>BMAU01015870.1:0-160178 GCA_019973935.1 Trichonephila clavipes
TTACGTATTGCTTATTAGCGACATCCCTGATTACTCTTAAACAAAAATTAACCTCTACGCTGACACACTGCCATTCACGCAACTTACAAAAATTGTCTACGATTTCATATGCAATAAATAAGTAGTTTCTTCCACTTACAAAATTTCTACGATAAATGGAAAACGCATTAGCGTTGAAAATCCACCGCCATTATTTTTACAAAAAGCACTCACTCCCACCACCAATCATTATGTACAATAAACAGATCCCCTGGTCTCAGGAAGCTAAATACCTCGGTATAATTTTCGATAAACACCTAACAGGAAACAACACATTTTACACACACACGATAAGTTCCAGAAAATTATGTTTAAACTCTACCCCCAATAGGCCAGAACTCTCATTTAAGTATAGAAAACAAAGTGCTTCTCTATACAACCGTTATGCGTCCAAACTCAGCTACAAACCAGACAGAATGCGCCAAACAAGAGTTATATTTTGTAGATATCTGTAAATCTCTTAATGTATTATTGTGCCAAACACAGATATACAAATTAAATGATTAATATATAAGTCGTAAAATGCTTAAGCCCATTTTTTGAAATCAATAACTTTCGTTGATTCACCAAAAACCCAGCCAAACCACACAAGAACTATCACAGTATTCAACGATATTCTAAACACCCACAAAGGCTCTTCTGATCCAAGGCTCCTCTAATTACCCTCTTGCAAATAAATCTTTTATTACATTCTGTCACTGCCACATTACTTCACAAAATAGCTTTGTCAGTTGTTTCCTGCTTCACTTAGATTTAAAGCCCTGTTTTAACCCAGGCTCCAAATAGCCATTGAGTCAGTCAAACAATAAACTTGTTATCCAACAGAGTTGTTACAGCGCTCAAAGAAGTCAGAAATTGAAAGGGTCCCATCTGATTGAAGCAACTGAAGCCATGCCTTCCTGATTCTCCATCATCATCCATCACCAAACATGTTACAAAAAGAGCTGGGGGTTGTCCGCTCATCATGACCTAATGAAGAACATCCTGATATGGAGCTAAGACGCCTGCAGTCTAGGAAGTCAAAAAGCAAGTCAGCCCATCGCCTATTCTGGGACGAATGATAACGATCTGAAAAGAGCCACGCGACCTCGCCGAGATATACAGTCACCGGCGCGCCAAAAATGCCACGCCGGATTTCCGTGGTTGGAAGAATAAAGAAGCATTTGGCGACGACGCTCTCCATCTTTGCCCGCGGCGCCCAGGCTGAGATTGCCGCCAAAGTAGAAAATCGTGTTCAGCCGTGCCCGCATCAGCATTTATAGAAAATTAGGAATAGAACAAATTATAATTTAAAAAACCAAAAACAAGCTTTTAGTAATCGAACAAAATGTAAAACATAATCCTTAATATAGAACAAAATGATTAACAAATAATCGAAGGGTCATTGTGGTAAAAGCATGGGATGTGCTTTGTGCTACATTTTTACACTAACTCTGCATTCCAGAAATAGAACTAGTAAGAAATTATAACTATTGATATCGAGCACCCCACGCTTTTACCACAATGACATTCATTTTCTCGTTAATCATTTTACTCTAAGATTAAGCATTATATTTTACATTTTAGTTCAATTAATCATAAAAGGGTATTTATTAGTTGTTTTTTTACTATAATTTTTCATTTTTTAGTTCAATAAACAATAAAAAAACTGAAAAAACACGTTTTTAAGATTTTTTTCTAGTGTTTTAAGATGAATTAATTTTAAATGCATCTCGTGTGTTATAATCTGGCATACCCGTTGGCATCGTATCAATGCGTCAATACGGCCTGTTTTGTAAAATGTACGATCAGCCACAACTGAAGGAAATCTGGAAGAGCTAAGTTTGAAATATTTCACGTGGTAGAAGGTATAAAGTCAATGATATTTTTCACTAAGAAGATCTCACTATTGTCTCTGAAACTTTCATCAGCATTAGACATAAAAGTAAAGTTTGAGAGAAATTATTTCGTCCTTCAGATTCATAGGATAGTTTTGCTGTGATTATTGTTATTCTTTTTTTAACTCATCTCTTTATTTTTAACTACTTTGAGTTACTTTTATTTCGAAATTTCAGAAATCTTTAAATTGCCATATCATTATTATGCTAAAAAGGATTTGAAGCATAATCTATTTGATAGAGCGATATTTTATCTCTAGAATAAGAAAAAAACTTATTTTGGGTAAAGTGTGAGAGCTCTCTTTCACTAAGTTTTTGATTGAAAAATTCTAAGTACTACTCAGATTTTAAAATAGAGGAGAAAAAGATAATTCTAAAAATCACTATCTTCTCCGCAACGAAATCTTATTCACCCATCTAAAAATGCAAAACGAAACAGTTTTGTCTGAGATATTGAAAAAGAAAGGAAAGCAGCAAAACAAAATGCATATCTCGTTTAGATTTCGTCTTTAAACTCACCCAATTTTTCACTTGTCAGTTTCTCTTCAAATCGATTTTTATTTGTGAGAATGAAATTCCTTTTTTTCCCACTTATTTCCGAACCTCAACATTGCCAACAAAATAAATTTTTGGCGGAAGACTAAAGATCAAGGAAGATCTCTCACTGCACCCCAAACATACTTACTAGGAACCCCTTCCTCAGAACACACTTTTTTTTAATATTTTCTAGATTCTTTTTTTATCGTTTATCGTCTGCGGTCTTCTTTCTTTTGTTCGGCATGAAAAAGCTGCGTGACCTAAATACTATATCTATTTAAAAATTATTCCATAATAACTGGGATAGTGGGAAAAAGAATTAAACGCGTAGGATAAAAAAAGCGTCTTGCTTATCTATTAACATTGAAGTTTATTCAAAAGCAAGGAAACAAATTGTTTCTAAAAAGAAAAAGAATCTAATGAATTTAAAAAATGCAGTCGTTTTAGATTAAATGATAAATGTTTTTATTGAAAGGCGTCATTGTTCACAACCGAATGTGATGGAAGTGAAAAGAATTAAAATTAAAGGACATTAAAGAGAAAATGAATTAATAAATATTATCTCTCTAGTGCCCTAATTTTTCCTAACAATTAAATTTGTTTGGTCTTTAGCGGTATTTTAAAAAAAAACCGTTAAAATTAAGCACAAAGGTGAATTAAAAAAAATTTTTAATATAAAAAATACCTCTGAAAATAAAAGAGCTTCCGTTTTTGTTTTGTGAATAAAGTATAGTAAAAAAATTATATAACCCCCTCATTAATCATTTCTCTGCTCATTAATTTATTAAATATTATTTTCTTTCACAACGTGGATCATATTTGATTCATGTTTGTAAAATTAGACTTAACCTCAGATAAAGTAATATATGTTAATATTGACATGTCTTTCTTTTTTATGTTAAAATAGTTTAATGTTAAGTAATGTGATTTATATTTTTTGTTATGTAGAAAACACGCAAAGTGATTATGAATAAAATCTTTACCCTTTACGTAAATTTATAATTTAATACAAGATAATATGCCTAAATATTAATAACCTGAATATCATATTATCCTTTAAGTACTTGTTACTTTTAGCTTATTTCAAAATACAGACGATTCACACAGCTAGAGCTTTGTTACAAAAGTAGGGAAAAGTTACATAGTTCCAAAGGGGGCATGTATCATGCGCCTAGTTAATTTTCGATATATTTTTCAAAAAATGATTTATTTAATTGATATATGTATTAAATAATAAATTTTAAAAAAATATTTTTTTATCTGATCTTTATTTTTAAAATTTATAAAATAGAGCATTTTAATAAAATTACACAAAAAAATTGGAATAAAAAAGGAATTAATGAAACGGCGAGTTAAATGTGAACTAATTATTGTCACAAATTATGTTCATTATTTTATCCGTTAAAAATGGGGTAGGCAAATAACGGCCCACGTTCTACATGTGGCACTGTTTTTTCAACCCGCTAATATAGTTAGAAAACCAAATATGCAGAGCATGTTTTTTATATTTGGGTCGCCATTTATTTGTGAGCAAAGTTTTCCTTTCATAAAAATCAACAAGAATAAATATACCACTGTGGCAATTAAGTAACTAGATTAGTCTAAAAAATTAGATTTATTGAAAACAATGCACACATACATTTTAATCTCTTTAAACATAATCTTCTTCGCTATTAATACAAAGCTACGTACGAGTTTTCCACCATTGAAAGCAGCGTTGGTTCATTAGGTGTCACCATCTTCAGTAAGTCTTCCGTTTTTGCCTTCCCCTCATCAACAGATTGAAAATGTGTTCTCTTCAATACATTTTTCCCTTTAAGAAACCGGTAGAAGTCGTATGGAGCAAGATCTTGCGAGTACGGTGGATGCTCAAATAAATTTATGTGTTTGTCCGCCAAGAACTGTTTTACATAGAGGGTAATGTACACTGGGGCGTTGTCTTGATCAAGCTTTTCGGCACTAGTTTCGCGCAAACTTTCACCCTATGCAAATTCTAGGTCAAAATTTTTCTTACTGTCTCTCTGACAGAATTCGTAATATCTGACATCATCAGAACACTCAAACTTTGTCTTTCCGCACGATTTCATTAATTTTTTCAAAAAAATTTCATTAGTTCTTGAAGACACAGGTCGATCAGAACGTTTATGATCTTCTAAGGCCTCCCCGCCTTTCGAATATGGTTTGTGCCTCTAAAACATTTTAGCATGTGAAATGCAGTTACCTCCAAACAAACTTTTTTTAACAATTTAAAACATTAAGTTGTAATTTCTTTTTTTTTCACAAGAAATTTCAAATGCATACACAGCTCGATTTTTGAGTTCATCATGATCGCGGCGCTTCAACACGATAACGTCTTATTCAAACAAGCAAACAAGGATAAAAAAACTGCTCTAGATAGAGGGGTGAGTGAGTGAGTGAATATTAATGTCGCATTGTTCAGCTACACAAGGGCTTTTGGCAACGGACCACGTAATTTTGAACCATGGTCAAGTGACGTGGACGACACTTTAGCTGGTACCCCCTCTCCTAACTACCACACCCCACCAATGGGAGGAGGGAGGACATTTAAGCTATCGCCAGATTTAACGTGCATTGCTGCCCTACATGGCAGTTCCTTAGTGGTACTGGGCTCGAACTCATGACACGTCTGCCATAATCTGATACCTTGACCACTGGGCTACCGCAGCCCTAATACTTAGAAGGATGGAAAAACGTGCCACCATCCCCAGAAGAGAGAGAGAGAATCCAAGTTCAACTATATTCCATTCCCGCTCCTTCACGCTAAGCCTAACGGTTAGAGCCGGGGGGGACGCATTAAGTCGGTCGCGATCGACCTTGTGGACTGTTAAAACATTTTAGGGTGATCGCCTTCACTAAGACCCAATAAGGATTCCATCATATGAATGTCTAGAAGCACCATATTTATTCAAATTTAAGCCCCCATCGATTCTAAACCACGCCCCAAATTCTCAACAAGATTTTGCGAAAATTGAAAAATATTTTTAAATGGTTTACCGATATCCAATATTACGAAAATAAAAAGGAAGAAACTAATAAGGAAGTAATAATTAGTTATTTTATCAGTATTATAAATACACATGCATGAAGCTGTAATTGCTCTAAATACCCCATCTAAAAAAAAATTTCCCTACGAATCTAAGCAACATCCGATTTTCAGTAGCATTAACATTTGGAAAAAAGTGTGGCTTGGATTCGAGTCAATACGGTATTTTAAAAAATAACGGAAGAAAATTCGTATCATAAGAGGAAATTTCGTTGAATAGTAAATGCTCCTCGCTATTTGGAGGTTGTTTTACGAAGAAAATCGTACAATGCTCTTGGTTCCAGGAAAAAGTTCGCTACATAGAGAAATTTGTAAAATAGAGGTTCGTAAAACGGAGATTCCACTTTCTTTTAGCTCACTATACCTAAGTCCCTGGGCGGACCGCAACACCTTGAAAAATTTAGAAGTACCCTGGAAAAGTCTGTCCACCCCTGGATTCGAGCATGCGCAGTTCGGGAATTTAATTGTCACACCCTGTATATGCAAGTTGGCTGACATTAACTTGCAAGCTGTGAGGAAAATTTCAACAAGTAGTCACCCAACTTCGAAAAATATTGTAGAAAAATGTAACAGGATACATTTGTCTAATTAAATTGATTCTAAAATTAAATGTGCTTACATCTCTAGATGGCATGAACTAAGTGCTATAATAAATATAAATAAAAATGACACTGTGTCATATTTACCTCATATTTATTGATTTTTATATCGCACATTTTATACTTTTTTCAATTCCTCTAATTTAGCTCGCACTCTTCCTATATATTTATTTATTTATAAATCTTGGTGAAATTTTTTCAATCGTCAATAAAATACATTTTAAAGCGTTGCATTGAAATGAATTTTTATGTACATGATTATTTTCAATGACGGTACAATAATTTAATTATAATTAACAAAAATTAAGTGATTAAATCTAATTTTTTAAAGATCTACAAATACAGCCATGTTGGCATCATTTTTGGCGACTTGAGTCAAAATATAAAAAGGTTTTTCTCTCACGTTTCAAAGCATTCGGTGGAACTGAAATTTTACCTACACGATTGTTTTGGATGACAATACGATACTTTAATGATAATTAATAAAAATTAATAACCACTTAATGCTGCAATTCTGTCCTATGTATATACATATTTATATTAATTGTAACTATTTAATAAAAAGTAGCTAAACTAAAATTTTTCTTTGTTGATCTAAGTAGGAATTGACTTACTTTTTTTATATTACTTATTTAAGTGATTCATAGTTAAGTACTAAATGCATTCATTTTAAAAAGGTGTGGTTCTCCGTTATTGTCCGCTTCCACAACGTGGTCCCAAAGCCGAAATATTTCCCCGCGTCTGCATTAAGACAATATACATAAGAATATTTAATTTGTTTTATATGCATCTTACATATGAACGTTTTCCAGCGCGAGAAAATTAAAACTGTATTGTTGCTTTTAGCATCTCAACAGTTGGGTTGCCTATGCATTTTTCTTAGGAGGTCTTTTAGATCGATGCTTACCAACATTTTTATTGCCACAGACCGATCAGCGTTTGATAATTTCACCACGTTCCGCTGAGGGGAAGGCGTTGATTGTTTGTATTTTAGATTGCTTTAATTTAATAATTTTAATGTAATTGTACGATGGTTGAGGTATAATTTATGGCAACTGTTTTTTTTTCTTGTAGATATGCGAATGGATCACAAACGTATATGCATCGTGTAGAAGTTCTGAAGGCATAGTATGTATGCAGAACATCTGATGGCTCTGTGATAGCTGGTAGTTGCTCAGCGAGGACTGGGAAATCAGTCAGTAGGAGAGTTTCGTGTGAGATGGAAGTAACCCGTGTTGAACAGCGCGCTTACATCAAAATAACCGTTCTTCGAGAGAAATGCGATGAAATGTCACAGTGAATGAGTGGAAGCCCTTGGGAATGATGTCCTACCTATTCCTTTCCTATGCACCAGTAGCATGGTGCATAGGAAAGTTTCAGCAAGGACGTGTGTCACCCTATGATGAGTGACGTCCGGGACGACCAATCAGTGTGCGGACAGACTTGACACGTGCCGTCATCGAGCAGCTCATGGATTACATTAAGTCTATAGGCCCAGGTTTGTCATGTCAACTTTGTGTGTTGTTATGTGTAAAAACTGTGTTTTTGTCATTCTTTTGCACTGTGAAGGCCGTATTGCCCTGTATACTACAGTAATAAATTATGTGTTACGATATTTCAGTGCTATTCATTGTCCACACATGTTGTTAATACTTTGATCTTTTTTTCGTCTGTATATGTTATATTTTCCTACCACCCTGGTATCTTCAAGAAAAAAAAATAGTTGCCGTGACTTTTGTCCCAATCCTCGTATTTTAAAATGCCTTTAGAATAAAACACAATTACACCAAAAACTGAATATCAAGTGAATTTAACATGGAATATAAAATGATTTCCATAAAAAGTCTCAAGATCCCGACAGAAATACACCACAGTAAATAAAACGGAAATAATTTAATGATCCTCGTTTGGTCTGGTACTACCTTTTCCAACGACTGATACCATTTTGCTGCCCAAGATTAGGGAATTATTATCTTAAATGAATACAGAAATAATTGAATAGAGATTAACTTGTAATCAGGTGTTAGTCACATGATTTCTTTGGAATTAACAAATGGTTTTTCAAGAACTGGAGCACTCTGTGCCACGCCTGTATATGTAAACGGCTTGGTTCATAATACATGTTTTTAACGTTTAATTGCCGTAACGTTTTATATATATAACAATTCTTTAATTAGATGAAAGAGAAAATACATGAGTAGACCTACATTCTAACAAATTAGGAATATGTAGATTTCTACAGAGTTGAGTTAAAAGCAGCCCTTATGCGGTCCCTCTCCACCGCATAAAAAGTTTTTCTGAGGGATGTTGACAAAAGTATTAGTTATATGTAAGTATTTATGAAATATTCCCTCATATATATTTTTGTGCGGTTTCTATCTACCGCACAAAAACATGTTTTACTGTATACATTAAGTGATGTACTAATTTAGGTTTTGTGTAAGCAAATTTTGTGATACAGATATATGCAAGAAACTCACATAATGTTAATGTATCTACACATAAATATTTACAAAGAAACATCTTATAAAGAAAAGTAAATTTTCAAATATTTTTCTTCTCATAAATTGAAAAGTTTCATCAGAAATATTTAAATTAGAAAAGAAGGTACGATTGTAGTTCAGAGTATAAAAGTTTATTTTGAAATCAGTATCACATATAAGTTTTAATGTCAAAACGTACCCTTTATTCAAATAAAAAAGAATGAAAAAAATCCGCGTATTGATGTAATATATTTTTATCGAATACACGTGAAATATATGAATGAAATGCATTGTATAAATCCCGTTTTCTGGAGAATCATGAATTTAGATTAACTGTTTAAATGAAATTTTGAAATGGCGAATAAAAAAATTGTTTTTTTAATGTTCTGAATTTTTATGGAGCAAAATATAACTAAGAAGATAAAAGTTACAAAAGAATATAAGAATTAAATATGTTCTGGAAGCAGAATTGTTATCTCAATATTATAAATAAAAAAATCATCTTCAAAATTTGTATTAAGTAGTAACGAATTACCGTAATATAAATTAATTTAAAACCAAATAATTTGTCAAATGAAATTCCATCAATCGAAAAGTGTGTAAAATCTATTAGTGTGAAATTTAGAAACTATGCATTGGAGAAAGGAATTCTGTCCACTGTACGTAAAGGGCTATTTTGTTAAATTTATATCTTTAAAAAAAATTAGAAATTCAAAACTTGAATTTGTACTCGGAGATACTATCATATTCTTAAGACATCAGAACACGTTGAAGTGGCAGTGACATCCTAGTAGCTATGGTAACGAACCCATGGACTGAGTTTCACTTTTTTGAGTCCTGGTGCTACTGAATATCTTTAAGAATATATCTATAATTGAATATATAGAAGGGGACAATATACTTTAAAACTGCCGAAGCTCAATCGCTTCCCATTGGTGTGGTAATTAAGAAAGGGGGTGCTAGGTCAGGTGTCGTCCTCGGCCAAGGCTCAAAACAAAGTGGTCCGTCACATATGGCACTAGTGATGCTTTAAATTAAAATGTTAATAAAACTCTCACCCGAACACGTTGAAAACACCAATATCAATCAAAACACACATTTTGGTTTCTTAAATAATACTGTTTACTATTTTCTTTTCTTTACAGAAAAAGAGTATTTTTCCTATGTTACATAGAGCATGAGCTACAACAAATTATATGAAATTAGAAGCAACTGAGGAAGTAGTTCTTTAGTCTACCAGAAGTGGGCATTTAAATTTTTAAAAGTTTATCTGGGTGATTCTAAAACTTCCCTAAACATTATAAACATACACTTTCGAGCTAAAACATAATCAACACTTCCAAATGTTTTCAATGAACTCGTTCAGATGACATTGCAGACATTTCAATAAGAAAGAATGATATTTAAATGCTGCTGGGGCTATCATTTATGCGCATACTTTTGCAAGTGAAGGGAAAGGCTGCTGGTCTAAGGGAATTTGAAAGAGCAGATTTTAATGGCCTAAAAACTCGGAACGAGAATCTCAGAAATAGCATGATGGTTAGGTTGTTCATGTTGAAGAAATAACGGAAGTAGGCACTTAGCAGATGGACGTCCATGCGTCACCAAATACATATAACGTCGAAAGTCGTCGCACTTATTAAAGCAAAATCGGCGCAAGACAGGGGTTCAGCTGGCAGCCCAATGCTATACAAAAGTGCAAGTTTTTAAGAACATACAGGTTAGGACACACTGTTGGACATGGGACTGCGTAGCAGACATTCCACTCGAGTTCCTCTGTTGACCAAGCGTCATTTCCAACTATGTCTAGAGTTGGCTCAGAAATAATGACTATAAATAAGTAGAAGAGAGTTTGGATGAATCACGATTTCTCATTCATCACGTCGATGGCTGTGTCAGGGTGCTACGTTTTTCACATTTAAACAGTTGCTCTTTCCATGTACACAGCGGTATTATATTTTAGGGAACGTTCTTATGGGTGAATCTGGGACTCTTAGTTCTGGTAGAAGAGACCTTTAAAATTGTACACTGAGCATATTTACGAATCAATTAGGCCTTATGGAAACCCTTTCCCATCTGGAAAGGAGTCTTCTAGCAGGACAGCACCCCAAGTCACAAGGTTCAAATTCTTTGAAAGTCGTTCGAGGATCCTAATAATCAATTCCAACTAATATCCTGGGAATCTAATTCGCTGCATCTTAATCCGATACAGCACATTTGGAATTTCACACAAAGGCAACTTATGTCGGAATCTCTCGTAATTGCTTCACCACGACTTAGACATTGAGTATAGTCAATCCATTTATCAACTAAAGACTTGAGATATCCATTCCAAAGTGAGTTGCAGCTGTTTAACAGGCAGAAAAGGGTTTAACATGTTCTTGAGTTCTTGTTCATGATGTTTTGGCTCTTCGGTGCATTTCTATGAAATTTTTTAACCTGGAATTTATACTATTTTCCAAGGAATGTGCTAAAATAATTCTTACAGTATCAATAAATACCCTTTGATGCATTTCCTGTTACTTCAAAAATAGCCTGCCTCATAAAACACATGGTTCTTATAATATTTATTCGATCAGCTGTAAACTTTTTATATTTCAATAAAATATTAAAGTTTTAATCCATTTCTTATATAATTATATATGCAGTTTATTTTAGTAATATTTTAATAGATGTAAGTTAAAAAATTACTTTCTTCCTTTAACTACCTTAAGAAATTGCTAAAATTTTGCGTCGAATATCTTACTTTAAATACTGCAGCTGAATAATTACTATTTGTTGGCATAATTCTCTTAAAGGTATTTATCCTATTTTAAAAATGTACCCTGGACGCGTTCGAATACGATGACTGTTAGCTCCTTCGAAAAGCTCTAAAAATTTATCAAAAATAATCAAATGCATCAGATTCAAAATCTTTATTACACTTAACTTTTAAATACGCAATTGAAACAAAAACAAAATAAAAATAAAACAGTGCTTGCACACAATGAGAAAAAAATAAGCAAATAGATAGAAAACGTAGATCAATAAAAGTTGTTTATTTTTAAACACGATACACATTATGCGACAATACTAGGTGTTAAGTTGATTGTCGATCCACTGCTCGTTGTAGGAAAAAAAATGACACTTTATGGATCAGTGTCGATGATCATTAGAATTAGGGTCAATGGACGAGCATTCACTCTCAGTCATTTACTGTAGTTAAAATAATATTAACGTTACACACTGTTCAGCTACACGAGGGCCTTTGGCATCAGACCTCGTAATTTTAAACCATGGTCAAGGGACGAGTATGAAACCTGAGCTCTGAAGCCCCTCTCTCCTAACTACTACACCACACCAGTGGGAGGACGTAAGAGTTTTCGACAGATTTACGTGCATCGCTCCCCTACACGGCGGATCTTTAGTGGTACTGGGCTCGAACTCATGACATGCCTGCCATGATCCGATACCTTTACCACTAGGCTAGCGCAGCCCCAGTCATTTGCTGAAATTCGTTCTTCAAGTTCGGAGGTTGCAATAAATGCGTACGACAGCCAATCTCTCACCTATTGGTTCGATAGGTGTATGATCAGGAGACACTGGTGACCAGGAAAGCACCTAGATTCGATGTAGGTCTTGTTGGCCGTTACATGGAACGTGTTATGGTTCTTCTGCTAGTAAATGGTTCGGAACATACATAAAGTTAGAGTTATTGGCTCATCACATTGTCCACTTATCTGTGGGGTTATCATAGTCACCAAAGAAAATAAATGATGGCCAGCTGTCGCAAGTGATAGTGTCCCAAACCTTGATGTGACTTGTCGAGCGGTGAAATGTTTATAGTAGTATTCGAACGCGTTGGCTGTCGTTGTTGATCTTCTGACTCGTTTGGGAGCATAACATTTTGTTATTCGTTATACATTTAGATCCAATCCAAAATCTTCGGGAACGGAAACATTTTTCCTTTAAAGTCCACGACGGTTTTTAATAGACGCAATAAAAGCCAAATTGGCGGATATTAGTCCTCGTCGTTCCAGAAACGTTCAGGATGCTCTGTAAATACTGCAGCTTAAAGGAAGTGATCTGTTCGATCTCCAAAGTTTGCCATTGGTTGCGTCTGCCCATTGAGCAGGTGTTCTTTTAACAACACTGGCACCAAATGGAAGTAATTCGTTCTCTAATTCCAGCCTCTTTTCCACACTTGATGTAGGATGGTTTTGTGTAAACACTTTTGTAGACAACTGATGGAAAATGTGTCTTGAATTAAGGACGGTAACATGACCTTGTTGTATGGCCACCTTATACAGCAAGTGGGGTCACAGCTTGGAGGATAAGCAAAAAGATCACTGTAGACAAAAGCTAATAATGGTGCCCGGATAAATAGCCTAGTCATCTACTGTCTATTTTCTATTAAAACATGTAAAAAGTTTTATGAGAGTTATTTTTTTAAAAAAAAGTTTTTTCTTAATGGACTTTAATTTACGCTTTATGAATTTAAATGGTTTTCAGCTATTTTTCTGTTGGTTATAGAGGTTGTATTGGGATGCAAAATTAGTGTTAAAATTGGATGGAGTGGAATCTGAGGAAACTATGAAATCTGGGATGAGGAAAGAATAGTTGGAGAAGTTTTGGTCAAGGGGGTGATGGGTTGTATTGCTCTGGGTGTGGAAATGTCTGAATTGTTAGAGATAGGTGCATGAGAGATGGAATATTATTGGGTGATTGGGCGGAAGGAGGCAGGTATGGACTATTACAAGAAGTTTGATTAGTTTCATCCTCTTCTTCTGGAATTGTGGGAAGGGTTGGATGGAACTTGATTTTATTGCGAAGTTTAAGGTGTTCCTTTCGGTGATATTTTAAAATTACTTCTAAACACTTAAGAGATTTTCTTTTAGATTAAGATTTAGATTTTCTATTTTTAGAGGGTATTTTAAATTTATTTAGGTTATCTAAAACATGTTCTAAATAGAAAAATAGTGATGAAATTTACGAGGTATTTTCCGGTAACCATTATCAGCAATTGTAAGAACCACACAAGTGGGGTCACACCTAAACGCACCAGCATAGAGGTTAGATTGTGTGCCATTTGATGTTTTCTAAATAAAATAACAATATCGCAGAAGTATAATATTTCGAATACGCAGTTCACTTTATAAAAGCAAAATAAATTATGATCCAAAACAATGAAATGAATCTTTCTTACCTTTCCAATAATGATATTATTGTAATTCATTATTAAACATTGTTGGTTATAGCAAAATAGAGTTTCGAAACATCGTTAAATCTAACAATACTTTTTAAAATATTAGCAAAGTAACACTGAATTATGACGTAATGACTAGGGTTTATACCAAAACTATTTGGAAAAATGGTGTATGATAGTGATAATTATTTTTACATCGATAGATGAGGGGAGGGAATTATGGAAACTATTTAATATTACTTCTTATAACTTTACTAATTTTTGATAAAAATTTTCAACCATCATAAGTACCTACTATAAATACTTGTAATGAGTTATCGAATGTCAAAACCGCTTTGTTGCTATAAAAAATATTTAAAAATGTTATAAATGGCTGTTACTATAAAACGGATAATATGGTATATGAGGTTTAAATCATCGGAAAAATCCCTTAGACCTTGAAAAAAGTAGTTATTTTTAAGTATAAAAAGATATATTCAAGATTGGTACAAATAAATTCTTTTTCGATTCTTTGCAAAAGTCACGAATATACTCTATTTTGCTCCGGTACAGGCAATTTGAACCCACAGAAAAAAAGCAAAAAGACAACCTAGCAAACAGATGTCTAGCCTGTAAAAAGCTTATTAAGAAAGCCAAGACCCATCCTGGGCAGTCGAGTCACCGAGGAAGGAAGTAGATTATGTGTAAACTATCTAGATAATTCACAGATTATCTAGGTAATTTAAGAAAAAACAGCTTTTCGCACTTAAACGGATCATCCTATTTAAAGTATAGATTACCCACCTAATCTGCAAATTAACTCATTTTTGCGCCTTAGCTCTGGCATATACATGCTCCGCTTAAATTTAAGTGACTTTCCACTTGGAGAAAGGAAGCACTCTTATACTTTGGTACGATAGGTGTCTGCATGATTGATCTTTAATAAGAATTTTTTTAAATGTTTAAATTTATTTTATACTTTGCTGTTTATCATTTTCAAAATTCATTAAGAGGTCACAGGACTCTTAACAGATATCCGTGCACTCGAAGAAAACATCCTTCTTCAAACCAATGTAACTTAGCAATAAAACAAAACAATAATTTGAAAATTTTACCACATGATGATCATATATATTTACATTATTTCTCAAGTTTTCAGAAAATTTGAGAAAAAATTAAATTTATAAAGAAATAAAATTTGAACAATTTTTCAAAAATATGAAAATTAGTATTTTACACCGCGCAGAATTCTGAAGTACAAAATTGATAAAAATTTACAAAATTAATTTTATTTGATGTAAAAATGTTCCCTTTTGAATTGAACTTATACACACTTTTAAAGCATTTAGAGAAAAAAATATTTTTAAAATACAATTATAAAGAAATTTTTAAAATTTTATGAAAAAATTCAATTAAAACACAAATAGAAAAAAAATATAAAAGTTTGTTTAAAAATTCCTGCATAATTCATAAAAAGCCTTATTTTGAACATGTGTTGAAATTTCATATTGATATGATAAATAGTTTTTGAAAAATTCTGCGCGGGAGGCAAAATTTTCCATTTTGAGAAAAATATAGTTAAAGATAAAAAAATATAAAAGAAAATTAAACATACCAGTATGCATTAAAAAGCCCTATCAGCATAAATATTGCCCTCTGCAAGCTTGCATTGCTCAAGTTCTTTGAGTATTTTAAGTTTTTTAGCTTAACGACCTTCAAAGAAGGTTTTAGAAACTTGTCTCTTAGCCGTTGACTTGCACACTTTATCAATATTTACACAATTCAAAATATTTGTTTCATTTATTTATAAGTTCAAAGCCCGCATCAGATCAATTATGTTCTTACTTCCATCATTGTATTCACATGCAGCTATAAATGCAGCTATTTTTGTGACATTAATTTCTGATCCAATCAATTTCAGGCTATACTTCCAAATCAGTCCCCCCTAAACACCTTAACAATTTCAAGTGTGATAAATCTTTAAAAACAGGTTTAATCACTTCAGAAACTGCTTTTGGTAAGGTCTTGTGAGAAAATTAATTCACTGTATTGTTGTGAACCTAAACATTGTACTTACACCAGCTATTTTTGCCTTTTGGGCAAAACCAATGTTTCGGCTCATCATCTGTGCTGGATGTATGAGTCCACACAGCCCAGAGAGCTTGCCTCATCTCATTCACATTTTGGGAATTGGCCCGAATAGCATTGCCATAAAAAGTCGTCAATTTGCTTATAATAGTATCGGTTAGGCGACCTTTCCCACCAATTGTTTTCCCATCGGAAAGCTTACTCCCCCCCCCCATAAAGCTTTCAACTTCCGCAAGTGGCTACCCATTCGCTTTTGGATATGGCCCACACACTCTATTTTTTCAATGGGAGCACTATCTCCATATGTTTTTTTTTCAGCAATAGACGAAAAATTCTTTGAGTCACCATCACCTATGTATCGCTGATATTTCAATTCATGTTTTTGTTCTGATCGTAAAACAATTTTCCACGTTTGCGCAAGCGCAACTGCGCTGCCCGACCTCCGCATGCCCAGCAATTCTGATGTGAATGTAAGAAGTTAACAGAAATAAATAGATACCAGTCCAATAAAAACTTTGTTGTGATTGAGTCCTGAGTATTCGACGGAGTGAGCCATAACATTGGTCCGGTAGAATCCGGAGATAAACCACGTGTAGTGATGAGAGAAAATTGTGTCTGAGACTGTATACCAAAAAGTGAAAGTGAAAACTAACTTTATTCGAAGAAAGTATTATGTGTCTTGAGAGTCCAGCGCAATTCATCAGTCGAAGTAAGTGCGATTTCCTTGCTTCTTATTTTGATATCAAAAATTAATGTTATGTGTTAAGATGTCGACAACTAAAAGTCTTAAAAAGGACGAGCTTTTGCTGGTCGCCTAGGTGTTGGGATTAGACATACCCCAGAATCCAAAAATTAGAGTATTAAAAAATTAATTGAGAGTAGTGAAATCTTTGAAACTGATAAGGAGTTTCTGCAAAGTGTAATTGAAGATGTTTTGGTGGAAAAGGCAGTTAAAATTGAACAAGAAAAATTTTAATTAGAGTCTGAAAAGGCCAAAATTGAATTCGAAAAAATTAAATTAGAACAGTTAAAGAAAGAGCTTGCGTTAACTAATGCTATATGTAAATTTCCCCCTGCGTAAGTTAAAAGTGAAAATTTCGAATCTGTCCCATCTGATATTGAAAACTTAATTAAAAGTATCAAAAGTCTAACAATACCTGTCCCTTCCAATACAGAAGCCTATAATTTAATTTTTCAATCGTTAGAAAAAGCTTTTAAAACAAAAAATGTGGAGGATAAATTTAAAACAGGAATTTTATTGAATATGTTGGGAGAAAAGGTGGGAATTTTAAAGATTTATGTTAAACAAGAGGAACTGGGTAATTATGAAAAAATCAAGCAGTTACTGTTAAAACAATTTCAACCAAAACCTCGAGTATTGCTTAATCAGTTTCGAAGGTCTCAAAAACTGCCGATTGAGAATTATGTTAAGTTTGCATCTAGAATTGAAGCAATGTTTGATTATTAATGTAAATTGAGAAACGTTAATGAGTTTATAATGAGTTATTCCAGTTAATTGTTGCCGATCAGATAATTAATTCTCTTGATCAAGAACTGACCAGTTATATGAACATTAAAATGAGCGAAAATTGGTACAAGCCAGATAAGCTTGGTCGTGAATTGGATTTGTTAATGTCTTCTAAAGTTTCAAGTAGAAATGAGGTAAATACGGGTTTCCGACAAAATAAGTTCTATTAGAATGGCGTCGACAGAAAGGGATTAAAAGGTGTAACTGGTGTTTTTTTGTCTGATGTCAATGAAACAAAATGTTCATATTGCTGTGAAAATCATGATATTTCTTTTTGTACAAAATTTAAACAACTTTCTGTTCATGATAGAATTGAGATGGTTAAAAAACAGCGACTATGCTTTCTGTGTTTAAGAGTAGGTTGTACTGCGTTGAAATGCAAAGCCAAACCTTGTAAATTACGCGCTAAGAGTCACCATGTTTCGTTACATTTCCCAAAACAAAATACGAATTTTCAAACAAGCCATAATAAGTCGAATGCTTTCCATCCATCAACCGAGTCAAGGTTAAATGCGGATGCGCGAGTATTGAATCCTGCTGCTTTCCCTCCTGAAGAGGTTTCGGAGAAAGATAGTAACGCCGAGTTTGCAAATAATAAAAAAAAGGGAAGCACTAGTGTGTTTTTGAGTTCTGTTAAGTGTTTTGTAAAAGATTCATATGGCGAGAAAAGGAAGTAAGAGGTCTGCTTGATGTCGGTTCTAGAAAAATTAGGATTAAGAATTGCGTAACTACGGAAATCTCGAATTCCGATGGTAGCTATAAAAAGAGAATAAAAATGTTAGTTGTAGATAAAATTACTGATTTAACTTCAGTTAAAAATCTAAATGTGAAAGGATTAATTTCTGAAAATATAAATTTAGCAGATGATTTCTTTCATGTACCAGGTTCCATTGATTGTTTATTGGGTTCAGAAATTTTTTTATGAATTATGAGTGGCCAAATTCGTTCTGAAAATTCCAATCTTATTTTCCAAAATACTGTGTTTGTGTTTGTGGCTTCTGGGAGCAATAGTTTTACAGATACTGAAGCTTGGGTTCATTGTGGATTAATTAAAGGAGATTTAAATCAGACTTTAAAAATGTTTTGGGAGTTGGAAAACGTTGAGGTAGAGAGAACTAAAAATGAAGAAGCAATTTTTTTGTGAGGATCACTTCCTAAATACGCATTCTAGAGATGATGAGGGTCGTTATGTGGTTAAAATGCCCCTTAAAAACGAACCAAATAGTTTAGGTGAGTCAATGGACATCGCTCTAAAACGATTGAATGCACTGTGAACTCGATTAATGAGAGATCCACAATACCTAAAGTTGTATAGAGACTTTATACATGAATATGAGCAACTTGGTCACATGAAAGAGGTTGTCTCAGAGAATGACAACTCGAAAATTGCCTATATGCCACACCATGGCATCCTTAGACTAGAAAAGAGCACAATGAAGCTGAGGGTAGTTTTTAATGCTACCAATCCTACAAGTAATGGGTTATCGTTGAATTCCACACAATACAATGGAGGGCTGGTTCAAAATGACTCGTTTACAATTATGATTAAATTTAGAGAGCATCCTTATGCCTTAAGGGCGGATGTGAAGATGGTGTACAGAATGATACTCTTGCATGAGAGCCAATAGCCGTTGCTTAGAATTTTGTGGAAAGAAAGTCCAGAGGATCCGGTGAAAACCTTTGAGATGAAAACAATCATATATGGCACGGTGAGTGCACCCTTTTTAGCAACGAGAACTGTACTGCAGTTATCGAGAGATGAAGAGAAGAACTTTCCTTCTGCTGCACCTGTTCTTAGAGGGAACTTTTATATGGACGACGTTCTTTGCGTCCCTGCATCTTTAATGGAAGCCAAGGTCTTAAAGAATCAACTTTCCGGCATTTTGAAAAAGGGAGGAATGGAATTGCACAAGTGGGGTAGTAGTCATTTGGAACTGGCTTCAAACATCATCGGAGATTATGAGTTTGAGAATCCAATTGAAACCAAGACGTTAGGAGTGTCCTGAAAATTACAAGAGGATTGTTTTATTTTCAAAATCGCAGTGGATTTAAAATATTCCTACACCAAGATATATGTCCTTTTGACAATAGCTAGACTGTTTGATCCATTAAGACTATTAGGTCCGGTAGTCGCAAGAGCCAATATCTTCATGCAAAGACTTTGGAGTCTTTAAATCGGCTGGATCGACGAGTTGCCTTCTCAGAGAGCCAAAGAATGCCATTGCTTCCTTGAGGACTTCAACAGTGAAGCTTGTAGCAAGTAAAAGCAGAGTAGCACCTGTGAAGAGTGTCACAATGCCGCGACTCGAGCTGTGCGCCGCCGTTCTTGCAAAGCTGATGAAAGGAGTTGAGACTGCCTTACAAATGAACCCCCCGTGTACCTGTGGAGTGACTCGACTTTTGTCTTGGCGTAGATCCAGAAGGAGCCTAACTTGTGCTTAAAACCTTCGTGGCAAATCGAGTTTCCACAATTCAACACCTGACTAACGCATAGCAGTGGCATCATGTTTTAACAGAACCCAGCTGACCTCATATAAAGAGTTCCCGACTCGACCAGTCTTCACAACAACTCTTTGTGGTGGAATCGACCTACGTTTTTAGCGACGAAAGATTTTCCGGAAAGGAATATCCTTTCATCAGCGACTGATAGTGATGAATTTGACTGTGAATTTAAAAGCAACGCAAAGCACTGTGTTAATTTAAATCTAACAAAGTCAACACACAAACATTTATACCTGTCCTGTTAAATATAAGTAATACGTACACTAAAACAATTCGAATGTTAAATTTTGTTTTTAGGTCCACAGAGCAAATTGCAGAGGCGAAAAAAGGAGAGGACCTTTAGATGTTCAGGAAATCAACCGAGCGGAGATCACCTTAATCGGAATTGTGCAACTACAGGAGTTCAAAAGGGATATAAAGAGTTTAAAAGAAAATAATAGTGTCTGCAGAAAGCCTTATAAAAAGTTTAAATCCCTTTTTAGATAAAGATGGTGTTTTGAGAGTTGGTGGTAGACTTTGTAATAGTGATTTGAACTTTGAATGCAAATTTCCTATAATAGTACCTTGTAACCATAAATTAACGAATTTAATTGTAGAATATTTTCACTTAAAATGCTTCCATCTAGGTTCACAGGCCTTACTATATCAAGTAAGACAGAGATTTTGGCCTCTTAGAGGATGTAATGTATGTAGGAATATAGTACATTATTGTCTTATATGTTTTAAAGTGAAACCTATAACTTGTGAATAAATAATGGGCAATTTGCCTAAAGAAAGAGTTAGGGAAAATTTTCCTTTTGATTGCAGTGGTATTGACTTTATTTGACCGTTTTGGATCAAGAGCAACAAACAGCGTAAAAATAGTTTGTATAAGACATGTTTCAATTTTTGTGTGTTTTGGCACTAAAGCTGTACATTTTGAATTAGTGTCGGATTTAACAACTCAGGCATTTATTGCCTCCTTAAAGAGATTTATTGCTAGAAGAGGAAGACCCTCTCTAATATTTTCTGATAATGGTAAAACATTTATAGGAGCTAATACCGAACTCAAGAGATTGTACAAGTTAGTGATAAATCCTGATTCTGAATTGGCTGGTTTCTTAGTAGTACTTATGAAGAGTTTCTAACCATTAGGACTCAAATTGAGGGAATTTTGAATTCCCGTCCTCTCACCCCATTGTCAACGGATATAGATGATTTGTCGGTTTTGACCCCAGCACACTTTTTAATTGGAAGACCAATTACTTCCATTAATTTGTGTGAACCAAATATAATACATATAGAAACAAATAGATGAAACATATATCAGAGATTAACAAAAATTGTGCAGTCTATTTGGAAAAGTGGAGTAATAATTACTTAAGTAATCTTCAACAGAGATCCAAATGGAAATTTGAAAAGGATAACGCTAGAGTGGGTGATTTAGTCCTTATTAAAGAGCAGATGGGTAGATTGATCGAGGTATTTCCTGGAAAGGATATTAGAATTAAGGTTGTAACGATCAAGGTTGAATATGGTGTAGTCAAAAGACCTATTTCTAAAATTTGTATCTTGCCCATGAGAGAATGAATTTCTTTCTTTTTGTGTTACAGGATTTTACTTATTTTTAAATTATTGTAATTAACCTTTTAACCTTGTGTATTTGTAGTGAATTCTTTCTGATTTATAATTATTTTAATAGTGTTAAATTTTAATATAACAATATTGTAAAAAGCCATGAAACGTATTGAATGTAGTACCATTGCAATGCTGGGCGGAATGTTTGCGCAAGCACAACTGCGCAGCCTATGGGCTGGATTAGTATCATATGGGCTGGATTTCAATTTTTGTTTCATTGTTTACAAAGCAATACAATGATGTATTATTGAAAATATTTCTTTTAAAAAAATGAACGCTACTATTATTGTAATAATAATCAAATCCTGTGTGCGAGAGAGAGAGAGACATACATAAGGATAAGGGCATACAAAAATAAAGAGATTGAAATTTAGAAACAGAGATAGAGATACAAATACATAGAGATATATACAGTAAAATAGAGTTAAAGATTTATAGAGAGAGAGAGATAGATAAAGATTATAGAGATAGATAAAGAGATAAATAGTGATACATAGATGAATAGAAAAAGATACAGAAAAATAGATAGAGGGACAGAGAGATAAAAAGGAGATTGAAAAAGATACAGAAATAGAGATAGAGAGTTGACTGATATATTTAGAGGTAGATAGGAATAAAGAGATAGAGCAATAGAGAGATAGATACAGGTAAAGATATATGTAGAAAGAGATATAATGATGGATAAAAATAGAGACACAAAAATAAAGTTAAAGAGATAGAGATGGATACTAAGAAAAAGAGAAATAGAGAGAGACATAAGTAGAGAAATAGAGCGAGGTAAAAAGATGATAGAGAGGCAAGTATTATTAGATAGGAAGAAATAAAGATGATAGAGATAGACATGGATAGTAAGAAATAGAGAGAGGTATAGAGATGGATAGCAAAAAATAAAGAGAGAGAGAAAAAAAATAATATGGCTCTAGTACGATACTGTTACGAAAATATAAAGCAATTCGTCAAACACCGATAATTATAAATGAGCATTATAGATTTAATAATGAAACTATTCTTTTGAAATTTCAAGCATATATATTTCATAGATCATTAGCTAATTCTAAGAATTGTGTAGGGTTTAAATGCAACTCCTTCCAAATTTCTTTCCCTTGATTTCTTAAACTCGATTATCGGCTATGCAAATTTAAATTAACTTCAACGAAAGGATACTCAAAATATTAAAAATAATTAAATAATAAGTTCAAATCAAGTAACATTAATATATTTCTTAAAGAAGTAAATCGTTCTCTATCTGGAAGATATCGGTTGCTGGAAAAGAGACCATGTGAAACCCATTAACCATTAAGACAAAATTCTTCTATCCTTAATTCCTTTGCTGAAGCATCCATATTCTCAAATAAACGTTGTTTGATTTTGATTACCCGTTGCGGGGATAGTCTGTCTAGAATAATTAATAATGCGGGTTATTTTGGTAACGGATACAGTTCTTAATTAAACAAGCATTTCTCTTGAAACGTAATTCGTTAGACGCTATTCCAGTTTTAGATTCAATCTATGGTTCCTAAACATTAAATAGTTTTGAGCTAAAGAATTTATAATACTGACTGTGTGTGTGTGTGTGTGTGTGTGTGTGTGTGTGTGTGTGTGTGTGTGTGGTTTATAATAAGAATACAGGTGAAATTCTAGTTTAAGTCAACCTGTTTAGCGAGGGAGGCACAAAAATGACATTTGATTGTGCTAACAACACGTTTTTTTGTGTTGAACTTTGTTAAATATGAGGGAAATAATTTGAAAAATTAGCAGTGGATAAAAGTATGAATTAAGCTAGAGTTAAACTAGGAGATATATCACCAAGTTTGCAATTTACGAGGATTTTCAAAATTTAATGGTTTTGTGACCATTTAAAGAAAATTATTTTAATTTTTCTTGGTAAATTTTTGATATTTTAGTAAATCTAATGAGAGAAAAAGAACTTAACTAAAAATTTACTAGAGAAATTCGACTTTTTTTCTCTAAGCTCAGAGGATGCCTAGACTTTTCTTCATGGTTGCTGTGTTGCCTTATTATCTCAATTGATTTCGTGTAATTTCTCTACATTTCCAGTGGCAAATCTTTTTCCTTAAACAATGGATTCAACAAGCCATCTGACATCCTGTTTAATATCAAAGCAGTATTGCTGGGAAAAATGTTATCTCGATAATGTCAAATTTTGCATATTTTAGATCATTTTTTTAAGTCAAAGCATCGTAAAAAAAACTTCCTTAAATAATTATTCTCCAATGAAATCTCTGTATTGGAAGTACTGATCAAAAATTTTATATGTATTTTTTTTAGAATTCTAAGATAACATTAAAGATTAATCATTTATACTTTCATTTCAACTGATATGTTGTGAAAGCACCAAAGAGCGAAGGGGTGATTGACCTGAAAGCACCCGAAGGGGTGTTTGACCCTAGGAGCGCCACTAGTTTCTCTTTACTTGAGTGGAAACAGGGGGAGGAAAAGCTCTCCGAAAGGGGAGAGAAAAGATTCCTCTAGATGCGTTTGGAGGGAAAGGACGTCTATGAGCGTGCGCGATAATATTTAACCTTTTTTATGCATCAATGTAAATAGCTTAATAAATGTTTTATTTAAATTGAGAAACACTCGTAGCCACATCATTTATTTCGCACTTAGTTTATAGATTTGTAAATAAGTTGTGAGAATTGAACAGATAACTGAAATTTATATTTAAGTAAATTAATTATTCTTGAATTTCGTTCGTAACTGCTTGCACGTTAAAAAGAATTTAAAAAAGCAAATATGATTTTAATTTATTCAAAATAATATTAAGTTTATTTCCAACATGATTTTCCAAAATAGAATGTTTGACTCATCTTTAATCTCTTGAAACTTTTCAATAATTAAATCAATTTTTGAGGTTATTTATGTTTGGAAATTTTAATTGCTCAGTTATTATTTTTCTACATTAAAAATATATTTATTTGGTAAACTAAGCTAGATGTTTTACATCACAAAAATGAAAGTCATTAAAAAGCTTTAGTATTTGATTCCCTTACTAAATCTTTCTTTCTCATGACCCAATATGTATTACTCAATAACAAAAGTACATAAAAATATCATACTAAGAAAACTTTATTTGAGAATGGATTTTTCCCGATACACTGTCTAAAAGCTTTTTTTATGGATAGCCAGGGATTATTTTCAACAACACCCTATTTATAGATCATCTTCTTCCAACAGAAATCTACAGACATAAATTTAGTGATAATAGCTAAGCTTAACTATAGCTAAGCAAACCGAACTAATTAGGGAATATTTTCTGAAGGGAAAAATTTCTCCTTTTAGCTTATGCATTTCCTTTGCTTTTCTATATTCTTTTTCCAGCTTTATTTTCAGAAACAGTAAAACGAGGAAGGGATTTCCCAGTGAAATGGAAGAAAATGTTTAAGAAAAAAGAAAATATTTAGATAATAACGATAATAATAAATAGGGTACAAAAAATAAATGTATACTTATGTTTAGACAGATAGTATTTTTGACAAAAATATTGTTTTCGAGGTAGGTTTTAGCGGAAAAAACATTTGTATATTGTTCTAGATTTTTCACCTATTTACAAATTCCCTAATAAAAATGACTTTTGTTGTCTGAATCGTTTTGGTATTTAATGCAACTAAAACTATTTATTATTCCTGTATAAATACATAGATATACATAAATATACTCATTTGAATAGACTAACTCCTTATTGCTTCCGAAATAATTATCTCAAGCTATTTCAATTCATTAAACCCACGGTCACTCGCGCCTGTTTTTGTTACCGTCGTTACTCGTGGGGTGTAGAGAACACCCCAAACTCTTAACACGTGAATTTAAATATGAAAAAAAATTTAAGTCAATTATTATATATATTTATGAAGTATAAGATGTTTTTTGTATTATACGAACAAAATTATTAAATTTATTGCATTCAAATGTGACTAACAATTATTTAAACTAAACCTACAAAATTTTCATTTTAAAGTACACAATTTTATATTTTTTCATATATCTCCATTATTTAGTTTATACTAAACATCTGTGTCTGCTCGTATTTAGGAATTTTTTTGTATACGCATTCTTTTAATCATCTAAATATCAAAGATGTCGGTAATATCATATTAAGACGAGTTCACTACGATGCAAGTATGAAAAGGGAATCAATTTTATATGAAGAAAACAACGGAAACAGAATAACAACCACTGATAATTTGGCACGAATGAAACAAATATATGCCAATGGCGTAAACCAAATACTATTATTTTTGCTTTTAAATGCTCAACAGACTTTAATAATTATTTTACATTCTTACAAAAATGTTGGATAACAAATGCAATGGATAATACAGAAAACGGCACCGTATGGGGGGAAATGACAACGGCGTGCCGACACCAATTTCAAGGTCAGCTGTGACTATGGAAGCGACGAATTATTTCCGTTGCTTCCATTCCTTCGTAACATGATACTGACGATTAGAGGAATCATAGATTCATGTATGTATTTAAAAGTTTTTAACATACGGTTAAAATACATTAACTTATTATTTCGCCTCACATTTTTTAAAAAATATTCTTTAGTATAGAATATTGATGAACATTTTACTCAATTTGTTTTAGAATAAGCGTAGAGAGAATTAAAGGTATACTTTAAAATCGATGGCGGCTTAGATTCGAGTAATTACGGTAACTGTATATTTCAAGGAAACTTACTTTAATTGTTGTATTATGCTTTAAAATATATTGATTTTATAAATTTAAACTCAAACTTAATTTTGAACTGCAAACTTTTGTGAGAGGATTTTATTATTTAACCCGCGATCACTCGCGCGGGGTACAAGAAACCCCAACAACAAGAAAAGCCTCCTACGATTCTAAAAAGAATGCACAGAACCAGGATTTTTTCTGTAGATGCCCATTTTAGATCATTGAACCTTCGGGCCTGATGTAATCAATCTCGGAAGGACGATTGGAATGTAACAACCTTCAATAGTTTATCTGGGGTGCTGAGAACACCTCGCGAGGGATTGAGTTATATTTTCGTACTCGAAGCATCTACGGAAAAGTACGTTTTACTCTTTCCGCTTACATTTTTTTTCCAAATATATTAATATATACATGCATACTTTATTTAAAATTTCAATAAATGTGATATAAAAATAATACAATTCTATAAAATAATTGTAAAATATAATTTTTTTTTAAAAAATTTTCCAAAAGCTTTTCCAGAAATTATGACAAAAACTCCATGGAAAAGGAAGAAACAGCGACTTCGCCATCTATTAGATACTGTATCAACAGAATGTCAAGATGAACTATGTAAATTCGATGACTGTGAAGGGTTATTGATGACGGGCCAGATCGCCATCAAGGGAAAAGTACAATACCTGAGCTGAAAACCTCTTTTCAAACTACTATCCCATGCCAACAAGAGGACTTAGAGCTTCCACAAATATTACGCGAGTCTGCCCCTCTACATGGCGGATCTTTAGTGACACTTGGTTTCAAACCCATAACTCGACAACGTTGGTCACGAACTCATGACTATGACCACTAGCCTACCACGAGCTTGATTAAAAGATAGAACAATTCTTTATATTTCAATAAATGATGAATGCTCAAATTCTCGTTCATATGATTTTGTTGTGAAGTCTCTTCCACATAAAATTTTATAGATTTCATCATTTAAAATGTTATGGTTTTCATTTTTTAGCTTCAGTATAAATCATTTTGTTACTAAAATATAAGTCATAAAACAACTAAATGCATCGTTTGTAACATTTTTGTAATGCAGTGCTAGCAAAAATCAAGCCTTTCTTTCCAATACATCTAATTTTTTTAAAAAATCATTTGAGGTTTTAAGATAATTAATGACGTAACCAAGCATTTCGTTGTTGAATAAATACTTCATATTAAATTCAAATGTAAGTGTAATTAAAAAAATAATCTAATGTGAATCCATACTTAAATAAATTCATCTAGTTTATAGAATAATATTTTATAAGCCTGAAGAATTAAACTGGCAAATATATATATCAATCTCTAAAATTCCTTGAAGTCTGTATCTGTCAAGTCTTTAAAACCAATACAGAAGTAGAAACATTTTCAGCTCAAACACACACACACACACAAGTTGCTCAGTTTACTAAATAATATTCAGACAATCAATCATTATTATTAAGCACAAATGAATTCTTTCTGGAAATAAATTATTCTATTCTAAGAAGGTTTCGACTGTTGGAAAAGAGATACTTTGAACAGCAACAACCCATTAAGATGCTCAGTTATTTCCCAAGTTCTCTTTTTTTTATTAGAATTATCCTTCTTTTTAAACAAACGTTATTTGATTTTGATAATAGATCGGAGAAAGGTTTTCCACTGAATAATTAATAAGAGCGGATTATTTTGGAAATGGAGAGATTCAGTGTTATTTTTAATTAATTAGAGCACTCCTTTTGAAATGTACGCAGTTAGAAGAACTCGTACCTTAGATTCAATTAGCGGTTCCTTTGAACAGTGCAGTTTCCTAAGAATCACAGTTGATTTTTGACGATGTCCATTGGAATACATATGTTGCAAATACATACAACAACTTTTAAACAAAACACATAGTTCACGTAATTTTCTTCTGGATTGAAGCCCCCTCTGGTTCCGTTGTCGTCTCGGCTCGGAACCAGGAGATAATTCCTTTTTTGGGCGTCGTCTTTTCCTTAGAGGAGCAACAAATCCGGTGTTTCTTTCTGTTTCAGGTTCTTGAGAGTCCTTTAAGGCAGAAACATGCTAAGTTCCAAGGGCTTGGTCTGGGTTGGCCGGGTCGGCAATCTCATAAGTTACTGGTGACCTCAAGGTGAGTATGAGGTAAGGACCTTCTCTCTAGGGCATAAATTTCCTGCTCTTGTTACGATTTATGGGATGAATGGTCAACCAAACTTTGTCACCAGGTTTATAGTATTTTCTTCTTCGTCGATCGAAGTTTTCTTTCTGACATACCTGTTTCTTTACGGGATTCATCCTGTAGGGATACATTGTTATTGGGGGTTGATCACCCGTGTCAAAATGGTGTTCAATGAAAGGCGTGTGCTCTCCCTCCTGGTAGGAAACATGCCTCATTTCTATCCAGGAGTATATTGAGTGTTCTTGCCTGTTCGGGAGATAGATTTTTACCCTCATCCTCTCGAAGTTCGAATGCGCTGAGTGTAATATCTTCTAAAGTCTTCTTAAAGAATTTGTACTGTTTCCGAGGTTTTCCGGAAAAGTGCCATTTTCCACCCTGGACGTCAAGGGCGATACCAGCTGCATTGAGGAAATCCAGTCCTAACAAAGTCTTATTTCCTTTGGCATCAGGCAATACTAGAAATTCTGTTGCAATAACTTTGCCTTCAATGTACAGGTCGACGACAGTACTCAGAGCCATAATGGTCTGCCGAATTCCATCAACCATCATAAATGAAATCCTTATGTTCGTAAAGGTGACATCATGCTCTTGTAGAAATTTAAACATCTTTTCACCTGCAATGGTATGGGAAGCACCGGTATCAGCACATACAGCACAATCTTTTCTCCAAAAATTTTGAGAACAATCATACTTGTGGGATACAAGTTTGAATTCAAGTTGAATAACGTCAAACAGTTCACTGCTGTTTCCATTTCATTAGCTCTCGTGCAGGTAGGACACTTTGGCTTGACGACTCCAAGAGTCCCACATCCGTAACACTGTATGGGGTTCTTCCTTTATTTTTGAAACTTGGGGACCTAGGTACAGTTCTAGAGGGTCCAGATGAGTGGTTATCATGGGATCCTCCAACCGGTTGACTTTTTTTTATTGGAAAGGGTTTCCTGAATTCTTTCTTCTTGAAAGTCTGATTTGGATTATTTTTCATTCCAGGCCTTAGGCTATCATATGCGTCCAACTTCTCAGCCAATTCCAGAGGATCGTTCAAATCCGCCCAAATATCCAGAAAATGTTCTTTGATATTTGCTGGAGTTTTTCTTTTTATCTGATCAGCAATTATTAGACTTTTAAGTTGATCAAACATGGTTATCTTCAACTCTTTGATACAACCTTCAAAATAAGAACTTAATTCGAAATAAAAGTCTCGCCATGTTGAATCTGGGTATTTCTACTGTTGGGAAAAGTACTGCCTAAACCTATCCCCTGTAACTCGAAATCTTTTGAGAATCATTTCTTTTACCTTTTCATAGTTTTAAGCATCATCTTCATCCTCTCTTGCGATGAGCTGAGCAATATCAGGTGGCAATGAGCCAACCAGGTATGCTGTCCAAGTTTTTTCAGGGATGTTCAAGAACTTCGCTTGACGTTCGAAAATTGTCAAGTATAGACCCATTTCATCTTCTTTCGAATTGAATCTCGGAATAATTCTATTTAACTCAAGCTTTGGGTTTTCTAGCTGATGGCTTGTAACAGCTTCTGCATTTCAAGTTGAATTTTCATTTTTTCCAGTTCAAATTCTCTTTCTCGTTGCTGAGCCACAACCACGGCTTTCTGTTTCTCCTCCAGTTCCGCAGCTTTTTGTTTTTCTGTTGCTGTACGTTCTTCCACAATGACGCTGAGCACATCTTTGACGAATTCCTCATCATACCTATCACAATTTGTTATGAGATCTTTTAGTTCAATAATTTTGAGATTGCCCGACGGAGTCAGACCCAATTCTGTTGCCAACATTCATAAATCCTCTTTTCTGACCTTCCCAAAAAGCCATTTTTCGTCACTTTTAGACTATTTCAAAGTTAATTTAGTAAAGTTCAATCAAAGTTAATGAAATAAAGTTCACTCAAAACTGTTAATTCTGTGATCTGAAAATATTATAGTCAAACAATACTTATGCACTTAAAGTTTCCGATACATACAAAAAAAATACTCTATACTATAATACACTCTTCCTCAATGACAATATAATTCTCTAATTTCAAAATGTGCTAATTAATTTTCACATCAATATTAATGGGATTAAAAAATGAAACAAATTCTTCAACATCAACTATCTTCTAATTTCGTTCTTCAAAATCAAAATAATAAGGTTTCAATAATATTCATTATTAATCAAAAGAGTATCAGCAATTAACGTGAAATCATTTAAATTAAATCAAAGAAAAATTTCGTTTTCGTTAAGTTAAATCAATTAAAATGTTTTTAATCAAAAACAATTCAAATACGTTTAAATAGAAATACCATTCTTAAATTATTTCATCCACTCCGAAATTAACACTATTACAAACTTGTTTACACTTTGAAGTACTTGAAATTATTTACCAAAAATTTTTAAATAAAAAGCGTAAATGTTTATACTTTATCAAAACATACAAGTTTTGAAATGTTATAGTAATACTTCGTAATAAATCATGTACTTCACAAAATAATTATTTTTATGTTAGACATAAAAAGTAAAAAAAAAATATTATGATAAAAATTGCATTCTACTTAAAACTTAATTAAAAGTTCAGTAAAATCAAACAAGAATCAAAGTGAAATTATTTGAATAAATATCAATCGCAATAATTTCTTGATAACAAAGGTATAAATATATACACAGTCCAGTCACATTAATGTGACCACCACGTACTTTCGACTTTGAAGTTAAATAACCAATCACAGAAGGATGCTGTGGCATCGCAGTGCTATTGAGCGTATATAAAGAGTGTGTGAGGGCTTCGGAAAACACTACAATCGTTGGCGTAATGCAAACATGTAAAGAGTTATCCGAAGTCCAAAACGGCATAATTTTTGGCTTTCGGGAAAAGGTTGGAAGCATTTCCGAAACGGCTAAGTTTGTGGACTGTTCGTTTGTCACCGTGGTTAAAGTATACCGTGCATGGCAAAATGGGACCGTCCAAAATCAGTGACGTGGCAAATGTGGTGTACCAAGGGCCATAGGTGATAGAGGTAACTGATGGCTGCAGAGGTGAGTTCGGGAGAATAGACGTGCTACCGTTAAGCAACATACCACCCAGATGAACCAAGGGGCTACCAACAGTGTCTTCCAAACTACTGTTCAGCGATCGTTGCTGCGTCTGGTTCTCCGAAGCAGGCGCCTGGTTCATGCACCTATTCTGACTGCTGTTCATCAGCAACGAAGACTGGAATTTTCATACAGGTACCGCAACAGGGCATCCAATGAGAGGCGACAGGTAGTGTTTTCTGATTAATCACGCTTTATACTCCATCGGATGGATGGTTGGTGGCAAATACGTCATGAAACGTCTAAAAGCAAACACCCTGCAGCAATTGCTGGCAAGGTTCAGGCTGGAGGCGGGAGCATTATGGTCTGGGGAATGTTTTCCTTAATTTTTCTATGTTTGTTCATCATTGTGGAAAGCACGATGGATCAATATAAGTACGCATCTGTCCTTTCAGACCATGTCTACCCCTTTATGCGCATTGCCCATTGCATCTACCAGCAGGACATTGCGGAGTGTTTGACAGCGTACGTGCGTGGTTCAGGATGGTTGTCCAGGAAACTCCCCTGACTTAAGCCCAATCATCTGGAACCGATCGGGTTGTTCGCGTCATGGACGTTATTGCAGCAATAGAGCATGTCATATATATTAATGGCATAAAATTCTTAATTAGTAAGTAAATATACATTCATAAATAACCTTCAATTAACTTTAATCAGAACAAACAATAGAAAGCAAGTTTCGTTGTCAAAAAAGTATTAAGAATACTGACAAATAAATAAGTGAAAAAATCACTTAAAATTCAATTACGTTACTATATACTTTAACACCCAATACATACTAAGAGCAATAATATATAATCACTGTTCTTATAGAGAGTAACAGAGCAAGATTATTTACAATAAACAACACTTATCTGTTCACAGGTTTTCTGGGTGAAAACATTTATTTATTCGCAGGGTTGCGAATTCTCTATTTGTTGTCGGGTGACAACGCCTCAACTTAAATGGAAAAAGCGAGAGAAAGTTGGGAATTGTGTTCGGCTGGACGTTTGGCGCCAATTTGTAACTGTTCTCTTACGTCATTACTGGGTAAACCAAAGTATTTGACAGAATTTCGGGATAATTAAAATAGTTTTAATGACATAAAATTACACAGTTACAATTGACAGACATTTAGACACAATACACGTTAAAACATTTAGAGGAAATAAGGGGAACTTAAATACATTACATAGACCAGGATTGGACAGCGAGGTGAGTAATGTTCACTCATCCAGTTCCCAACTCTCTCTGGCGGTAATACAGAGCTTCTCTCTCTCTCGGTCGGTAATGCTTTCGTTACAAGTACCGCCATCTACATTTCGGTCGTAGTATTAAACTGTGTGTTACAGGAAGAATTAGGTCAAAGGAAAATATATTTTAATTTTTGAAAAATACTTGTAAATAAAATTATGACTTATTCTTAGGATTCGTTAAGTATTATGAATTCTAATATATCAAAACAGAATGTATTAAGAGTACCATGTATTCTGTTAATATGTTCTAAAAGAGAAAAATAATTAATTATAAAATCATTAACAGTGCAGTTTCCTAAGAATCACAGTTGATTTTTGACGATGTCCATTGGAATACATAAGTTGCAAATACGTACAACAACTTTTAAACAAAACACATATTTCACGTAATTTTTATCTGGATTGAAAAAAAAGCCGTATGCAAGTGTCTCAAAGTAGATATTTTCATTTAAAAAATGATAGAGCTTCTAATTTTTAAACTATTTTAGAATAATTTCTAAACGATCTAAGAAAATCTAAATTTTACATTATGACATAAAGCAAGCACACATTTTCCATTTTCTTTTATTTTATATTATTGATTATACATTATTATAATTAATTAAAAATTGCATTATTTTTGACACCTGCATAAACTAAGTTTGTGTAACAAATTTCTGCATTTAATAGAATGAAAGATGAATTTATAATAATTCACATATTTTAATGCATTTACTGAAAATAAAAATATAAATAAGTTTTACTTAACAAAATTTAATTAATTTTATCTAAGTTGATTGTACATTCAATTAAAATGAAATAAGTGCTTCTTTTTTTTACGCAATGCTTTATATTATCAGCATTGTTTTATATAATAATAAATTTTGTATGCCCTCAATGCTTATAAAAATATTGAAGATGAAATCTAGGTGGAATGCAGCTTAAATTATAGGGAAATGTCTCCTTTTTTAAAAAATAAATAAATAAATTTTTCTAGATTTCTTGAACTGAAATCATTAGTAACTGTTACACCGTATTCTAAGAAAACATGTTTCCCTAAGAAAGGGAAATCTTCGCATTTAGGGACTTTCTAAGACGCGGACATCCCCACTTCACAGCAGGAGACTTAAGCTATCTTGCTTCTTTTGTCCGCCGGTGTACGGTAGCATCAATCAGTGCGAAAAAAGGGGGAAGTCACCGTGGCTAAAAGTGCCGTCCTGGGCATAATTTTCGACTGAAAACGGCCGTCTCCAAAAGGTTAAGGCACAGCAAAATTGTTATGTTCCACCGATCACATTTACTCTGATACACAAAGAATCGCTTTTTAGTCTACAACTAGCAGTGGGTTGGCAATCAACTGATCACCTAGTATTTTCGCTCATTGTATTGCATTAAAATAAACAACTTTTATGGACTTAATGACTGTTCACTGATTTTCGTCTTAATTGACGCAACGCTGCATGGTGCTAGATTTTCACTTTTAAAAATTTACTTAACAATTATTTGCAATGAAAGTGTTTACGTTGTGAAATTAGATTATTTCCGATAACTTTTAGCGCATTTAGGAGAAAGGTAGACTAACCCAAATCCAACATTTAAGGCTGAACTTGACGGACATTTTCGGACAGAAAAAATGTCTCAATTTTTATAAGAATTTAACTTAATCGATTAAGATTAATTAATCGATTAATAGATTAATTAATTTATTAACTAAAATTTATTAATTAATCTATTAATTAATAAATTAATTAATCTATTAATTAATTTATTAATTAATTAATCTAGTAATTAATAAATTAATTAATCGATTAATTAATATATTAATAAATCTATTAATTAATCTATTAATTAATCTATTAATTAATCTATTAATTAATAGATTAATTAATATATTAATTAATAGATTAATTAATTTATTAATTAATAGATTAATTAAAAGTTAATTAATAGATTAATTAATTTTTTAATAGATTAGTTGATAGATTAGTTGATAGATTCGTTGATAGATTCGTTGATAGATTCGTTGATAGATTCGTTGATAGATTCGTTGATAGATTAGTTGATAGATTAGTTGATAGATAGTTGATAGATTAATTGATAGATTAATTGATAGATTAATTGATAGATTAGTTGATAGATTAATTGATAGATTAATTGATAGATTAATTGATAGATTAGTTGATAGATTAATTGATAGATTAGTTGATAGATTAGTTGATAGATTAGTTCGATTACTTAATTAATTAATCGATTAATTAATCGATCGATCGATTGATTGAATATTAACGTCGCACTGTTCAGCTACACGAGGGCTTTTGGCGATGGACCACGTAATTTTGAACCATGGTCAAGTGACGTGGACGACACCTGAGCTGGCACCACCCTCTCCTAACTACCACACCACACCAACGGGAGGACGTTTCAGCTCTCGACAGATTTAACGTGCATCGCTGCCCTACACGGCGGGTCTTTAGTGGTACAGGGTTCGAACCCGTGACAAAGCAAGCCACGGTCCGATACGTATACCACTCGGCTACCGCGGCCACATATCAATATGAGAACATAAATCCTTAGAACTGTGGAATGTGGGATGATGTCTCTATGGCAAATCACGGAAATAGCTAATCATCAAGAATTATCTTCTCTTCCCCTCGGCGTGAGTGGAATAATTCCTTTAATCGGCTATCACCACATTGACCACTTTTTTCTTCTTCAGAAGTAGTAAATGCATTAAGCGTCACCGTAGCTTCCAATGAAGATACATGTGTCCTCTACACATTTATCGAATTTCTTGCTTAGGTTATCACAGTTACATAAATTGTGAAAAGCCAATTCTCAAGTCTAGTCGGTGAAGATGCAAGATAAATATGATACTTTTAGTATGCGTGACTTATGCGTTAATAAAGATGGTCTCACCAAAATGTCTTGGTAGTCGGACCAGTAGATCGCGATTGACTTAATAGTAATCCCTTTTATACAATAACGTACTCCCCAAGCAAAAAAGCTTTCATGGGTGAGCTTAAAGATTTCTAAAAAACAGGAACCAGATGCTTCAAAACAACAAAAGAAACCATGCATTCAAAGATTCTATAAGAAATGAAATATAGACGACCCTCTGTATCTTAACTTTCTAGTGAGGATTCCAGTGTAATGTTCTTATGTTCTGATGTTTTATCTATAACGGACGTCATGCTATGAACTAAAAAAATCATCAGAAAACAAAGCCACTGAAAAGCCACTTTTTTAATGGAAAATTCTCCAAAGATAAACGAGAAAATATTTGGATACATTACATCAAATGTTTTCCGAAGACTCCCTTTCACTGTAAAGTAGCAGAAAAGATTTGTGATTATTGAAAAATACAGATTTGTACCTAATCTTGAATATATCGCTTTAACAACCACCTTTTTTAAAGTCTTATTTGATTCCTTTCCCAATGGTATAACCCACCTATATCCATATTACACAAACATCTCACAATAACCTCCATTTGAAATATTTTTAAATAATTTTTTGTAACAACAAAATAAATAGTACTTTTTAGACGAATAGCAAATTAATACAAGTACTTATAGTATGTAATGACGCTTTGGAAGATATTTTATCACAAATCAATTAAGTAATTGGAAATGTAAGTGTGGTATTTCATAATATCCAGCTCTCATTTATCTATGTAAAGTACTAAAAACTATAAAAAAAAACTTTTTTAATCAGTATTTCTGTAATCCTCAGTCATTACTCAAAAATTCATTGTTAGCCGGTCATTATTTTAAAAAAGTATTGTTAGTTTTCATAAAGTTTCAGAACACTATTTTGCTAAAACCAACAGTGTTTAATAATAAAGTACAACAATATTATTGTTGGAAAGGGAAGAACGGTAAATTTCATTGTTTTGGATTATAACTTATTTTGCTTTTGAAAAGTGAACTGTGATTTCGAAATCTTATAATTCTGCGATATTGCTATTTGAAAAAGAAGACATCAAATGGCTTACCATCTAACCATTTTGCTGGTGCGTTTAGGTGTGACCCCACTTGTGTGGTTTTTGAGATTGCTGATAATAATTTCTGGTAAATACCTCGCTAATCTCATCACTCTATCTTTCTATTTAGAACATGTTTTAGATAACCTACATAAATTTAAAAAAAACCCTAAAAATAGAAAATCTAAAGATAACTCTAAAGAAAAGGCTCTTAAAGCATTAAACAGAAAAATTAAATTTCATAAATGTTTACAAATAATTGTAGAACATCACCGCAAGAAACACCTTAAAATACGCAATAAAATCAAGTTCCATCCAACCCTCCCCACAATAGAAGAAGCGAATGAAACTGACCAAACCTCTTGTAATAGTCCATACCTCCCCCCTGCTAACCAACCGCCCAATAATATTCCATCTCCTACATCTACCACTAACAATTCATCCATCTCAACACCCAGATTAACACAACCCATCACCCTAGAACATAACTTCTCTAACTATTTTTTTCTCATCCCAGACTTCATAGTTCCCTCAGATTCAACACCCTCCAATTTTAACACTAATTTTGCAGCCCAATTTAACCACTATATCCAACAAAAAAATAGCCGTAAACCATTTCGATACATAAAAAGTAAATTTAAGTCCCTTAAGAAAAAACTATTCAAAAAATAATAATTCTTAATTTTTTTACACGTTCTAACAGAAAGATAGACAGTAGATGGCGAGGCTATATTACCAGGCACAATTATTATCAGTGATCTTCCTTTGTTTTCCAACAAGACTTGACCCCACTTGCTGTATAAGGTGGTCATACAACAAGATCATGTTACCATCGTTATTTCAAGACGAATTTTTCATCGATTGTCTCAGAAAAGTCGTTACATAAGACCACCATACTTCAAATGTGAAAAAGAGGGTAGCAGATGTGAACGGGCATCTTGCATTTTGGGTCAGTGTTGTTGAAAGAACACATGCTGAATGAGCAGACGCAATCAATGACAAACATTGAAGACGCAACAGTTCACTTTCATCGAACTGCGATATTTACAGAATATCTGGGACTCTCTTTTGGAACGACCAGGACTAATATCCGCTGATGCGCTCTTGTGGCATCCATTGAAAACCACCATGGACGTAAACGAAAAAAAAAGGTTCCGTTTTCAAAGATTTCGAACTGAGTCTACATGTATAACGGAATAACAAAATTTTATGTTCCCAAACGAGTACGAAGATCAATAATGGAAACCACTGCGTTCGAATATGGCGTTGATGTGGTGTACCTATTCCAATTCCAATACTCCTTTAAGTATTACACCACTCGACAAGTCGAATCAGGATTTGAGACACTATCACTTGCAACCGCTGGCCATCATTTATTTTCTTCGGTGACTGTGATAACCCAAAGATAAGTGGACAAAGTGATGAAGCCAATAACACTAAACTCCCGTATGTCCCCAACCATTTATCAGCAGAAGAAGAGATACACGCACCATGTAATGGACAACAAAACTTGTATCGGATCCAGGTGTTTTCCTTTTCTTGTGTATCCCCAAATCATGCACCTATTGAGTCAATAGGAGGACCGATTGCCTTCGTACGCATTCTCTGCTTCATCCGAACTTGAAGAGAGGGCTGCTTTAGCCCAGTGGTCAAGGTATTGGATCATGACAGGCATGTCATGAGTTCGAGCCCAGTATCACTAAAGACCCGCCGTGTAGGGGAGCGATACACGTTTAATCTGTAGAGATTTCAAGCGTCCTCCCGTTGGTGTTTTGTATGAGTTAGGAGAAGGTGTGCCTGCTTAGGTGTCATCCTCGTCACTTGAATATGGTTTAATATTACGAGGTCCGTCGCCAAAACCCCTCGAGTAGCTGAACAATGCGACGTTATTATACACTCACTCCGAACTTGAAGAATGAATTAAAGAAAATGACTGAGAGTGAATGGTCGTCCATGGAGAGAACATTGACTTTGATCCACAAAGTGTCGCTTTTTTCCACTCAACCAGTAGTGGATCGACAATCAAATTATCGCATAGTATTGTCGCTTAATGTATTGAAAATAAACTACTTTTTTTAATCTATGTTTTCAGTCTCGGTTTGCTTATTTTCATGTCATTCAACGCAAATGTTTCGCGTTGCTATATTTTTGCTTTTAAAATTGTATATAAAAGTTAAGTTAAATGAAGATTTTTATTTTGTGGCATTCGATTATTTTTTGTAAATTTTTAGAGCATTTTGAATAAAGGAATTTAATACAAATCTGACATTTTAGATATTCGTACACATCCAAAGGACTTTAAAAAAATAGCATAGCTAAACAGGACAAGGAATAAATCCTCCTCTATCAATAGCAGGTGAGAATGGGTAGATAGGATTCTGCAGGAGATAGTGATCAAATCTTTAAATGCCAAATAATAACAGAGATGAAGCACCTAAGAAATTCAGCTGTAGTAAAGCTCAATAAATTGCACAGTAGTGAATGTGTTCAAGCTAATCAATCACTTAAAAAACGGCAGATACCTGTGGAGGCCTTTTACACGTTTTGAGTGTAAATTATTGGGAGAGGGGATTGATCTTACATTGATTTTCAAATGTAATGGTTTTTATTGCTATGTTAATAAAGAATATTGGATTATTGTGATTTTTTCGATTTATTTTTGGACTGGGGCTAATTTTTTTTCTGAGCTGCACATTTGGAAACTATTGTATTACCATACGTCCTAAAAAGAAATATTGTGTTTAGAATTAGAATGACGCGTGCATTATATTTCTTAAAATATTTTTGAAGTTTATTTATTTTTATCACACAGAGATCAGAGCATTTATCTTAGAATTTCAGCAATGCTATACTAACTGATACATCAAAAGAATTATAATTTATTGTAACTTAAAAATAAGAAACTAACAAGTTTAACACTTCTATCCATAAAACTAATAAAATAACCTTTTTATATGAAAGATGAAAAAGTAAGAAATAAATGCGTTGTAATTAGTCATAAAAGAACAATTAAATACGAATAAGAGTAGTTTTATCCTTATATAAATAAGTTTACCGAGATACATGAATGATTTGCTCCTTGCTGACTTAAAGATATGTTTAGTCATAATTTTGTCTTATGTCAACTAATTTTTTGCGTTTTACTAATCCAGAATTTTTCTAAAAATTCAAAGGATTTGATATTTTATGCTGACGAAAGCAGTATATTACAGTTGGAAAAAATATAAATTTTACATTTATTCATTTGTGTATTTAAAGGATGTATTTTTAAGAACACGCAAATAAATCGATTGTTTATTAATGTCTCATTCAGAGGAAACATGAGGGATATCGCAATGAGACGGACCTCATTATTTGAATAACAATCAAGTAACGAGGATGATATCCGACCTGGAACCCAGTCTATTATGTTATGATGGCAATGAAAGTACTTTAAGCCTTTAGAAAGTTAACGTGTATTAGAGCCCTGCTAGATGATAGAATCCTCAATTGCGATCACCCGGCTACCACAGCTGTAAAAACATGTGGAATCTACAATGTGATACTGTTTAACAAGTGACATTTATTTATGATTTTGAGATAATTAAGTTAACGCCACATTCCTGCCCTTTATCACATTTACCTATCATTGTTAATCGATTATCATAATTTTCAGCATACATAGGAACAATTAGATCAAAGATGAACATTATCATATAATTTTAATCCTTGAAAAATGCTTGGTGTAAAAATCTAAACTTAATCTTAAGATTCAATAATTATTATGAAATCTAATGTATCAAAACAGAATGAATTATCGAGGCAATAAAAAAATGACATTTATCAATGTTTTTATGCTTTTAAGAAAGAAAGTATACAAAAATTCTTAACAGAGTGTTATATAAATAACTAATTAATTCTCAGAGAAGCAATTATAAATTGATTAACCACAATATAGCTTCGTTGAATGTCTATTGGTACACAGATGTTCAATAGTTATAAGATTTTTTTTAAATTCACATATAGTTAATGTAATTTTGTTATTTGTTAAAGAATTATGTTTGTGTCTTAAAGCAAATATTTTCCATTATAAAAAGATAGAGAGCTTCAGAGTACTATATGATTATAAAATAGCCTATTATCGATTTGAGATTTTACATTATGACATAGAGAGACAAGCAAAAACTTTGCTTTTTCTTTCCATTTTTTAAATTCATTGTATGTATCTAAATGTTAAAATAATTATATTATTTTTTTAAAAAAAAATTAATTTAAGAGTTAACACGATAATTTGAGTTTGTACGTACGAAATTACTGCGTTTAACAGAATAAAAATAAATCTATAACATTTTTTCAACATTTTAAAACCTTTACTGAAAATGAAAATATAAATAAATTTTACCTTAATAAATTAATTTGAATTCTATTTAGGTTATTATACCTTTGACTGAAATGAAATAAGTGCCTCCTTTTTTATGCAATAGTTTACATTGTGATTAGAGTTTTATATAATAATCAATATTTTATACTATTTCATTCAATGCCTTTAATAATACTGAAAAAGAAATCTTGGTGGAATGTGGTTTAAATTCGTAGGAAATGTCTCCTTTAAAAGGAAAAGAAATTTTTTGAACTGAAATCAGTAGTAATTATTACAGGCGATTTCAAAACACAAGTTTTTCTAAGAAAAGGAAAATGGGGACTTTCAAACTTAAAAAGTTATCCAATCCAAAATATCTGAAAAAATAAATATAATCAGAACGTAGTCTAACAGATAATTACATTTAAATTAAAATAATATGTTCGTTCTCTTTTTATTTTCGCCTATTTATTCGTGAGTCACGCATTTTATGTACAATAGTACAAAGAAAGGAGTGTTCGGGAGCACTCTAAGGCTATAGAATGTTTGAAACACAGAATACAGAATAAGATGGTTCTTGTAAATGAATATGGAAAGCAAGTCATAAAAGATTTTACATCAACAAAAAATGCTTCTCCCTGTTGATTATTGTTGATTCTTCAGTTTTTGGTCATTGTCGATTATTATATGCCTATTTTGTGTAAGAAAACCTAGAAATGCACATCTGTCTTCTTGTAAATCTTCTAAGGTTAATTTCAAGTAGCCGGAAAACTATTCTTCCTCTTATTGCCGTAATAAATCTTTGGAAAGGGCATTTCTATTTCTGTTAAGTTGTCGGACATAGGATAAATAGAAACTATGCCGACAAACCCTCTTCTACTTACCCGGTCACTTTAGGGGACTGTTCAAACGAAGAGGAGGGGGGTGATATTTGAAGCTAAAGTCTTTTTTTCGTTTTGAAAAAAAGTAAAGAAAAATTGTTGTCACAGTTATCTGCAACTCGATTGAGGAGTCAGTGCGTTGAGAAGGAAATGTTTTTGTAATTGTTTTGAATGTTGATCGAAGGAGTTGTCTTCGTGTAGGAATATTTTGGCTCTACCTTTCGCACAAAATCAGTTCATCATCGCACAAAAATCAGAGCAGTAATCTTAGAATTTAGGCATTATGCAATTCTTTAGAAATTTTAAATAAAAAGTAAGGATTATCCAAAGGCAAAGAATATAACTTTTTTTGTACAAAAGTCGAAAAAAATTAAGAAGCCCAGTATGTTGTCATTACGCGCAAAAGAAACAATTCAGTACAAAGAAGAATATAATCCTTTTATGTAAACAAGTTTACCGAGATACAGGAAGTTCCTCGGCAAATTAAAAATGTTTGTAGTCATAATATTTTGTCTTTTGATACAAGCTTATTGTTTGTACTTTACTATCAAGTATTCTAAAATTCAAAAGCATTTCCTCTTTTTTACAAATGAAAACAATTTATTACTGTTGAAAAAAATACAATCTTAAATTTCTCATATGTATTTAAATAATTTATTTTTAGGAACACGTAAGTAAATTGATAAATTATTATAATATTTCATTTACGAGTTCCATTAGGAACAAAATAATAAAGACGGACCTCGTAATTTAAATGATGATCAAGTAACGAAAACGATAACCAAACTAGAGCCTCCACTTCTAATTTCCACACCACGACAACGTAAGGATTTCGACTTAATGCGTATCAGCTCTGTTACATGATGGAACCCCTAATCGTGATTATTTTTCAATAAAGAAACATGAAGGGGCTACAATGTGGCACTATTTAACATGTGCCAACATTTATAGCCTTAGAATATTCACATTTTATAGCATAATGCAAAACACCTACCTGCTGCTCATCTCATTTATTTGCCACAGTAAATGATTTATCATAATTTTCAGTATATATAGGAATGTAACGGTTATCTTACGTCATTACTAGGTAAACCAAAGTATTTGACAGAATCTCGGGGTAATTAAAATAGTTTTAATGACATAAAATTACACAGTTACAATTGACAGACATTTAGACACAATACACGTTAAAACATTTAGAGGAAATAAGGGGAACTTAAATACATTACATAGTCCATGATTGGACAGCGAGGCGAGTAATGTTCACTCATCCAGTTCGCAACTCTCTCTGGCGATAATACAGAACCTCTCTCTCTTTCTCTGTCGGTAATGCTTCCGCTACAAGTACCGCCATCTACATTTCGGTCGTAGTATTAAACTGTGTGTTACAGGAAGAATTAGGTCAAAGGAAAATATATTTTTAATTTTTGAAAAATACTTGTAAAAAAAATTAAGACTTATTCTTAGGATTCGTTAAGTATTATGAATTCTAATATATCAAAACAGAATGGATTAAGAGTACCATGTATTCTGTTAATATATTCTAAAAGAGAAAAATAATTATAAAATCATTAACAGTGCAGTTTCCTAAGAATCGCAGTTGATTTTTGACGATGTCCATTGGAATACATATGTTGCAAATACATACAACAACTTTTAAACAAAACACATAGTTCACGTAATTTTCTTCTGGATTGAAGCCCCCTCTGGTTCCGTTGTCGTCTCGGCTCGGAACCAGGAGATAATTCCTTTTTTGGGCGTCGTCTTTTCCTTAGAGGAGCAACAAATCCGGTGTTTCTTTCTGTTTCAGGTTCTTGAGAGTCCTTTAAGGCAGAAACATGGTAAGTTCCAAGGGCTTGGTCTGGGTTGGCCGGGTCGGCAATCTCATAAGTTACTGGTGACCTCAAGGTGAGTATGAGGTAAGGACCTTCTCTCTAGGGCATAAATTTCCTGCTCTTGTTACGATTTATGGGATGAATGGTCAACCAAACTTTGTCACCAGGTTTATAGTATTTTCTTCTTCGTCGATTCCGAGGTCCGTCGCCAAAACCCCTCGAGTAGCTGAACAATGCGACGGTTTTATACACTCACTCGAACTTGAAGAATGAATTAAAGAAAATGACTGAGAGTGAATGGTCGTCCATGGAGCCATATTCGTGAGAACATTGACTTTGATCCACAAAGTGTCGCTTTTTCCACTCAACCAGTAGTGGATCGACAATCAAATTATCGCATAGTATTGTCGCTTAATGTATTGAAAATAAACTACTTTTTTTTAATCTATGTTTTCAGTCTCTGTTTGCTTATTTTCATGTCATTCAACGCAAATGTTTCGCGTTGCTATATTTTTGCTTTTAAAATTCTATATAAAAGTTAAGTTAAATGAAGATTTTTATTTTGTGGCATTCGATTATTTTTTGTAAATTTTTAGAGCATTTTGAATAAAGGAATTTAATACAAATCTGACATTTTAGATATTCGTACACATCCAAAGGACTTTAAAAAAATAGCATAGCTAAACAGGACAAGGAATAAATCCTCCTCTATCAATAGCAGGTGAGAATGGGTAGATAGGATTCTGCAGGAGATAGTGATCAAATCTTTAAATGCCAAATAATAACAGAGATGAAGCACCTAAGAAATTCAGCTGTAGTAAAGCTCAATAAATTGCACAGTAGTGAATGTGTTCAAGCTAATCAATCACTTAAAAAACGGCAGATACCTGTGGAGGCCTTTTACACGTTTTGAGTGTAAATTATTGGGAGAGGGGATTGATCTTACATTGATTTTCAAATGTAATGGTTTTTATTGCTATGTTAATAAAGAATATTGGATTATTGTGATTTTTTCGATTTATTTTTGGACTGGGGCTAATTTTTTTTCTGAGCTGCACATTTGGAAACTATTGTATTACCATACGTCCTAAAAAGAAATATTGTGTTTAGAATTAGAATGACGCGTGCATTATATTTCTTAAAATATTTTTGAAGTTTATTTATTTTTATCACACAGAGATCAGAGCATTTATCTTAGAATTTCAGCAATGCTATACTAACTGATACATCAAAAGAATTATAATTTATTGTAACTTAAAAATAAGAAACTAACAAGTTTAACACTTCTATCCATAAAACTAATAAAATAACCTTTTTATATGAAAGATGAAAAAGTAAGAAATAAATGCGTTGTAATTAGTCATAAAAGAACAATTAAATACGAATAAGAGTAGTTTTATCCTTATATAAATAAGTTTACCGAGATACATGAATGATTTGCTCCTTGCTGACTTAAAGATATGTGTAGTCATAATTTTGTCTTATGTCAACTAATTTTTTGCGTTTTACTAATCCAGAATTTTTCTAAAAATTCAAAGGATTTGATATTTTATGCTGACGAAAGCAGTATATTACAGTTGGAAAAAATATAAATTTTACATTTATTCATTTGTGTATTTAAAGGATGTATTTTTAAGAACACGCAAATAAATCGATTGTTTATTAATGTCTCATTCAGAGGAAACATGAGGGATATCGCAATGAGACGGACCTCATTATTTGAATAACAATCAAGTAACGAGGATGATATCCGACCTGGAACCCAGTCTATTATGTTATGATGGCAATGAAAGTACTTTAAGCCTTTAGAAAGTTAACGTGTATTAGAACACGTTAGTGCCCTGCTAGATGATAGAATCCTCAATTGCGATCACCCGGCTACCACATCTGTAAAAACATGGGGAATCTACAATGTGATACTGTTTAACAAGTGACATTTATTTATGATTTTGAGATAATTAAGTTAACGCCACATTCCTGCCCTTTATCACATTTACCTATCATTGTTAATCGATTATCATAATTTTCAGCATACATAGGAACAATTAGATCAAAGATGAACATTATCATATAATTTTAATCCTTGAAAAATGCTTGGTGTAAAAATCTAAACTTAATCTTAAGATTCAATAATTATTATGAAATCTAATGTATCAAAACAGAATGAATTATCGAGGCAATAAAAAAATGACATTTATCAATGTTTTTATGCTTTTAAGAAAGAAAGTATACAAAAATTCTTAACAGAGTGTTATATAAATAACTAATTAATTCTCAGAGAAGCAATTATAAATTGATTAACCACAATATAGCTTCGTTGAATATTTACATGTCTATTGGTACACAGATGTTCAATAGTTATAAGATTTTTTTTAAATTCACATATAGTTAATGTAATTTTGTTATTTGTTAAAGAATTATGTTTGTGTCTTAAAGCAAATATTTTCCATTATAAAAAGATAGAGAGCTTCAGAGTACTATATGATTATAAAATAGCCTATTATCGATTTGAGATTTTACATTATGACATAGAGAGACAAGCAAAAACTTTGCTTTTTCTTTCCATTTTTAAATTCATTGTATGTATCTAAATGTTAAAATAATTATATTATTTTTTAAAAAAAAAAAATTAATTTAAGAGTTAACACGATAATTTGAGTTTGTACGTACGAAATTACTGCGTTTAACAGAATAAAAATAAATCTATAACATTTTTTCAACATTTTAAAACCTTTACTGAAAATGAAAATATAAATAAATTTTACCTTAATAAATTAATTTGAATTCTATTTAGGTTATTATACCTTTGACTGAAATGAAATAAGTGCCTCCTTTTTTATGCAATAGTTTACATTGTGATTAGAGTTTTATATAATAATCAATATTTTATACTATTTCATTCAATGCCTTTAATAATACTGAAAAAGAAATCTTGGTGGAATGTGGTTTAAATTCGTAGGAAATGTCTCCTTTAAAAGGAAAAGAAATTTTTGAACTGAAATCAGTAGTAATTATTACAGGCGATTTCAAAACACAAGTTTTTCTAAGAAAAGGAAAATGGGGACTTTCAAACTTAAAAAGTTATCCAATCCAAAATATCTGAAAAAATAAATATAATCAGAACGTAGTCTAACAGATAATTACATTTAAATTAAAATAATATGTTCGTTCTCTTTTTATTTTCGCCTATTTATTCGTGAGTCACGCATTTTATGTACAATAGTACAAAGAAAGGAGTGTTCGGGAGCACTCTAAGGCTATAGAATGTTTGAAACACAGAATACAGAATAAGATGGTTCTTGTAAATGAATATGGAAAGCAAGTCATAAAAGATTTTACATCAACAAAAAATGCTTCTCCCTGTTGATTATTGTTGATTCTTCAGTTTTTGGTCATTGTCGATTATTATATGCCTATTTTGTGTAAGAAAACCTAGAAATGCACATCTGTCTTCTTGTAAATCTTCTAAGGTTAATTTCAAGTAGCCGGAAAACTATTCTTCCTCTTATTGCCGTAATAAATCTTTGGAAAGGGCATTTCTATTTCTGTTAAGTTGTCGGACATAGGATAAATAGAAACTATGCCGACAAACCCTCTTCTACTTACCCGGTCACTTTAGGGGACTGTTCAAACGAAGAGGAGGGGGGTGATATTTGAAGCTAAAGTCTTTTTTCGTTTTGAAAAAAAGTAAAGAAAAATTGTTGTCACAGTTATCTGCAACTCGATTGAGGAGTCAGTGCGTTGAGAAGGAAATGTTTTTGTAATTGTTTTGAATGTTGATCGAAGGAGTTGTCTTCGTGTAGGAATATTTTGGCTCTACCTTTCGCACAAAATCAGTTCATCATCGCACAAAAATCAGAGCAGTAATCTTAGAATTTAGGCATTATGCAATTCTTTAGAAATTTTAAATAAAAGTAAGGATTATCCAAAGGCAAAGAATATAACTTTTTGTACAAAAGTGGAAAAAAATTAAGAAGCCCAGTATGTTGTCATTACGCGCAAAAGAAACAATTCAGTACAAAGAAGAATATAATCCTTTTATGTAAACAAGTTTACCGAGATACAGGAAGTTCCTCGGCAAATTAAAAATGTTTGTAGTCATAATATTTTGTCTTTTGATACCAGCTTATTGTTTGTACTTTACTATCAAGTATTCTAAAATTCAAAAGCATTTCCTCTTTTTTACAAATGAAAACAATTTATTACTGTTGAAAAAAAATACAATCTTAAATTTCTCATATGTATTTAAATAATTTATTTTTAGGAACACGTAGGTAAATTGATAAATTATTAATATTTCATTTACGAGTTCCATTAGGAACAAAATAATAAAGACGGACCTCGTAATTTAAATGATGATCAAGTAACGAAAACGATAACCAAACTAGAGCCTCCACTTCTAATTTCCACACCACGACAACGTAAGGAATTCGACTTAATGCGTATCAGCTCTGTTACATGATGGAACCCCTAATCGTGATTATTTTTCAATAAAGAAACATGAAGGGGCTACAATGTGGCACTATTTAACATGTGCCAACATTTATAGCCTTAGAATATTCACATTTTATAGCATAATGCAAAACACCTACCTGCTGCTCATCTCATTTATTTGCCACAGTAAATGATTTATCATAATTTTCAGTATATATAGGAATGTAACGGTTATCTTACGTCATTACTAGGTAAACCAAAGTATTTGACAGAATCTCGGGGTAATTAAAATAGTTTTAATGACATAAAATTACACAGTTACAATTGACAGACATTTAGACACAATACACGTTAAAACATTTAGAGGAAATAAGGGAACTTAAATACATTACATAGTCCATGATTGGACAGCGAGGCGAGTAATGTTCACTCATCCAGTTCAACTCTCTCTGGCGATAATACAGAATCTCTCTCTCTCTCTCTGTCGGTAATGCTTCCGTTACAAGTACCGCCATCTACATTTCGGTTGTAGTATTAAACTGTGTGTTACAGGAAGAATTAGGTCAAAGGAAAATATATTTTTAATTTTGAAAAATACTTGTAAAAAAAATTAAGACTTATTCTTAGGATTCGTTAAGTATTATGAATTCTAATATATCAAAACAGAATGGATTAGTACCATGTATTCTGTTAATATATATTCTAAAAGAGAAAAATAATTATAAAATCATTAACAGTGCAGTTTCTAAGAATCTCAGTTGATTTTTGACGATGTCCATTGGAATACATATGTTGCAAATACATACAACAACTTTTAAACAAAACACATAGTTCACGTAATTTTCTTCTGGATTGAAGCCCCCTCTGGTTCCGTTGTCGTCTCGGCTCGGAACCAGGAGATAATCCTTTTTTGGGCGTCGTCTTTTCCTTAGAGGAGCAACAAATCCGGTGTTTCTTTCTGTTTCAGGTTCTTGATAGTCCTTTAAGGCAGAAACATGGTAAATTCCAACGGTTGATCTGGGTTGGCCGGGTCGGCAATCTCATAAGTTACTGGTGACCTCAAGGTGAGTATGAGGTAAGGACCTTCTCTCTAGGGCATAAATTTCCTGCTCTTTGTTACGATTTATGGGATGAATGGTCAACCAAACTTTGTCACCAGGTTTATAGTATTTTCTTCTTCGTCGATTCCGAGGTCCGTCGCCAAAACCCCTCGAGTAGCTGAACAATTTTTTATACACTCAGTCCGAACTTGAAGAATGAATTAAAAAAAATGACTGAGAGTGAATGGTCGTGTAATGGAGCCATATTGTGAGAACATTGACTTTGATCCACAAAGTGTCGCTTTTTCCACTCAACCAGTAGTGGATCGACAATCAAATTATCGCATAGTATTGTCGCTTAATGTATTGAAAATAAACTACTTTTTTTTAATCTATGTTTTCAGTCTCTGTTTGCTTATTTTCATGTCATTCAACGAAAAGGTTTCGCGTTGCTATAGAAAATGCTTTTAAAATTCTATATAATTAAGTTAAATGAAGATTTTTATTTTGTGGCATTCGATTATTTTTTGTAAATTTTTAAAGCATTTTGAATAAAGGAATTTAATACAAATCTGACATTTTAGATATTCGTACACATCAAAGGACTTTAAAAAAAAATAGCATAGCTAAACAGGACAAGGAATAAATCCTCCTCTATCAATTGCAGGTGACAATGGGTAGATAGGATTCTGCAGGAAATAGTGATCAAATCTTTAAATGCCAAATAATAACAGAGATGAAGCACCTAAGAAATTCAGCTGTAGTAAGCTCAATAAATTGCACAGTAGTGAATGTGTTCACAAGCTAATCAATCACTTAAAAAACGGCAGATACCTGTGGAGACCTTTTTACAACGTTTTGAGTGTAAATTATTGGGAGAGGGGATTGATCTTACATTGATTTTCAAATGTAATGGTTTTTATTGCTATGTTAATAAAGAATATTGGATTATTGTGATTTTTTCGATTTATTTTGGACTGGGGCTAATTTTTTTTTCTGAGCTGCACATTTGGAAACTATTGTATTACCATACGTCCTAAAAAGAAATATTGTGTTTAGAATTAGAATGACGTGCATTATATTTCTTAAAATATTTTGAAGTTTATTTATTTTTATCACACAGAGATAGAGCATTTATCTCAGAATTTCAGCAATGCTATACTAACTGATACATCAAAAGAATTATAATTTATTGTAACTTAAAAATAAGAAACTAACAAGTTTAACACTTCTATCCATAAAACTAATAAAATAACCTTTTTTATATGAAAGATGAAAAAGTAAGAAATAAATGTGTTGTAATTAGTCATAAAAGAACAATTAAATACGAATAAGAAAGTTTTATCCTTATATAAATAAGTTTACCGAGATACATGAATGATTTGCTCCTTGCTGACTTAAAGATATGTGTAGTCATAATTTTGTCTTATGTCAACTAATTTTTTGGTTTTACTAAACAGATGTTCAATAGTTATAAGATTTTTTTTTTAAATTCACATATAGTTAATGTAATTTTGTTATTTGTTAAAGAATTATGTTTGTGTCTTAAAGCAAATATTTTCCATTATAAAAAGATAGAGAGCTTCAGAGTACTATATGATTATAAAATAGCCTATTATCGATTTGAGATTTTACATTATGACATAGAGAGACAAGCAAAAACTTTGCTTTTTCTTTCCATTTTTTAAATTCATTGTATGTATCTAAATGTTAAAATAATTATATTATTTTTTTAAAAAAAAATTAATTTAAGAGTTAACACGATAATTTGAGTTTGTACGTACGAAATTACTGCGTTTAACAGAATAAAAATAAATCTATAACATTTTTCAACATTTTAAAACCTTTACTGAAAATGAAAATATAAATAAATTTTACCTTAATAAATTAATTTGAATTCTATTTAGGTTATTATACCTTTGACTGAAATGAAATAAGTGCCTCCTTTTTTATGCAATAGTTTACATTGTGATTAGAGTTTTATATAATAATCAATATTTTATACTATTTCATTCAATGCCTTTAATAATACTGAAAAAGAAATCTTGGTGGAATGTGGTTTAAATTCGTAGGAAATGTCTCCTTTAAAAGGAAAAGAAATTTTTTGAACTGAAATCAGTAGTAATTATTACAGGCGATTTCAAAACACAAGTTTTTCTAAGAAAAGGAAAATGGGGACTTTCAAACTTAAAAAGTTATCCAATCCAAAATATCTGAAAAAATAAATATAATCAGAACGTAGTCTAACAGATAATTACATTTAAATTAAAATAATATTTTCGTTCTTTTTATTTTCGCCTATTTATTCGTGAGTCACGCATTTTATGTACAATAGTACAAAGAAAGGAGTGTTCGGGAGCACTCTAAGGCTATAGAATGTTTGAAACACAGAATACAGAATAAGATGGTTCTTGTAAATGAATATGGAAAGCAAGTCATAAAAGATTTTACATCAACAAAAAATGCTTCTCCCTGTTGATTATTGTTGATTCTTCAGTTTTTGGTCATTGTCGATTATTATATGCCTATTTTGTGTAAGAAAACCTAGAAATGCACATCTGTCTTCTTGTAAATCTTCTAAGGTTAATTTCAAGTAGCCGGAAAACTATTCTTCCTCTTATTGCCGTAATAAATCTTTGGAAAGGGCATTTCTATTTCTGTTAAGTTGTCGGACATAGGATAAATAGAAACTATGCCGACAAACCCTCTTCTACTTACCCGGTCACTTTAGGGGACTGTTCAAACGAAGAGGAGGGGGTGATATTTGAAGCTAAAGTCTTTTTTTCGTTTTGAAAAAAGTAAAGAAAAATTGTTGTCACAGTTATCTGCAACTCGATTGAGGAGTCAGTGCGTTGAGAAGGAAATGTTTTTGTAATTGTTTTGAATGTTGATCGAAGGAGTTGTCTTCGTGTAGGAATATTTTGGCTCTACCTTTCGCACAAAATCAGTTCATCATCGCACAAAAATCAGAGCAGTAATCTTAGAATTTAGGCATTATGCAATTCTTTAGAAATTTTAAATAAAAAGTAAGGATTATCCAAAGGCAAAGAATATAACTTTTTTTGTACAAAAGTCGAAAAAAATTAAGAAGCCCAGTATGTTGTCATTACGCGCAAAAGAAACAATTCAGTACAAAGAAGAATATAATCCTTTTATGTAAACAAGTTTACCGAGATACAGGAAGTTCCTCGGCAAATTAAAAATGTTTGTAGTCATAATATTTTGTCTTTTGATACCAGCTTATTGTTTGTACTTTACTATCAAGTATTCTAAAATTCAAAAGCATTTCCTCTTTTTTACAAATGAAAACAATTTATTACTGTTGAAAAAAATACAATCTTAAATTTCTCATATGTATTTAAATAATTTATTTTTAGGAACACGTAAGTAAATTGATAAATTATTATAATATTTCATTTACGAGTTCCATTAGGAACAAAATAATAAAGACGGACCTCGTAATTTAAATGATGATCAAGTAACGAAAACGATAACCAAACTAGAGCCTCCACTTCTAATTTCCACACCACGACAACGTAAGGATTTCGACTTAATGCGTATCAGCTCTGTTACATGATGGAACCCCTAATCGTGATTATTTTTCAATAAAGAAACATGAAGGGGCTACAATGTGGCACTATTTAACATGTGCCAACATTTATAGCCTTAGAATATTCACATTTTATAGCATAATGCAAAACACCTACCTGCTGCTCATCTCATTTATTTGACACAGTAAATGATTTATCATAATTTTCAGTATATATAGGAATGTAACGGTTATCTTACGTCATTACTAGGTAAACCAAAGTATTTGACAGAATCTCGGGGTAATTAAAATAGTTTTAATGACATAAAATTACACAGTTACAATTGACAGACATTTAGACACAATACACGTTAAAACATTTAGAGGAAATAAGGGGAACTTAAATGCATTACATAGTCCATGATTGGACAGCGAGGCGAGTAATGTTCACTCATCCAGTTCGCAACTCTCTCTGGCGATAATACAGAACCTCTCTCTCTTTCTCTGTCGGTAATGCTTCCGCTACAAGTACCGCCATCTACATTTCGGTCGTAGTATTAAACTGTGTGTTACAGGAAGAATTAGGTCAAAGGAAAATATATTTTTAATTTTTGAAAAATACTTGTAAAAAAAATTAAGACTTATTCTTAGGATTCGTTAAGTATTATGAATTCTAATATATCAAAACAGAATGGATTAAGAGTACCATGTATTCTGTTAATATATTCTAAAAGAGAAAAATAATTATAAAATCATTAACAGTGCAGTTTCCTAAGAATCGCAGTTGATTTTTGACGATGTCCATTGGAATACATATGTTGCAAATACATACAACAACTTTTAAACAAAACACATAGTTCACGTAATTTTCTTCTGGATTGAAGCCCCCTCTGGTTCCGTTGTCGTCTCGGCTCGGAACCAGGAGATAATTCCTTTTTTGGGCGTCGTCTTTTCCTTAGAGGAGCAACAAATCCGGTGTTTCTTTCTGTTTCAGGTTCTTGAGAGTCCTTTAAGGCAGAAACATGCTAAGTTCCAAGGGCTTGGTCTGGGTTGGCCGGGTCGGCAATCTCATAAGTTACTGGTGACCTCAAGGTGAGTATGAGGTAAGGACCTTCTCTCTAGGGCATAAATTTCCTGCTCTTGTTACGATTTATGGGATGAATGGTCAACCAAACTTTGTCACCAGGTTTATAGTATTTTCTTCTTCGTCGATCGAAGTTTTCTTTCTGACATACCTGTTTCTTTACGGGATTCATCCTGTAGGGATACATTGTTATTGGGGGTTGATCACCCGTGTCAAAATGGTGTTCAATGAAAGGCGTGTGCTCTCCTCCTGGTAGGAAACATGCCTCATTTCTATCCAGGAGTATATTGAGTGTTCTTGCCTGTTCGGGAGATAGATTTTTACCCTCATCCTCTCGAAGTTCGAATGCGCTGAGTGTAATATCTTCTAAAGTCTTCTTAAAGAATTTGTACTGTTTCCGAGGTTTTCCGGAAAAGTGCCATTTTCCACCCTGGACGTCAAGGGCGATACCAGCTGCATTGAGGAAATCCAGTCCTAACAAAGTCTTATTTCCTTTGGCATCAGGCAATACTAGAAATTCTGTTGCAATAACTTTGCCTTCAATGTACAGGTCGACGACAGTACTCAGAGCCATAATGGTCTGCCGAATTCCATCAACCATCATAAATGAAATCCTTATGTTCGTAAAGGTGACATCATGCTCTTGTAGAAATTTAAACATCTTTTCACCTGCAATGGTATGGGAAGCACCGGTATCAGCACATACAGCACAATCTTTTCTCCAAAAATTTTGAGAACAATCATACTTGTGGGATACAAGTTTGAATTCAAGTTGAATAACGTCAAACAGTTCACTGCTGTTTCCATTTCATTAGCTCTCGTGCAGGTAGGACACTTTGGCTTGACGACTCCAAGAGTCCCACATCCGTAACACTGTATGGGGTTCTTCCTTTATTTTTGAAACTTGGGGACCTAGGTACAGTTCTAGAGGGTCCAGATGAGTGGTTATCATGGGATCCTCCAACCGGTTGACTTTTTTTTTTTTATTGGAAAGGGTTTCCTGAATTCTTTCTTCTTGAAAGTCTGATTTGGATTATTTTTCATTCCAGGCCTTAGGCTATCATATGCGTCCAACTTCTCAGCCAATTCCAGAGGATCGTTCAAATCCGCCCAAATATCCAGAAAATGTTCTTTGATATTTGCTGGAGTTTTTCTTTTTATCTGATCAGCAATTATTAGACTTTTAAGTTGATCAAACATGGTTATCTTCAACTCTTTGATACAACCTTCAAAATAAGAACTTAATTCGAAATAAAAGTCTCGCCATGTTGAATCTGGGTATTTCTACTGTTGGGAAAAGTACTGCCTAAACCTATCCCCTGTAACTCGAAATCTTTTGAGAATCATTTCTTTTACCTTTTCATAGTTTTAAGCATCATCTTCATCCTCTCTTGCGATGAGCTGAGCAATATCAGGTGGCAATGAGCCAACCAGGTATGCTGTCCAAGTTTTTTCAGGGATGTTCAAGAACTTCGCTTGACGTTCGAAAATTGTCAAGTATAGACCCATTTCATCTTCTTTCGAATTGAATCTCGGAATAATTCTATTTAACTCAAGCTTTGGGTTTTCTAGCTGTTGGCTTGTAACAGCTTCTGCATTTCAAGTTGAATTTTCATTTTTTCCAGTTCAAATTCTCTTTCTCGTTGCTGAGCCACAACCACGGCTTTCTGTTTCTCCTCCAGTTCCGCAGCTTTTTGTTTTTCTGTTGCTGTACGTTCTTCCACAATGACGCTGAGCACATCTTTGACGAATTCCTCATCATACCTATCACAATTTGTTATGAGATCTTTTAGTTCAATAATTTTGAGATTGCCCGACGGAGTCAGACCCAATTCTGTTGCCAACATTCATAAATCCTCTTTTCTGGACCTTCCCAAAAAAGCCATTTTTCGTCACTTTTAGACTATTTCAAAGTTAATTTAGTAAAGTTCAATCAAAGTTAATGAAATAAAGTTCACTCAAAACTGTTAATTCTGTGATCTGAAAATATTATAGTCAAACAATACTTATGCACTTAAAGTTTCCGATACATACAAAAAAAATACTCTATACTATAATACACTCTTCCTGAATGACAATATAATTCTCTAATTTCAAAATGTGCTAATTAATTTTCACATCAATATTAATGGGATTAAAAAAAATGAAACAAATTCTTCAACATCAACTATCTTCTAATTTCGTTCTTCAAAATCAAAATAATAAGGTTTCAATAATATTCATTATTAATCAAAAGAGTATCAGCAATTAACGTGAAATCATTTAAATTAAATCAAAGAAAAATTTCGTTTTCGTTAAGTTAAATCAATTAAAATGTTTTTAATCAAAAACAATTCAAATACGTTTAAATAGAAATACCATTCTTAAATTATTTCATCCACTCCGAAATTAACACTATTACAAACTTGTTTACACTTTGAAGTACTTGAAATTATTTACCAAAAATTTTTAAATAAAAAGCGTAAATGTTTATACTTTATCAAAACATACAAGTTTTGAAATGTTATAGTAATACTTCGTAATAAATCATGTACTTCACAAAATAATTATTTTTATGTTAGACATAAAAAGTAAAAAAAAAAAATATTATGATAAAAATTGCATTCTACTTAAAACTTAATTAAAAGTTCAGTAAAATCAAACAAGAGTCAAAGTGAAATTATTTGAATAAATATCAATCGCAATAATTTCTTGATAACAAAGGTATAAATATATACACAGTCCAGTCACATTAATGTGACCACCACGTACTTTCGACTTTGAAGTTAAATAACCAATCACAGAAGGATGCTGTGGCATCGCAGTGCTATTGAGCGTATATAAAGAGTGTGTGAGGGCTTCGGAAAACACTACAATCGTTGGCGTAATGCAAACATGTAAAGAGTTATCCGAAGTCCAAAACGGCATAATTTTTGGCTTTCGGGAAAAGATTGGAAGCATTTCCGAAACGGCTAAGTTTGTGGACTGTTCGTGTGTCACCGTGGTTAAAGTATACCGTGCATGGCAAAATGGGACCGTCCAAAATCAGTGACGTGGCAAATGTGGTGTACCAAGGGCCATAGGTGATAGAGGTGACTGATAAAAATGCGTGAACTTGACGTGGAGCACATTTTCGGACAGAAAAAATGTCTCAATTTTTATAATAATTTGTGACATTGTAACTCATGCATTTTGCTTATGTTAGCGTTTTTATAATTTCAAAATATTTCATAAATAATAAATTTTCCTTTTACTATGTGAAGGGATAGCTCAGTTAGCATTATCGTATAGGAAATAAAATGCAAAACACATTTTATAAAAGAAAAACATGTGTCAACTCGGACAAAAAGTAGTAGTATGATAAAATAAGTGATTCTCCACAGAATAGTGTAGCCAAAATATATATATATGATATTAATGTTTGGGTACTTTTATATCTGAAAAAATATTTTGAATTCAGCCCCTTTTCTTTAACATTAGCTGAAGATAGCCTTAAGATATTCGAACACTTTCAGGGGTCTTTATAAAAATAGCTGCAAGCAGAGAGCATACATGAATTGATTAATCTTTGACCGATATACTCTACTTTCAATTATTCACGGCGAACTCCTGTAACATCATGGGATATGACATCAAAGTGGAAACCCAATGTCAGGGAAGCGCGAAGTAGATGTCTCAATAGCCAATCCCATGCTATAGCGGACAGCCGGATCATCAATATTTATTCTCCCCTTCAGTCATCGTGTGAAAAAATTCTATCTTCCGTCTGTCACCGGAATAATGACCCCCTCCCCCACAGCGGCAGGAAACGTGTTAAGCATAATAATTCACTCCCAATGAAGTTACATGTTTTGCCTACATATTTATCGAATCAGTTGCTTAAATAAAGACATCGATTCAGTAACTTCGATTATGAAAAGCTGATTAGCCAGTCTAACTGGCGTCATTTTTCCAAAAATATGTTTTTTTGGTAAACGTGCCTTAGGTCTTAGTAAAGGCTATTACTCAAAAGTGGTGTTTCTCGTGTCGATTGCGATCAACTTGATGCCCATCCCTGGTCTGAAGTCTGCGTTAACTACGCGACACATAACATTTGTGAAAGATTACATTTTTTTAAATATATATACATATATATATATAGCCAACAATATTCTAAGACGAAATTTAAAATCGTCTGTTGCGTTTGAGTCCAAGCAGATGATCTCAACATTTTAAATTGGAACTTAAGCGCAAATAGATTCATAACATCACATTCTTTGTGATTATTGATACTCTATTCATTTTATAGTTTAGAATTCTAATTTCCTCAAAAACTTTCGTTTCATAGAAATGATTCCCGGAATATTTTATGTGAATATGTATAGTCACAAAACGTTCAATTTATTAGAAACCTTCCAGATTTGCATTTGATTGCTTTCTATGGAAAAAGTATGCAATTTTTTTATGACATGTGATACAGGAGATCAGAATGCTAGTACCAGTCGGATGCATGAGGTGGAAAATGGCGAAAAAAATCCTCACATATTATACACTACTTGAGAATGAACTTACTGTTTAGCGTGAGCCTGGGTTTAGAAGGTAGCAAATCTTAACAGTCAGTTTTTCTGGATGTAACGGTGTTTCGACATACACTTGTGGATTAGCTTCACTCCAAATGCGGCAGTTTTGTTTGTTGACGTAGCCATTCAACCAGAAGTGCGCTTCATCGCTAAACAAAATTCGCTTATGAAAATCGGGAACAACGACAATCTCGTTTTGGGCCCATTCGACGAATCTACGCCTTGCTTGGTGATCGTTTTGATGAATTGCCAAACCAAACTGAGAATAAATCACTTGACAGCTGTTAAATCGGTCGCCATCTTGGAAAGTAATGCCAACTTAAACTTCTATACCTGAAAAAAAACACTCTTTATATAAACTTTTTTTTATCATTTTAAAACTACAGTCTATGTGCTAAAATTTTTATATTAACGTACTTTTTTAATAGACTGACAAAAAATGTTAATGTGCCATTAATTATATTTAAAAAAATTACATTTTTTCTGGAGTTTTCTTTTTGAAGTTCACTCTTTTACTTTCATTATTATGTAAGTATGTTTTTATAATGTTCTATACCTTCAAGGAGTCAGCACTTTTCTCCAAAGTTTTTTTATGGGAAAGTGTTAAGATCTGAAGTGTGAGCTGCATTTTTTTGTCAAGGCTCTAAAAATATGTTCTTAAAGCAGACGATAAACTATTTCCTAAACAGAATTACCTGCAACCGCTATTGTATCTATTAAGAGGATTTAGAATAATTACTTGCTTCCAGAATTATTTATTTTAAACTTGCATAAGTTTGTTATTTTATTATTCTATTTACCTCAGACTAAGCTTAACTTTTATTTTATCTTCCAACTTGAAAAAAAAATCTTGGTAACTTAAATCTTGTTAAAGAACTAAACTATTCCTAATTCTTAACATCTTATGAGTGCGAGTTTGACCGCGAGATATCTTGATCTAAACAAGTATTGCGTTTTAAACAGATTATGTATAACTTAGGATTCATTACTTTAAATAATTCAAAACTTTTTTAACTAACGTTCTGAGCAAAAGAAAAAAATCTACACTTTTACTAGTTTTCGTGAAAAGCAGGGATATTTTTCCAGACACAAAAAAAAATTTCCTGTTAAACAATTACAGTAAGAAATTCAAAGGAAATAATTTTTAAACTATTCATACTTATAGCTATATTAAATAAATTATTTCCGGGTACCTCAGTAGTTTAAGAAATAAGATTAATCATTAAGAATTCATAAAAATGCATTTTTAATTTAATTTTATTCCAAACCTTCATACATTTTTCATATGATTATTTAGTAACATGATTATAGTCTGAAAATTTGTTGTACAATTTCTAGAGATTCGAAAGATAAATGAAATGACAACGACGGCAATTTCATAATAAATGTGTTAAACAAGTTCTGAGCAACTACATTTAAATGGGAATAAAAGTTTCACAAAGAATTAGTTCCGAATTCTATAAAATTACTATTGTTTCAACTGGAACTTTTTCCTCCGTACAATAAAAGCAATAAATATAAATTTTCAAACTTAAAGTAGAGTAATAGCTCTTCTTTTTTTCATTAAAAATACATAATCTAACTAATTAACTTAGTTGGTGTTTTTTGCATCATATGTTCATATCTGGCTCAGATGCACCAAAACTCGAAAAAAGTTTATCAAAAAAGAGGTATTATATATTTATATGAAAAAAAGGTATATATATCTTCAGAAGAAAATCTCCAAATGCAGGAAACACTAAGAAAAGAATAGTTAAGTATAATACCCTCAAATAATTTCGTCTGATCAAAAGACGTTGATAGATACTGAAATATATGAAACTAATACTGGAAAACCGTTCCTGAACATTTTCCAAATACAACAAAGAGAGCATTTGGCAACATCTTTTAAATTGGCGACGTCTTTAGATGTGGCGAATTGGTTGACGGTAAAATACATAAGTATCAGAAAAAAAGGTGGAATAACAAGAAGGATCTTAAATAAACAAATATTATTAAGTTGTCTCGGATAGATCGCCTGAATTTACCAACAACAGCAAACTCTGTTGAAGATCACTCAAACACCTCAAAATTTAAAATCCAATACTTCAAACATATAGGCCTTCGAAAGGGGTTTGAACTAGGTAGTACAAATTTTGCCAACACCAATCCACAAAGGAATCATTTCTAGTATTCTAAAATATTACGGTGAGTAAAAATTTTTCCACCAAAAAAATCTTGTAAAATGATAAATAAATACAGAATTAGCAACGCTTATGAAGATAGTTATCTCCATTTAAATTTACAATGGTCTGCCAACGTTTTGGCAACTGTTCAATCCCTTCTGGGAAAAACTGTGGAATGCACGAGTCTAGAAAGTGACTGACCTCATTTTTTTTAATTTTTTGAGTAGAACATTGTGCCGTCAAGATGCAGCTACAAATGTAAAAACAGATAGTAATCCGAAGGCTCCATGTTTAAACTGTATGGTGGATGTTGCATTAAATCCCCTTCCAGGGTGTAGAGCGTCCAGCTGGTCATCGTACTAACATGTGGCCGGGAGTTATTTTGATGAAAGAGAACCACCTTCCTTCTAAACTCTTCTTTACGTTTTTCGCGAATGTCATCGCTAACTTTGATTAGCATTTTGCTGTATATTGTACTGTTGATAGTCTGTCCGCTTTTCAAGTGCTCCTTAGAGATAATTCCACGACAACCCCATCAAATACAGAGAAAAACCTTCTTGTTAGTTAGCGTTCGTCTTGCAAACGAACCTGTTGATTCCCCGGGTGATGACCAGCCTCCTTCACGGTTTGTATTGTTGTAAAATACCCATTTTTCATCTCAAGTCACAATTCTGTTCAGAATGTTCTTTCCTTTGATCTCTGAGCAAGGCGCTATTCTCTTGCTCTTGATATCAGCAGTCAATTCGTGAGGCACCCAGCGGTTAAACTGCGTTTGAGAGCATTAACTATTGTTTTTTGGCAAACGTCAAGCTCTAATACAATAGTGTGTGTTGCAACATTTACATATTGATTGATGATTTGCTTTAACTGGTCACAATAGACCTTAATAGGGCAAAAAAAAACGTGGTCCCTTTCAATGTCGAAAGATTCCCAGCTTTAAACTTTTAAAACCATACTTTTACTGCATCATAAAAAACAGTATTGAAACCTAAACGTTCATACATTTTTTGTGGCATTAATTTACACTGAATTTATTTCAGAACTCATAGTACATAATCGTCCCGATCTGTTGACGTGATTGCTCTATTTCAAACACTTTTTTTGGTGCACAAGATAACAAAGTTTTGGCAAACAAATTACACCGTCGTGTAGTTATAACTTTCAGATTTAGAATGCAAAAACCCATTTGGATAAAGGTTAACTACCATAGGAATGACCGCTGTAGGAAAGGAGGTATCTCCCCTTGGCTGGAAACTTTTTACTCAAACTGATATATTAAAGATTAAACAACAAAATTTTTAACTCAAAGTATCAATACTTTATACATTTTATTACATTTCATTAAACATTATTGATTGTTTTGAATCAATGATCATATTAGAAGTTATACAACTTGTTCAAACAACGAATCCCATAGTTTTCAAAGAACACTTAATCAATTAGAATAACATCTGGACTTTCTCCTAATCTCCACATCGCACCACTTATAAATTTTTCCCATTAATAATCCCATTTAACTTGTAGCATCGACATTTATCCATATATGTTTTCTAGAGATATCAGAGCTCTTTCACACCCCTCCACAGCTATGCAGGAACATAACAGGAAGGGGTGTCTGAAAGCATGGGTTCGGGCCCATGACCTATTTTCACAGCATTTCGTTCTCTATTCTGTTTTAATAAAATCAGGATTTTAATGGACAAATATTATTGTCGTACACATTCTCCAAAAAACAGGGAATTTAGAACAGCATTTCAATTGGTATAAGTGGTATAAGACTATACTATTATGTTATAACCGTTGTCTATTTCTTGACCTATACCTGATAGCACAAACAATCACTCAACTCAATGAGTCGAAATGCTGCCATCGTTCGATCCGGTTTGTGCCTAGGTTTTTGAGAATACAAGTCGTGCACATTTATTTGTTTCAAACAACCGTTTGAACGAGTATTTGACAGAGCATGTTATATGTTGTCTGCTTTTAAAGTCCTAAGGTAAGTCTACTTCTTTTGCATAGGGGCCCAGGGCCTCAAAGAATCTTAAGACGTCATTGATAACAGGCTATAAACTCATGACTGTATCGATTCGAATGCAATGGCCACAAATTAGACTTTCATTAGTTAATTGTGATATATTTGGATAAAATGTCTTATGAAAAATTTAGTTTAAGACATATTTGAATCTCATTTAAAAAACTACAAAAAAACGCATAAAATATTTTCAAAATGCATTTTTTAATCGTAGACGCCTCCTTGGAAGTTACCTAATTCATTTCAAAAATTTTTATATCTATTCTCAGTAGCATTTCCAAGTACACTATTTCAAATTGTTATGTATCTAATATTTTCATTTTAATATTGTAAAAAATCAATAGCAGAAGTTATACATCTGACACAAGTAATAGAATATATTATATACTTGTCAATACATCTGTTATTTACTTTGTTTACGTTTATCTTAATATTTACATTGAAATTGGTACTGCAATAATTACCAAAAACAAGTACTTTTTTATTTTAAAAAAATGCTTTAAAAAAGGTTGTGCGTCTACTAATGACTACACGATAGAAGTTAAAACTTCAAATTTTGTGATGCTATAAAAGGGTTTAGTGTGGATGGGTTCGGTGAATTAAAAAAAAGGTGATATTAGTATTATCATATAAAATTATTTGTTCATGTATCTGTACTCATAAAGTAATACTTTTTAAAAAATTAGTGAATTAATTGTATTCGAAGACAACAACAGTAAGTTTACGGTAGCTGAAATAGGTTGTCAATACCTTAAATTCAAATTTATTTAAATATCTAATAATTAAATAATTAAAAATATTTAATAATTAAATAACTAAAAATATCTAATAATATTTAAATATGTAATAACTTAATACTATCAATATAACAAAAAAACGGAATAACTCAAGTGCTGTTCATTTGGATCATTTTACAAAATTAAATTGAAATTCGACTTTAAAAAGACACGTGCCTAAAAAGTTTTTAATTCAAACCTAAAAACGAGTTGCCGATCTGAGCACGATTTCAGACAAAATCCGAGAAAACCGAGTAACTTAACTCACCCGAACCGGACGCTTCACTCTTCAGCAAAACGCGTCTAAAGAAGTTATTTCAAAAGTCCTTGTAATGGTTTTCCGCTTCTTATGCATTATACCGTCAATCAATTTCTCAAAATCAAAATACAACGCCAAATCAAAATAAACGTCGCCAAATATTGCTATCGTTTCAACACATGCGTCGAAACATATCCTGCGCATGCTCCTTCCGTACTACCTCATCTACAAATAAATGGGTGAACATTTAGTAGAATTGCATAATGTATTTACTATACATATAACCAGCACTTGAAATAAATTTTATAAATATATAAAGATCTTTTTAAAACTAGATTATTTAGGAGACTTTAATATCGTTAGTAGTGCATTCAAAATAGCGACCAAACCAGTCTTTTTTATGTAAACAGCACCACATAAATTCGTAAGGGTACTAGTCTAAATGCTGCTTTGCAGATTCAAAATGTTTTTTGTTTCGCCATTTTGCAGAAACTCAGTCTTCGGGTATCTACATAATAGACCGTATGTTTAGAAATATTATACGGATTTCTTTTACGTAAAAATTAGGTAATATTTTTACAACCTTCTAGCTGGTATCCCCGTTCTTCGCACGGGTAAATTGAAAAATTAAACAAGGATGAAGGATAAAGAAGTTTTTAATAAATTAATTTTACGTGAATTGTAAATTAAATAAAAAAAAGCTTTTTGAATATCTCAGCTGAACAAAAAACCGTGTTTGCTAAATTTTAAGTCTGTAGATATAATAGCTGATAATTTATTTTGATTTATAACGCCTCGTAACCCTTTTGTGGGTCTAATTTTAAAACACCTTCCATCTGCTAAGCAAAAGTAACACATTGTTACAAATTTTGTGTAAGAAACGCTTAAAATAGTGCAAATAATTTGTATTTGGATGTGTAATACGTTAATATTACTTTCTGATGCATTTATTTTATGTAAAATAGTACTTCGTTCACGTGGAATTCAACAAAAAAGTCTTCATTGAATTAACAGTTTACGAAAACTTAATAATTATGTTTTTTACGTAAAGAAATACCTATGCTATAAGTATAATGTCATTCTTCTACTTTGTGAATTGATGTTTCTTTTTTGTTTTATTTTTCTTTGTTTTTTGTTGACCAAGTGGTGAGAGAGACATGACCTTTGATACTGTTGATGGGTTGAGGACTGTAAAATCATTAGAATCAAAACAGGTCTAAGTGGCAGTAGGGTGAAACGAACACAAACGGAGACGCAAGCAAGGGGTGAGAAAGGGACGCATAATGTTTGACACCGTCAAAGGAGTGGGAACTGTAAAATCATTAAAATCAAAGGACATGAACGGGAAATATCGCCAGTGGCAATAACCTAATCAAACAAAAAAAATTGATAGAACTGCTGAAATCGTTGAGACAGAAGCCTCGCGAAATAAAATAATCCCTATTTCAATCGGATATTGTTCAATATTTCATTGGTTTTACCTTTATTTTTTCAACACCTTAATTTTTCTTCTAAAATAAAAGTAACCTAAGTTACTCCTTATAACATTAGCTATCTGCCAGTGGAAGTTCCGTTAAAATTGGTTCAGCCATTTCAGAGATTAGCCGGAACAAAAAGACAGACAGACAGACAAAAATTCAAAAAATTAATTTTTTAATATAAGTACCGTATATACTTTTAAATGCATTTAGTAAAGGCTGTTAATTTCAAATTACAGACACTTCATTTTCATTTATATTTATAGATTTATAAAATTGCCATAATAGAAAGTTCAAGTCTTTCGTTAGATCAAAAAAGATTACAAAGCTTAGACAATGATATTGTTTTCAAGCAAGATCGATTAAGATTACAGTGATTTTACATGCGCGATTGTGGTTAATGTGTTTGAGCATGCACGGAAATAGATTTCCACTATTAACTGCATTTCGCGGCCTTTGGGGATGTTTTTGGATTTGACGGAATTGGTCGTTGGTATATATCAATGATTTTCAAACTTTTTCGGTTCGTAGAGCCCCTAGAACTTAAAGGTACATTCGTGGAACCCCTAGAACTTGAAGGTACTTTCATGGAACCCCTAGAACTAGAAAGTGTCTTCATGGAAGCCTATTCCATACATATACTTCGAAAAATATATCCCAAAATAATATTTAAAGTAGATCAATATGTTACTGGCGTTTTATGAAAGGGCAATTAAAAAAGTATTGCATTTATTATTAAAAATTTATAATTATTTTTTAATATAATTTATACATTAATATTAATTTGTGATCTAAGTATTGCCTATCTGTGCATTCTATTTAGTAACTGGTATGTGTTCTTGCTTTTTTGCACAAAAAGTGTCGAAATCGAAGTGAATTGCGATTAAATGCAATTGTATTATATATTCTGGATTCTAATTTCTTTTTATACTTTTTTTTCTGCAGCCACTGTACTTTGAGAAATATATTTCACTTAAACACAATGTTATGAATAGCATTAAAATATTTATAGATGTGTGAGAAATCCCATATATTTTGCATGAATTTGCAACCTAAAATTTAGAAGCTGTCCTTGCTCAAATTTAGTTTTTAACATCTAATTAATTTTCAGTTTTGATGAATAGGGGGGATGAGCTTTAGACAGCCATAACTATACAAACTTCATAGAGAATGTGTGTGAATCCCGTTTGCATACATATTTATTTCTTCTCGATTTTTTATTGTGGCTCGTCGAACCTCTGGGTATGCCTTGTGGAACCCTGGGTTCCGGGGAACACAGGTTGAAGACACTGGTATATATGATACGTAAACAAATATTAGCCACACTGAATTTTTTTGTATCGGTTTAAGAGATATTTTTGTGTCTCCAATGGGCTGAATTCCTGTGCCGTCTCTGGCTGACTGCAATCACGTGATCCAGCCTTAGTTCATGCACTTCATTGTTTCCAACTTTTGGTTTTTGCACAAACTTTCTTTCAAAAAGAACATATATTTGTCTATAATAACGCATATAGGCAATATCAAAATACACTTTATTTAACAGTACGCGCATAATGTAAGATTTTTATACTTTTAATTTTTTAAAAAACACTTTTTCAAATTCTTAAAAAGTACTAGAGTATCTTTATCCAATTATCGAATTTGAAAATTTATTTAAATTTTTCAATCAACAAATATAAATCTAATGACAATTTTGACTTTAATGGAAAACAAGTGATTACATTTGTCATATGACCATCATGAGTTTAATCCCTATTTTTTGAGAAAGGATTTTTTTTTTAAACCGAGACACAGACACACACACATTTTAATTTAAGTTAAACTACAATGTAAGTGGCTTTTTTTTTGCATCTCGTTTTCAAATTTATATAACGTATACTACATTAACAGTTCCTTTCTTTTTAATACAGGGAATTTTTCTCTCTAATGATCAAATCAATCTTTAAAACCTATGCACTCGAAAATTTAATAACTGAATCTTTCTTTTCCTATAGAATAAGAAAATTAAACCAATTTAATCATAATAACTAAAATAAAAGAAAACTAGTTTCAAATCTTCACTATTAGCTTCTATTTTATGTGCACTTTACACTCTAATAATTACAGTCAGAAGAAAAACTCAAAAAGAAAGTTTTGAGGATGGATTTTTTTCCCTTGAAACTCCATCTTAAGTCTTCCAGTTTTTTAGCTAAAGCTGAAGACTCTAAACTTACAGTTCCTTTACTCTGCCAGAAATCCAGAAGAGATCAAACACTGATAATAACTGTTCTTAACAATAGCTAGGTTAACCAAGCTAATCAAAGAATATTATCACCGGGAAAAATTTTCTTTTCTCAACTCGTGTTATTAAGCAGAATTTTTTTTTTTTGTTTCGTGTAGCTCTTTCTTTTAAGGGATGATAAAGGAATAAATTAACTTCCTCTGCCCCAATCGAAGAAAGAACACTTAGTAAATAGATAAAGGAAAGAAAATCCGATATAAATCCCTAAGCAGGATTGCTTACTAAACTTTACATTTTTTAATAAAATTTCTGATAAAAAGGTCTATATACTCTTTTTCTTTCGTTTTAATCAAATAGAAAATATGTTTATAATCAAAATCTTTTTTAATTGTTTTGATCGTTAATCGAATTAAAAAATAATTTTTCAAGAAGATTTTAAGATTTGTTTTTTAAAATAATCATCAGAAGTTAAAACAATTTCTTTTAGAGTTTCAGAAGAAATGTCTGAGTCACATCTTAGTTTTTAAACTAATTTGAAAATACACTAACAAGTAACATAGCAAAAAGAAAACGACACTTGAGTCTAACGGATCTCTCTATATCCTGACAACTGTTTTCATATTTTCGCAATGGTTTTACGCTCACTGATACTACTTTTCTTCCTTTTATTTTCCATGTTCTTGAATTGCTTTGCATCTCACAAAAACATAAATTAATTGCGTCACAACTTTCTTAAGCTATTTTACTTGATAACTGAATGCAAAATCTATGTTACCTAAAACGCCTGTTGATAAAAATTCAAGGAATCTCAAGAATATTCAAATACTAAACACACAGTCTTTTTCTGTGTACTAGTGTGCTATGCTACAAAACTCGCTTATCTTAAGCAGTTTTAAATCAAAATTAACGAATTCTTGCATGCTCGATACTTAAATAATAGTAAACAAATTCATGAAATTTGCTTATAAAAAATTATATTTCTATTAAAATTTTACCTTTGCTGTATGATTTGTTATGGCTGAACGCAGACTTTTTCTGGAAAGTGTAAATCAAATGGCAATTTTAGCTATAATAAAATCTAAACTTAAATCCAAACTATGTTTTTCACGATCAACATCACCAAATGTAATAACAGTAAAATTATCTAATCACAAAATTACAGTACCTTTTTCACTGGAGCCTGAACTGCAGTCTGTCCCTGTCCTCTCAGTCTCTGTTATCTATCCTGGAGATCCAAGTCGAATGGTCATGACCAATATTGCAACATTTGCTTGCGTCAAGTCATCTTAAAAAAATCATTGAATATTCAGTGCATAAAGAGACTGTTTCACGAAAATACGTTCATACGATACGGTGCAACGCGTTTTCTTAAATGCGGAATAAAAACTAAATCGCATTTGAAGGGGGAAATACGATGTTGCGTCACGGGTTCGATTCCTGATGCCACTGAAGACCCTCAGTGTAGAGGGTCTGATCCCCACCTAATCAATCGTGGCTCATTAATCCCATTGACATGGTGTAGTTTTGAGAAGGGGTACCTCGTTTTTGCCCGTTTTTCATAATTACAAGGTCCATCGCCACAATAACCATCATACGACGTAAACTAAAATAAAATCAGATAAAAATGGATGCAAAAAAAGTTGATTCGATGAAATAAAATATATCTATATACATAATAAAATATAAAAGAAAAAAATTTATGAAAGATTGAGCTTCAATATGATTTTAATTTACATCGCACACACACAATGAACAGATACGAGGACTGTTGGTGATAAGTTTCGTAATTTTGAACAATGTTTTCAAGTGAAAAGCCTGACCTGGGTTGGCACTCCTTTTTTTTTAACTAACTGGATGGTATTGCAAGCCTTTAGTGCCACCAGGATTCGAACCCGCTACTCGATAACGTCGGCCACGAATTTGCGACCTAGACCATTCGGCTGTCAGGTGTACACCAAACAGTATGATTTGTAACTTAATTTAATTTTAAATTAATTCACACTGGAAAACAACACGAGGGCTACTGGTGACGGAACTCGTAATTTTGAACTTTGTTCAGATGACGAGGACAGCACCTGAGCCGACACCCTCTCCTCACTACGACATCACATGAAAGGGAGGATATTGAGTCTCGACACATTTAACATGCATCAGCTTCTCTTCACTGAGAGTCTTCAGTGGCACCAAGAATCGAACCCTCTACACGCAGCCACGAGCTCGCATTCGCATCCACTAGGATACCGTAGCCCCAAACTGCTGAAAAAAGCGAAATCTATCGAATAATATAAGATTACGTCGACCACGGCCCAAGTCGGTGAATTTTCATAATGCAGAAAATCTACAGCGGCCATGTCGTATGATTATAGGGCATGCAAAAGATCCCTAGAGTGTCTGTTTGGCTTGAGTGCTCTCGGCAAAATTAAATCCTAGTACAGAGCTCAAGTACCTCCCCTTAGGGAGGAAACTAGGCGTCAAAATTACCTGCAGTGATTGGTATCCGTCTATAGGGTGCCACACTAAAAAGAGATACCAGCTTCCGGGAATGCATGCAATGGTAAAACACCAATCCGCAGCCCATTATAAATAAGACATATATAAGATGACGTAACATAATATGTGAACGAATTGATTTTATCAAAGTGTGATATTGGGGTGTAGTGAGTGAGTGAATATTAACGTCGCACTGTTCAGCTTCACGATGGCTTTTGGCGACGGACCACGTAATTTTGAACCATAGTCAAGTAACGTGGACGACACCTGAGCTGGTACCTCCCTCTCCTAACTACCACACCACACCAATGGGAGGACGTTTCAGGTCTCGACAGATTTAACGTGCATCGCTTCCCTACACGGCGGGTCTTTTTACTGGTACTGGGTTCGAACTCAGGACATGCCTGCCATAATTCGATACCTTGACCACTAGGCTACCGCAGCCCTATTGTAGGAATGGAGGAAATGCTCTTATTTTTAAAAAATGCAGATTTATAAATGCATATACTTTTTCCAGTTTTTTTTCTATCTCCATTCTATAACAAATTATTTTCTTTAAAAATTCTCCATACTTTAATTTTAATGTAGGAGAAACCACCTCTTTTTTACTCTACTTCAAAAAAAAAAATAATTTAAGAGAAGCTAAGCTATTTCTTTCTTTTTTTCTAAAATATATAAACTGCAATGTAAAATTTCAAATACTACAGCCTTTCGAATCTCGATACTTCAATTTTTAATTCGTCGCATGAAGAAATTCCAATTTCACATATACTACAAATAAAAAAAAGAGCTTTTATCGATAAAATATGCAACAAAAACGATAATATTACGTTTTCTTACTGTAAGAAAAGTTCATTTCAAAGATTTTTTCAGCTACATGTAATTGTAGTGTGTCATACTATTTATCGAATGTTTCTAACTTGCATGTATAGTAAGATAAAAACAAATTCAAGTTTAGAATACATCGGAATGGATTCTTTATTTCATCGCCATTTTCTAATTTTATATATTTAATTATTTAACAATGCGGAGAGAAAATGTCGGTTCGAAGCAAAATATTCGTTCTGGTTAAAAATAATTAAATCATAAGCCAGCTTTATGCAGTATTCATGAATTCTATAAGGAAACGAGCAATTCTTCCCTAAGAGGATTTTTATTGCTGGAAACTTGGTAATCGCATCAATCTATTAATAAATAATCCCTAATTTCTTTGCTGAATCTCATAGTAATGCTATTTGAAATTCATTATACATCGAAGAACATTCAATCGTTCTCAGACAAATTAATAATGGGTTATTTTAAAGAAAAAATGAATTTAAATGAATTGAATTTAATTAAATAGTAGTATAAGAAAACAGAGCTAATTTGAAAATCTGGCATCGGGTTATTGATTTATTCAAAGAAAGTAACTATTAACTCTGGATGATTGCTTCCATGAAACCTTTGATACCTTTCATTGAGAAAATAATACTAATTGACATATCATTAACATCGGAAAATTAATACTGAATTCTAATTACTTCTTGAAGTTAATGTGTGATTTGATTTAATTGCTTTATATATTTCAATTTAAATTTCTTCCAAGCAAATAATTTTCTCAATTGTGGTGATAGTTTCATCGAGAGAACATTCCAATATCTTCACGCAGTTGAGCCAAACTATACAACATTTTAAGAAAATTAGGGTAGGAAAACAACCGAAAAGAGACAAGAGTTTAACTTCACTAACACTTTAATAATGTCTCAAAGCAGAAGTTTTCCAGTTTTTAAATAAATGTGAAAAAATCTTTAAAAACAAAAGTGATAATGGCTGACTAACTTTTTATTATCGTTGCATTATAATGCAACATGATGGCTATTGGCAAAGGACCTCGTAATTTTGAACTATGGACAAGTGAAGAGAAAGAAACCTGAACTTGGATTTCCACCCCAATCTACCACACCTCGCCAATGGAAGGACATTGAACCTCGACAGATTTAACGTGCATCAGTTCACTTTATTTGGAGCGTTTTCAGAAGCACAAGGACTAGAATTCCTGCTACAATGGTCACGAATTCATGACTTTAAACACTAGTTTACCGCGACCAAATTAATAATGAACCTCATAAAAAAATTATTCAGAAAATTATTAAACAAATAATAGTAGCAGGAAAAGCTTCATAATATATATAAAAGACACAGAAGAGGCCAAATTTATGAATATATATATATATATATATATATATATATATATATATATATTGTATATATATATATATATATATATATATATATATATATATATATATATATATATATATATGTATGTGTGTGCATGCAGCCAAAACCAAGCAGTCTTCGCGCGCAGGCGCAGCTAAAACACGAACTGAAACTTGAACTAGTGGAAGAGAAACAAAAACTCTTGAACATTAGAGCAGTGCTTCTCAAACTTTCAATACTGGCGCCCCCCTTTTCAATCACAATTTTTATCATCATCAATAATGTATCTGTAAAAAATATCTGACCTTTTTAATTAATTTTGTTAAAGTTTTAAAATAAATAAGTAAGATTACGTCTTGGACCCCTTTTTTGTCAAAACAAATATAAGTAAAGTAAGGGTTCGGCCGCGATCGATAAATTTTCGATTTTGAACCAAAGTCTGGACAATGAACAAAAGCGTCCTTTGAAGGAGACGCTCCGCCATTTTGTATACGTTACCTTTATATAATTTATTTTAAGCAAATTACTCCGCCTGTGTAGAGGCCGGGATTAAAATGTTTCGTTATTTTTCAAAATTTCTCATTTTTTAAATTGTGGACAGATTGCAAAATGACATTTTCGGAAAATTTATTTCGTCCATCATGCATTTGTAAAGGTTAAAAAATAAATTTTAAGTCAATTTTCCTACTTAGGCTAACAAAAAACCTGTGTAGGTGTATTTTTCAATTAAATCGACAAATTAATACAAATATGTAAGGTTATGACAGAATCACAAACAGTGACAAAAGAGGTGTCAATTTTCTTGAACAATTTTTTTCAACTATATTACCTGCGAATAGGTGAAATCAGTGGAATCGAAATTTTTCTTCATTGGATTCATTAATGCGATTAATTAGGAGCTAGAAAATAGTAAAAAAAGGAAGATCTTTAAATATTTTCTAAAATTAGGCCACGCTCTTAAATTCGAAGGATCTCATCAGATTGTTGAGCGCGCTATCCATTGCGTTACTGGGGACAGCACGACACCATTTCTAAATAAATGCTTTGAGAACTAGTACATTTTTTGTTTGATCCACTATTTATTAAAATTTTTAAAACTGTATAGATGAAAAGTTTTGAAAGAACTGTATTAACATAAGTTTAAAAAAAAGAAAATTGAGCTTGAATGAATCAGTTAGCAAAATTTTATCAACGAAAAATTTGAAAATCGATATATTCAAACGGCTAAAAATAGCACTTTATGTTAAGTTTAAATCACTGGCATTCTAAAGCGTCTGCGTGAGTCTGGTTCGGACGTCTAACAAAAAAATATGATAATGCTGTAGTATAAAACTTTATCTCTTCCTGTTCCTATAGATCCGAAAACTTTAATCTGTTCTTTTATAATTTGCGCGTTTTTAACCAAGAAAATAAATGACGAATATAAATCTGAAATTTTAAAAAAATCATGGATAAATTTTTTAAGTCGTAACGTCTTACGATAATAAAGCATCAACAAGTTAAATGACATAGTTGAAAAACTAAAATCTATAGAAATACTCAGAATAGAATTCCAATTAACCATTACTGAAGTGTTTAAACTCATTTAAAAATGCTGTATTTGCTCAAAAATCATCAGGCAGCAGACAGTATACAACCAATTTGCTTCAAGATTGACGGCAAACTTCAATATTATGGTTCGTTAACAAACCTCGAAGTTAATTCCTTTGAATCAAAATTAAAATCTTATAATTTCTGATAAATTTTTTAAAAAAACTTTAAATGAAAAAGCTTTTAACTGCAACTCATATTGGCATTCGAGAAGCAGAAGATTATTTTAGGCCTATTGATTTAGCTAAACTATGTGCGATATTTATATTTCATCAAAGAGTTGGATCACATCAAATGATACTGTTTCCCGTCTTATGGATATACCCAAGATATTAAAAATAGAGCAAAAACTTTAAACCAAAGTTTGAGAACTATTTTCAATATCATGACGAGGCAAAATAAAAATTGCTCATTTATATGCGGTGATTCATTTCATTGCGCAAGATTCATCTCATTTGCGCAAAACTGAGAAGCGTTTTTAAACCTAAAGAATCTAACGACCACATCCATAATAAAATAAACGTGAATACTTTGAAAGTCGAGAGCGAAAAACAAAATAGCGATGAATTCTCAAATCTTCAATACGTAATGACAGTTGTGACTGTTGTTTTGTGGAAAATCAACCCGTAAGACAGCCTTGATCGATTCAGGTTGCCAGATCCCAGTTTTAAATTCCTCGCTAATTATGAGTGCAAACACCTTCCGAAGAAATCATAACATTAAGCTCATGTTTTGGCGAACAGCGTATGGTATTTGAGAAGTTAAACCCATAAATATTTCTCTTGATCAACATTCTCCCGGTATATAAGTGTGCGAACGGCGATATCACCGACCTTGACCGAAGAATTTATTATACATCCCAGTGTATATTCTGAAATAAAAAACTAGAGCCACGCAAAGAGCGATGTTTTATTGAATGAAAGTGAATCCTCTTTAGGTGCTCATGCTTATGCTTATTCTAGTGCTATTTCTTTTCCAAATGTTTCCGTTTCAAATGTGATAGAAAACTCTAGTTATGATTTGTCACATGTTAAAAACTTTAATACTAGAAATGATTCGAGTTCTCTAATTAAGGATTATAAATGTAATAAAATTAAGAGTACTAAGTTAAAATTACATTAAGTATTGTAGAGAAAAATGTTCTGAGATAGTATTGTGTAAAAGTTTAGAAAGCCAATGGTGCCATGAAAAAAAAGAGTTCCGTGGAATTTATCTCCCGCTCACCTAACCCTTTACCTATGAAGAGTAAATATCGTCAGTTTGCGTTGCTCCAAAGGATCTTTGAGCCTTGGCAGTGATTTGGAAAAAGGAAAAAGAGAAATCGTTTTGAACAGACGTCCAGAACTCTAGAGAGGAAAATATCGATGCGTTCAACCAAAGATCAACTTGTTGACAAAAAAAGACGGTCTTATGCCTGTGAAACTCAAACAGTGTTTTCCTGTGGAACCTTCCGGATGTCGAAGAGATGCCCTTCACATGATGGAGAAACTGTCTAGTTCAGCAGAAAAATTATGATATGTTAAATCTTTGTAAAACATTTGTCGTATAGTCCTTGTCTGTTCCGTCCTTTTTTGTATGTTTCAGATTCTCCTCTGGTCTCCATGGAAGTACCGCTGCGGACAGCGTACGGTGAGATTACTCATAAAATACATCTTGGCGAATTAAGCCGTTGTAGCATGCAGCCAAAACCAAGCAGTCTTTGCGCGCAGGCGCAGCTAAAACACGAGCTGAAACTTGAACTAGTGGAAGAGAAACAAAAACTCTTGAACATTAGAGAGAGAAGAGAGAAAGGAGAACGCGAGAGGTGCGCGAGCAGGCGTTACCTTCTGAATATCATCGTCAAACTTATCTGTAAAAATATCTACCTTTTTAATTATTTTTGTTAAAGTTTTAAAATAAATGTGAAGTAAGACAAACACGTCTTGGACCCCTTGTTGTCTCCCACAAATTATGGGGGCTCGGCCGCGATCGATAAAATTTCGATTTTGAACCAAAGTCTGGACAATGAACAAAAGCGTCCGTGAAGGAGACGCTCCGCCATTTTTTGGAAACTTCGTTCAACCTGTGTAGAGGTTTGAACTCAGCATGAATACTCCGCCTGTGTAGAGGCCGGGATTGAAAAAAATTTCGATTTTGATCAAAATTTGGAACGTGAAAAAAAAAGCCGTCCGTGGAGGAGACGCGCCGCCATTTTTCGGAAACTTCGTTCAACCTGTGTAGAGGTTGAATTTTTCAACTTCATTCCGCCTGTGTAGAGGTCGGAACAAATAACAAAATAACCTGTGTAGAGGTGTATTTTTCAACGAACCATCGACAAATTCCGCCTGTGTAGAGGTTGGAACCACTCACAAACACCTGCGAAGAGGTGTCAATTCGAACAATTTCAACTATATTACCTGCGAAGAGGTGAAATCAGTGGAATCGAAATTTTCTTCATTGGATACATCGTACGTGCGAGCAACAAGGGAGCTAGAGAAAAAAAAAAGGTAGGATCTTTAAATATTTTTCTAAAATGTATAAAAACGCTCTTAAAGAGGATCTCATAAGAGTTGTTGAGAATCTAGACGGTACTGTGGAGAGTACTGACACCATATCTAAACTAAAGACTAAAATTGAGAACAGTAGTACATTTGAAAGTGATCCAGATTTCGTTAAAACTTTAATTCAAAACTGTATAGATGAGAGAGTATCGCGAAACGAAAGAGAGGTAACTTTAGAAAAACAGAAAATTGAGCTCGCGGAACTTCAGTTAGCAAAATTAGAAAAAAGAAATCGAACTTCAAACGGCTAAAAATAAAGCATTAAGTTTAAATCCTGCAGCTAAAGTCGAAGAAAAACAGTTCGAAACTAACATAGAAAATATGATAAAAAGTATAAAAACTTTATCTCTTCCTGTTCCCACCAGATCCGAAAACTTTAATCTGTTCTTCCAATCATTAGAACGCGCATTTTTAAAAAAGAAAATAAATGACGAATATAAATCTGAAATTTTAATAAATCTTCTGGGCGAAAGAGCTCATAACGTCTTACTGTATATTAAAGAAGAGGAATTAAATGACTATGAAAACTAAAATCTATAGTACTCAGAGAATTCCAATTAACCCCTCAGTGAGTGTTTAAACTCATTTAAAAATGCTGTAAAATCATCAGGCGAGACATACATCCAATTTGCTGCAAGATTGACGGCAAACTTCCAATATTATGGTTCGTTAAGAAAAGTTAATTCCTTTGAATCTCTATGTGATCTTATAATTTCTGATAAATTATTTGAAACTTTAAATAAGGAAACTGCAACTCATATTGGCATTCGAGAAGCAGAAGATTGGTTTAGGCCTATTGATTTAGCTAAAGAGTGCGATATTTATATTTCATCTAGAAGCGGATCACATAAAGAAATTCCTATTACTTATGGATATACCCAAGACCCCTTTAAAAATAGATCACAAAACTTTAAACCAAAGTTTAAAGAGAACTATCCCCAATATCATGAAAGAGAAAATAAAAATTGCTTTATATGCGGTGATTCATCTCATTGCGCAAGAGACTGTGAGAAGCGTTTTAAACCTAAAGAATCTAACGACCACATCCATAATAAAATAAACGTGAATACTTTGAAAGTCGAGAGCGAAAAACAAAATAGCGATGAATTCTCAAATCTTCAATACGTAAACATTTTTGTGGAAAATCAACCCGTAACAGCCTTGATCGATTCAGGTTGCCAGATCCCAGTTTTAAATTCCTCGCTAATTAGAGTGCAAACACCTTCCGAAGAAATCATAACATTAAGCTCATGTTTTGGCGAACAGCGTATGGTAGAAGTTAAACCCATAAATATTTCTCTTGATCAACATTCTCCCGGTATAAGTGTGCGAACGGCGATATCACCGACCTTGACCGAAGAAATTATTATACATCCCAGTGTATATTCTGAAATAAAAAAAACTAGGCCACGCAAAGAGCGATGTTTTATTGAATGAAAGTGAATCCTCTTTAGGTGCTCATGCTTATGCTTATTCTAGTGCTATTTCTTTTCCAAATGTTTCCGTTTCAAATGTGATAGAAAACTCTAGTTATGATTTGTCACATGTTAAAAACTTTAATACTAGAAATGATTCGAGTTCTCTAATTAAGGATTATAAATGTAATAAAATTAAGAGTACTAAGTTAAAATTGAGTATTGTAAGAGAAAAATGTTCTGAGATAGTATTGTGTAAGAAAGCCAATGGTGCCATGAAAAAGAGTTCCGTGGAATTTATCTCCCGCTCACCTAACCCTTTACCTATGAAGAGTAAATATCGTCGGTTTGTGTTGCTCCAAAGGATCTTTGAGCCTTGGCAGTGGAAACGAAGGAAAAAGAGAAATCGTTTTGAACAGACGTCCAGAACTCTAGAGAGGAAAATATCGATGCGTTCAACCAAAGATCAACTTGTTAAAAAAGACGGTCTTATGCCTGTGAAACACAGTGTTTTCCTGTGGAACCTTCCGGATGTCGAAGAGATGCCTTCACATGATGGAGAAACTGTCTAGTTCAGCAGAATTATGATATGTTAAATCTTTGTGTATTTGTCGTATAGTCCTTGTCTGTTCCGTCCTTTTTTTGTATGTTTCAGATTCTCCTCTGGTCTCCATGGAAGTACCGCTGCGGACAGCGCACGGTCAGAATGGCCGTTGTAGCATGCAGCCAAAACCAAGCAGTCTTCGCGCGCAGGCGCAGCTAAAACACGAACTGAAACTTGAACTAGTGGAAGAGAAACAAAAACTCTTGAACATTAGAGAGAGAAGAGAGAAAGGAGAACGCGAGAGGTGCGCGAGCAGGCGTTACCTTCTGAATATCATCGTCAAACTTATCTGTAAAAATATCTACCTTTTTAATTAATTTTTGTTAAAGTTTTAAAATAAATGTGAAGTAAGACAAACACGTCTTGGACCCCTTGTTGTCTCCCACATATATATATATATATATATATATATATATATATATATATATATATATATTGTGACGGGCTCACGCGTCTTTTCTTTAACATGTCCTTTCGGTTCTTTGGGACAGAATTAATGGCAACTCTTTTCCAACCAAATCCAAGAAGTGAAGTGTGAATGAAAGATGCAAATGAACAAGCTTTTAAATATCGGAACTTAGAGTAAGCGAGATAGCAATGTATGGGAATTTGTGATAGTGGATGGAAATTGACCGGTAGCTGACGTCTAATAGAGGAATCGTGGTTCAAGTCTGAATGAGTTCTACGTGACGTGAATAGAAGTTATTAGTGATTGAATATATAAAGGTCAAGTTGCACACCAGTGCATACAAAGACAAGATTAAGCATAGGACAAGATTGATAGTTTCTCCAAGTTGCAATAAGGTAGGATTGATTATTTAATATTATATAGAATCAGTGATTAGGCGGTTCACTTATTGATAGTGGTCTGAATTAGATTAAGTCTTATTATATATAAATATATATTGTGTAGAACTATTTTCCAGTTATCGTGTGTGCTTGCGTGTGTGTTTTCAACAATATTACTTGAATAATAATACGAGTATCTTCAGATTGTGATGAATCGAATCAATGTGGAAAGCGAAGCTGTTTCAAATGGGAAGTGGTGTTAAGGCCATAAAAATGCTTTCGAGGTAAAGAGAAAATACTCCTGCAATAATGCTAAATATTTTCGAGTGACCTTAGTGGCAAAAAGAATTTCCTCGAGACAAATCTAGAAGGATATAAAAAGAGAATATTTGAGGGGATACTTAAAATGCTGTGAAATGCAGAAAACTTTATGTTTTGACAGTAGCACTGGAAATAGAATTCGGTATCAAGAACATTAAAATAGGGCTATTGTAGATTTATTTTGCGCTAGTTATTCCCCGTTGAAAGAAATTTAAAGAATTTGCCGAAGAAATCCAGAATGTAATTTTTCATTTACAACCAAAAAAACCCAAAAGTAAATTGCAAGGAATTTTCTTACATTTGAAAGTCGTAACAGTATTGTTATGAACTTTTGTGGTGTCCTGAAGCAGCCAGCGATTCCAATTATTTGTGAATAATAACTAATTTATCAATGCACAAGAAAAAACAGATGATTACAAGAAGATACATCGACGTATATACACAAAGAAATGTTATAACAGATTATTTACAACAGTGCAAAATGAACTCCTTATAAACAATCTTTACAACATTCCCGAAATGGCTGTCTGGAACAGATCCACTAGCAGGAACTCAGACCGATTAAGTCTCTCTCTCTACTCTCCCCTCCCTGTTTCTCTCTTCTCTATGTCTCTTATATATCTCTATAATCTCTCTCATTTATCTCTTATCTATATGTCTCCTCTCTCTCCCTTTCATCTCCTCTCAAATCACACAGTTAAAGCACTATCTTCTGAATTGACGCGACTTTTGCTTCAAAGGTCCTCACGGAAATTTCTAAAGTGGTCGATCCTGGGAGCTTCCTCGGTGATTTCTTAACAATATCGTACTTTAAAGTAACTTAGTCACTAACCTAGGAACCCTGGTCACATTTTGTAGTATTGAAGTAGTCTTATTTTTCAAGTTATCGCTGGAAGGCGAACTTTGATTGGGAAATCTTATTTTATCCCAAGAAGAGTAGAATTGCAAAAAAAAATAGCATGTACATGATGTGTTTCACTTTATTGTTCTACTGCATTTCTTACATGTTATGAAAATATTTTAAAAATTCATAATTGTTGTTTTTAAAAAATTTGGTTCTATGCTAATACACATTTTTTAAATTAATTCATTAATGTTATACAAAATAACTTTACTCTATTCCTTGTTGATCATCATGAAAAAAAAAGAACACTTTTTTTCAAAGTAAAAAAAATTCTCTCAAACATTTATTATATAAAAAAGGGAAATGGGATTCTTAAAATTTCTAATGTTCATCCTTTCACTCACAATTTGTATTTATACCGTAATAAATCTAATAAAGAAGATAAACCTTAACATAAGTTTGAAAACCAGTTTTTTTTTTTTGTCTCGGGGAGCTGTTTTGTGGTGGTTTTTTACACTCTCAAGGTTACGCCACTATCAACGTCCCTCAATTTATCGTGCGATTACTCCCACAGGCACCCAACAGCCAACACTACTTTGAAAAACAACTCAACAAGCTATGCAAGGCCAATCTAATTACGCAACTTTTTTCTTCAGAAAAAAATTCGTTTTAATTCAATGGCTTTAATTTTTTCCGTGTTCTTTTTCTTTTCTTCCTACAGTGAAAAAGAATAGGGGTTCCTACTCCTACATAAATAAAATTAAGTCAAGTTTCCTGAAGTGAATTGTTAGTATGATACACCAAATAGACTACACCGGGAAAAAATGCCAGTCACTTTTTATGTAAGACTTATCTTACATTGCAATGTGAGTGGAAAGTACAATATTTACTGATGTCTTTTTATTTATTAACTAGCTATTACCCTCCCATTTCGCTGCGTGTTTCGGGATGTTGTGTATTTATGTACTCTTTTTAAAGGCTATTGATATCTAAATTCTAGCATAAAGACTTCAATTGTAATGAAAAGCATTCATGTAGCCCTCACCTCTGGATTCAATAAATGATACTTAAGAAAACAAAATAACACGCTTTTCTGGTTAATCGAACTAAGAAATTGCTGACACATCCTCCCCTTTTTCACATAAAGAACGGTTTTTGGTTATTGTATTTTTATTAACCATGAGTGCTTTCGCTTTAGGGTTGCAACTTAATCTTTTAGTCGCCAGGTCTAGAATTAGTCGCCAAATTGAAATGGGAAATCGTTAATCCTAATGATCCTGATCAAAACAATGTGACAAAATTATTAACTTATCGTATTGTTATCGGTCCTTGACAATTAATCTGACATTTTAAAGTGGGTAAAAATCGAGTTCAAAAATTTCTTTACATACAGGTGAAGCTAATAATAGGGTGTTAAAAAGTACTGGAGACTTGAATTTCTAAAATGGAAGTATATCTGATTTGCTTAAATATTTACAATTTAATTTCATCTCAAATATAAGCAATTTTAATTATTTAGATAACTTAAGCTTTTCAAAATACAGTTGTAAATTATAAATATCAAAATTACTTATCATTATCAGATTATTAAAAATTTGCACGTAATTTTGAGGGCTTCTATATTGATAAGGTTCTTTATAGTATATAACATCCTTTATAACATATTTTCATTAATTTTTTTTTTACCATCAGATATTGCTTAAACTATTTTAAAATATTATTTTGCTTTAGGTGAGCCTAATTATAAAATATACCTACTGACAGAAGTAATTTTTTAAAAAACTCTATTAATAGTTTTCTTTTATATTCAAGTATAAACCTTTTAAACGAATGTATTTAAAAATGTAGTTGTAAATTTCTGCATTTACTTCTTTAAAAAATACTATTAAAAACATATAATTAAAATGGGAAATAAATCTTTTTTATATCCTTATTTTTTTCCATTTTAATTTTTCTCATGACATTAAAATAACGAAATCAAAAAAACAGTGAAAAAATTATCTGCGAGGAAAGTTTCTGAGAAGGATTTTTTTGTTAACCCTATTTTTTTTTTGTTTTTTTCTCCATTTTTTATGAGTATAATATGGTGTTCTTATCATCGATTTTTATATTTATAGTTCTGAAATCCAGTGCTTCCTTTCTCTTCTTGTAATAGCGCCATTCAAGAACTACCGACCACTCCATCTAATTAAGGCTGGAAAAATTTATTTCAGTTTAGCTAATTTTTATCCTCTTTCTTTTGTGTGCCGTTTCAGTTATGGCGAACAAAAAAAAGAAATTCTCTGTTTTATAAGTAGAAAAAAATATGTTATTATAAAATAGATAATTACAGGAGAACAAAGTGAAGGAAAAAATAATCTGAAATTTATGAATTAGTATACGTTTCTGCGATTATAACAGAAATTTCGTTTAAAAAAAGAGTTTGCAGCATTCAGAGATGGGGTATTTCACTACTTCAAGGACAAGTGAAATTTAATTCAAAATGGTTAGCAACATTTTAAAGAGGAATCCGTTAAAAATAGTTTCCTAGAATAAAAGAATTTTAATTTGATAAGAAAAAATTTTAATCTCAATAATTGTTTATGTTTGTTCGCTTTTTTCCAAAGAAAAAAAAATACGGAATTCAATTCTAAAAATAATCCTTTGAAAACAACTATTTCCTTGAATAATAATTTTGAATCCTGTATTTTCTTCCTCTTTTAGAATAAAAACAAATTTTAGGTAATATTCAATCAGTACTTTTTTTTGCATAAAAGCATGAGTTCATTTTATCAATAACAGGAAATAAGCATAAAAAAAACGCAAGAGATTTTCTATAAAAATTATGTTTGAGTGTGCGTTATTCTTTTAAAATAGAAACTATTTTTCTTTTCAAAAAGTGACTAAGGAGATAACGGAAAATATTTTCTTAACAAAAAAAAAAATATTCATAGATAGATAATTCCAAAGAGCCGGCTGGGTGGCTTAGTTGGTTCGCCGCTGCCCTGCTGCACCAAAGGTTGGTGGATTTTCATGATGTAGAAAATAGACAGCAGCCATGCCGTATGATTTGCGGCATGTAAAATATCCCTAGAATGTCTGCTTGGCTTAGGTGCTCTGGGAAAAATTTAATCCTAGCACAGGTTCGCATCGTCAAAGTTCAGGTTCCCCCCTCTAGGGTGAAAACTGGGCGTCAAAATTACCTCCGGCGATTAGTATCCGTCTTATACGGTGTCGCACTAAAAAGAGACACCAGCTTCCGGGAATGTACTAGGGGTCTGCAGTGGAAAAACTTCAAACCACTGTCCATTAGAAATATAAAAAAAAATAATACCAAACATAATTTGTGTTCATAATGCACCATTAAATTTCGAATCAATATAATACGAAAGTGTAGGGATCAAATATACATGCTCTTCTTAACATTGGTATATGTTTTTTATACACTTTTCCCATAACAACCTTAACAAGCTTATAAAACTTAAGTAATCACTTGACGTCACCTTATTCTCCATTTTTTTCTTCATTTAAAAGCTTTAACACGAGGAACCACCAGAAAGTGCCTGTAAAAAATTAAACAGTGAAAAAACTATTAAATTATGTAATAATTAGTCATATCTAAATGAATATCTTTATCTATTTAAATTTGACACAAACTTAATTCCAAATATGAAAATTACTATACCCGAATTCAAAAAAAATGTATAAAATTTAATTTTTTGAAATATATATAACATATATAAATAAGAGCATATTTAATGACATTTTTAAAATCAAATATTAGAGCAGCGTCCTCCATCGATACAGAACTATCATTTCGTAGAATGTTAGGATTAACGCATTGCGATGTAGAATTAACATTTGCATCGCACACCTAATAAAGGATCAGAATTAGATCAAAGCAGAAAACAAGTAATATAAAAAAAATTAAGTCAATTCCTACTTTGAAAGAATGAATTGAAAGTATTTTATTAACGACTGAAAATTTGATTAAGATATATATATATATGTGTGTGTGTGTGTGTGTGTGTGTGTGTGTGTGTGTGTGTGTGTGTGTGTGTGTGTGTGTGTGTGTGTGTGTGTGTGTGTGTGTGTGTGTGTGTGTGTGTGTGTGTGTGTGTGTGTGTGTGTGTGTGTGTGTGTGTGTGTGTGTGTGTGTGTGTGTGTGTGTGTGTGTGTGTGTGTGTGTGTGTGTGTGTGTGTGTGTGTGTGTGTGTGTGTGTGTGTGTGTGTGTGTGTGTGTGTGTGTGTGTGTGTGTGTGTGTGTGTGTGTGTGTGTGTGTGTGTGTGTGTCATGATTTGAAGACAGAATCAGATTAAAGTTTTAAAAAGGAAGACCTTTATTCGATCATTTCTACATCTGTTCTGACACTGAGAGCAGGGAAGAAAAAAGCACGCCATGGTGGTGGTTTCAAGTGGATAGCACTTGAAAAACACATGTGGTAAGTATCGCGGATTTTATTATTGTATTTGAAAGTTAATTCTGACACACATATGTGGGCTGTTAAATCTAAAGATCTGGAATTAGACATGTTTATTGGCTAGGCCATATGTTCGGTAGAAATAAATGGGTGAATAGTTTGATACTTGAAGATGTGATCTGAGAAAGATGAGTCTAGTGCTAGATAGGGAATTTAATTTTTAAACTTATTTAATTATCCTTACATTTGCCCCAAATTTTAAAAGGGAGTCATGGCGGGATTTTTTCTCTCTTTACAAACTTAATCAATTTTCAACAAACACAAAACAATACATAATATTATTTAGAAAGACATATTACACACAGTAGATATATTTAAGCAACAGGAATTCTAAAATCAAAATGCAATACAATAAACGAAACTATAACAACAAACACAGTAATGACACTTCCAAAATATTAATTGATAAAAATGAATTTCTATACATATAATTGAAGATTAGCTTGTTCAAATCTATTCGACAACCAGAATAAGAGCTCGCGCTTCGTCCTATTCCTTCACAATAATAGATACGTATTATAGCTAGTAGATAGTGTTTTCAAAAAAATTTATATTGGAAAATAATATATAAAACAATAAGATAGTAAACATAAAATTACATGATATCATACAAATGTTAAAATAATAATTTTGTGTAAAAATCTATTCTTGCGCCATTGTTACACTAAATTTTGAATATATGAAATACATTTTTTAAAAAGATAAAATAAAAAATATTGACACTAATAAAATGAAATTATTAATAATAGGAAAACGGTGTTCAACACACAACTTCTATGCACTATCCAACACAATAAACAATATTTTATTTCATATGCGTTACAAAATATAAAAATTATAAGAATATAGGGGGAAAAAAGAATAAAAGAATTATTAGAATATAAGAGCTCTTTTTTATTATTTTTGAGTCGGAAAAGTGGACTCACTTCAATATAATCACTTTTAGTATTTATGAAAATTTTCTCAATATTCAAGGTAACTTAACAATATCGCATACAATATTTTGAATCTTTCCGTAATCTTCTAAAAATTCATTTCATAGACAAAAATTTTTGAGTTTCTCTTACATCACACATTCAGTAAGATAAACTGTATCCCATTGCTTAATTTTAAACACATATCTCTGAGAAATCTGCATGATCAACTCACAGATGTTCAGGGATGCTGATTAGAAACAATGAGAAGTGTACATATCAAACTAAACAAGTCTGTCCTCTTAATGTTTCGAGACATATACAAAATAATAATGATTGTATTCTCCCTTATCCACTGTATAAAATCCAAAAATAAGGTTCAAGTAATTAAATTAACTATAATTTTGGATAAGGAAAATTTCGAGAAATAGTGAATCTTGATATATGGCCGATATATCAAAACACACAATTTCAAAATGAAAAAAATTAAATGACATGCAATAAGATTACTGCTGAATAAAATAATTAATAAAACAATTAAATTCAGTGGAGAAAAAAGAATGCAACGTGACTTTACTTGTGTTTATCAAAATCAATATCACTAGTATTAGTACATTAGAGTTATTTTTCAAAAAACTTAATTTATATCTTTCAACTTTAAAACACCAATTTCTATCATAACTGTTAACTCATTCGACCTCTTAAGATAAAATTATGAGAAGTATATTAAAATTTCTCAAAATTTTGTATGACAAAACCTATAAACTTTGTTTCTCAATTAAAATATATAGAAAATATATCATTTAACACAATTATATTATAAAAATTAAATATATCATATCATATATTATTCTTTTTCACAAAGTTCTGTTCAGCAAAACTCAGTTACTTCAATGTTACTAAAATTGGAAAGATATAATATAACTGACCTCCACTTCGCAGCGGCATAAACCCTTGGTGAACGGTAATCCAGATGCTGTTGTCAGGTTATTTCACTAGTAAAATTTTATTTATTTCTCTTTACATGTTGATACTTCACTATTTCACAGTATTACCGCGCAGACTTTCCGGTAAAAGAGGATTTTTTTTTCTTCTGGCGGAAGGGAGTGACGTCTTTCATCACGTAGATAGAGGATTCACGCTTCCTTTTTTTTTTCTTTTTCTCTCTATTAGAATGTTTCTTCCATTCACGGTAAACTGGATGGCCTCTTCAGCAAAGACAAAAATATCGTTCAGCGGTAAAACCGTTTCTTCTCGGGGTTAAGAGCGATGTTCTTCCACGGATTACTAGTGCTTTTCTTCTTTCTTTTTTTCCGTACCATTTTTAATTCCGGCAATCCGACGTCTTCAGGAAATAGGCATACGGCGCAGTCAGTGTTCCATCAAATTCTCCTTATCAGTTATTACGTTCTTTGGTGTTAGTTTTATATTAAAATTATTTTTTAAAAAAAGATAAGTTTTTTTACGTTAAGATTTGAAATCCATTCGCAGATAAAAAAAAATCCTGCCGGCTTTAATTCTGTCATGATTTTGAAGACAGAATTAGATTAAAGTTTAAAAAGGAAGACCTATATTCGATCATTTCTACATCTGTTCTGACACTGAGAGCAGGAAGGAAAAAAGCACGCAATGGCGGTGGTTTCAAATGGATAAAACTTGAAAAACACATGTGGTAAATATCGCAGATTTTATGATTGTATTTGAAAGTTAAAGCTGACATATGGGGGCTGTTAAATCTAAGGATCTGGAATTAGACATGTTTATTGGGTAGGCCATATGTTCGGAAGAAATAAATGGGTGATTAGTTTGATACTTGAAGATGTGACTGAGAAAGATGAGTCAAGTGCTAGATAGGGAATTTAATTTTTAATTTAATTTAATTATCCTTACATATATATATATATATATATATATATATATATATATATATATATAGGTAGAGAGAGTGAACTAAAATAGTAGGAATTGAAAAAGAGCATAGTTTGTCTGCATTGTTGTAACAATGCAAACCCAGTTTGGCTAGTTTGGCTGAAAAACAGGTTTTTGACGCCAACTTTTGTCTTTATCTTAACAATTACATTGTTACAACAATAGAGACGAATCTAATTTGGCGTCAAAAACCAGTAATGAATTAAATTAAATTTAATTAATTAATTACTATTTGAAAAAACTGTATTAACAAGCTTAAAAAATTTATTTGAACTTGTTTGGATGATTATTTATTAACAATTGAAAATTTGAGCAAGATAAATCTTTATGTATAAAATTCTTCTGTGCATGTGTTGTCACTAAACTCCTCCTAAACGGCTGGACCAATTTCGATGAAATTTTTTGTGTGGGTTCAAGTAAATTCCAGAATGGTTTAGATTCACAATTCGGTCCGGTATCGCAATTAGTTAAAAAGATATTAATTAAAAACATTCAAAAAATACAACTCAACATTCACCTGCATTGTTGTAACAACGCTATTGTTATAAACACAAGTAATATAAAAAAAAATTTTAATCAATTCCTATTTAGATCAACCAAGAAAAAATTTATTTTAACTACTTTTTATTAAATAGTTGCAATTAATATAAATATGTATATACATATGACAGAATCACAACATTAAGTAGTAATTAATTTTTATTAATTATCATTAAAAAGTATCGTATTGTCTTCCAAAACAATCGTGTATATAAAACTTCCTTTCAACTGAATGCTTTAACACGTGAGAAAAAAACCTTTTCAAATTTTGACATAAGTCGCCAAAAGGGTCGCTAAGTCGCCAACGTGGCTGTATTTGTAATTTTTTAATAATTAGTTTTAATCAATCAATTTTTATTAATTATAATTAAATTATAGTATTGTCGTCCAAAATAATCATGTACATTGCATTTCAACTCAATTGAACTCTTTAAAATGTATTTTATTAATATTGAAAATTCCACCAAGATAAATAAATAAATAAACAAACAAATAAATAAAATATGTACAGAAATCGTGAACTAATAGTAGGAATTAAAAAAGACGTAAGTTGGCGTCGAAAATTGATTTTTAGCCAAACTGGCCAAACCCGGTCTTTATTGTTACGAAAATGCAGACGCGTGATTCACGCTTTTTAGCGTTTTCAATTAATATCTTTTCAAATAATCTTTATATATGTAATTCTTCTGTGCGTGTGTATGTAACTGAACTCCTCCTAAACGGCTGGACCGATTTTGATGAAAGTTTTTGTCTGTTCCAGTGGACTCGAGAATGGTTTAGATTTATAATTCGGTTTAGAAATGTTTATTTAATTAATTTTTTATTTATAAATTGTTGATCTTGGAATGTTTTACATTGGATCCGGCAGACTGCGCTACGATCACAGTATCGAATATTCAAAATCTTTTATTTTGAATTTAAGATGTGTGTACAGAACAACGTCTGTCGGGTCCTCTAGTAAATATATAAATATAGAGAGAGAGTGAGCTAATAGTAGAAATTGAAAAAATACATTATTCCTAAGAAAACAATTTAATGGGATGCGAAAAAATAGATGTATAAGTTTCAAAGAAAAACTAACACATAAATAAACCGAAAAGCACGATAAAAAAACGTATTAGAAGTGAACAGTGAATGGTTTAACGAATTTCTTGCTTGCATTGCTTGTTCTTTGCTTACCACAGAACAGCAAAGATCTTGTATCCACCAAATGGGAAAAATCACAGAAATAGCAGAATTTTTTCTGGAAAAGAAAAAGCAGAGAGTTTTCATTTTCTTAAGAGGAAAAAATAGATGTATAAAGGTAACAATTAATGCTGTTGTGTTTCCATCTGCTGGTAGCTCGCATCATCATACGTTGCTTCATTAATAACTCTTTAATCTTTTTTTAGACTTTCTATAATTAAAAGATACATTGTCAGATACATATTTACAAATTTTTTTAAAAAATAACAAAGTATAAAACTTATGTGCCGGCAATATTCCTTAATAAACATGAGCATTCTGTTTAGAATATTTCAAGAAAATCAAATCAAAATATTACTTAAAAAATAACTTTGCATGGATGAAAAATACAATGATTTTTAAAATACGTAAATATTTTTTATTAATGACGATAAGACTATTACAAATTATAATTTATAATTTTTAAGCAAGATAAATTTTATATATATAATGGTATACGTTATTGAAAATTTCCGTAAGGGAACGGGACAAGGTATTACTCTTCAATCCAAGACGATGATATGAATTATCCGCAAAGCTTCAACAAACATAGGAAGGACCGTACGTTGTGATGATATGAATAAATGAACAGGTATACGGGATACAGAAATCACCGTCAAAACCAAAAGTCATACATGTAGACTCACGCTATTCAATGGAACGACTTAAGACACTGCCCAGGACATGCAGTCTCTAAGAAGAAGGCATTAAAACATACCATGTATGTTATTTTTCTTGCAGCGATATTATCCTTTGTGACGGATCTATGCGTGTTCCTTCAATTAATCTTCTTGGGAAAGCTTTGGGTTATCAATTCGCGTTATTCACAGCCAACCCTTCGGAAGAAGAAAATCGAGAAATTTAAATTAACTTACTATATATAGTCGAAGTTTTCTAGCTTGAAGAGAGAGTGGGAGAGGAGATATATTCGAATCAGGTGAGATTGCTTCTGAAGTTATCAAAGTTGAATTATTGTGATTAAGAACTTCTTAGGAAGAAGTTTTTAAGTGACGATTGTTCACTGAGAAAGAATTGATATTAGATTAAATCGGAGGATAGGTTAGATCCTTTATTAAGGTAAATATCAAGTTTGATAATCGTTCGCGTTTCACCGTCGTTGTTCCACTTTCGTGTTTAGCATTGAGACATTCTCTTGCTATTAGTAGTTGATATTGTGTCTGTTTTGTGTATGATAAATAATAGATTAATTGGACCACGTCGAGTGTTTCTTCCGTACCTCCCCCACATCTAGGTGCCCAAGAGAGAGGTGCGAACCTCTCATACCTTGGAGAAAAATTGAGTTTTATAGGCAAACTTTGCTTCCCATAGAGAACTCGAAAAGGTTTTGTCTACCGTAAAAATGGGACCAGGAACACCAGATAAGCGACAAATTTGTCGATAAAAAGGTTATCAACAAGGAATAGCCCAGAAGGCTTTAGAACCAGTCCTTTTAGAAATGTCCATGAAGATATACAAAAGACTTTCGAAACAAAGATCGATTTTAAGAATCTGTTGTACACACACACACACACACATTGATAGCGCTAAATAAGATAGAGAGAATTTATTTGTGTGAATTTATGCTATTGAGACTATTTTGAAGTTCCGTTTCTGGAACATCGTAAAGCTTGTTTATAACGAGTGTCATTTGAATTATTGTAATTAATCGGTTATAATATTGTTTGCGTATATACGTCTATTTGTCTTCTTGTAGTCATTTGTTCGTCCTTGTCCATTAATAAATTTGTAATTATTCAAATAACGGGAGTTGTCGGTTGTTTCGACCCACCAAGCAAATTTGCAACAACGCGTTTGCGAGCAAACATCTTACTCAAACTTATTTCTTATATGCATTAACAAATCAAAATCAACAGTGCTTTAATTTAAGAAAGAATTAGAATCATTTCGCTTGGTTGAAACGAAAAATGAGGTAACTGTGTGTTAAACAATGCAATTCCACGTGTTATGAATAAGAATAAGAATCAATTTAGAATTAGAATAATGAATATAGAATTAGATTCAATCATGTTAATTGGATGCCGATGTATTTTGACTTACCGCGACTGCTGCCTCCATGCTGGACACCTAAGTACATTTTTTATAGAAGCTTGAGGAAAAAGTGATAAGTTACGATGAGTCATTGAGAAACACGCAAAGAACTTTTCCAGTCTATATTTTGCAACAAAACACACAAGCACACCATTACATGTAGGAAAACGTTGCACAACACAATCACAAAAAAACGATGCTTCCATCACACATATACGAATCGAATGGCATTTTTCCCGCCAATAACAAATCCTTCTAGAATAAAAAAAAGTCCTAGTTCGTGGCGCCATCTCTGGACGGCGAAAGGAGTCAACTGTTCTTAACACCATGTCACAAATTAAATTCCTTTTTTCAATTCCTACTATTTATTAGCTTACTCTCTATATATATTTATTTACTTATATATTTATCTTGTTCAAATTTTCAATCGTCAATAAAATACTTTCTATTCATTCAATCAAGTAAAAATAATTTTAAAAAAATTTATAAACAAATAATTTTTTTAAACTTGTACTGGAGGACACTCGATGTTAGTACATTTTTTTTCAAACATTAGTTAATTATTTAAATTTAATTTAATTAATTACTGGTTTTTGTCATCAACTTAGATTCATCTCTATTGTTGTAACAATGTAACTGTTAAAACAAAGACAAAAGTTGGCTTCTAAAACTTGTTTTTCAACCACCAAATCGGGTAGCTAATTTGTCTGAAATCATGCTCTTTTTTCAATTCCTACTATTAGTTCACTCTCTCCCTATGTATGTATATATATATATATATATATATATATATATATATATATAAAATTTTCTAATAAAATACTTTCTATTCATTTATTCAAAGTAGGAATTCACTTAAAAAAAAAATTTATATTACTTGTTTTAGCGTATTTACTTTTGACCCATGTAAATAAAATAAATATTACATAATAAAGAATTTAACAAATTTTATCGCATTTATTACACAACCGAAGTAAGTAGAAAAAACTATTACACAACAGTTTGTTCTTTCTAAATCTTGCTCCAGACGAACTTTTTGGCCGACCCCCTCTTTTTTTGAGTAAGGAAGCTTTCCCGAACGGGATGACCGCATATTCCATTCGCTCCTCGTATCTGACGAATGGCCCTACTTTGTACAGACACTCTACTATACGTGACTGTCGAAGGGGGTGGCTCATTCAAATCAGGTAGTGAAGTCATGAATCGTGTGTGCCTATCACCCCCCCTTATCGCATTCAGCACCGTGTTCTCGAAATCGTATTCAGATGAGATATGTAGATGCCGCGGAAAACGTCACAGTCAACTCTCGAAGAGAGATTTGCTGTTTTTTTTTAATGCCTCCCCTGTTCTCTTGTGGAATAGTAAAAATGTCTAGACAAAGTGAGGGGGCTCTTTGTGTTCCAGCTTGGTTTTCTTTATTTTTTTTCCTTCGAAAGATTTGATTCACAAAGCGTTCTCCTGTGGGATATAACCAATATCTCGCTCCTAGAAATGTTAAGGAGAAGTGGAAACAAAAAAAGTTTGTAACAAAGAGGTAAATGAAGCAAAGAGAATGAGAGGAAGGGAAAATAAATTTTGGAGGGAGGAAAAACTGATAGCGAGGTGTGTGATCGAAGATAAAAGTTTTTAAAATGGAATAAATAGTTCCGAAGAGAGTTATATAAAACTTGAAAAGTATTTTTTTCTTTTTATTCCGAAAAGATTTTATTTTTAATATTGATTTAAGAACATACATGAGTCTATTATTAGAGTAATTATTCATAGCTCTAGCGTTACACACAAAGCATTGGCTACGAATAAAATCAAGATTCTTGAATTAAAGTTCAAGTGCATCAAAACCTCATTATATTAGAATTAGCGGTATTAATTGATTAATTAGGAGTAATGTTTCGCTAAAGTCTTTACAGACATATTTATCAATCTAGTTGATATAATGATAACATTTAATTAGACCTCAAATAAAATTTACGACGAATAAGTATTGAACGATGACATAACTCTAATGATCAAGGTTATAATCCAATTCTTTATTTCTAATCAACTTACATATGTTACCAATATAATTCAATAGTAAAATATATAGTGTAAGCGTGTGCGGATATTTAATTTTTTGTAGAAAGCGCAAATCTGATTTTCTTTGGATTCTAGATCTATTTTATAGTTTCTTTAACAGTTTATTTATGCCTGTCTCGAAAGAGTCCTAATAGTTGATTTTCATTTCCATTTACTATTAAAAAGTATGCTTCTTGTGAACTTTAAACAAAATCTTTCATTATTAATAGTTATTCAATATTAAACAAGAATTAGGATTTCGACGCCTCTTAACAGCAAATTAATTGGGGAATCATTTTTACTTTTGTTAAGAAACACCTACGGGGAAGAAATTAAAGATACCAGTTACCTAATTTCTCCATCTAGAAAGCAAGAATTATATCCAATTTCAAGCATTATGCCATTTACTAATGAAACAGATTTCTGCTCAGTTTTCAGAAGTGAACTAATATCCATTGAAGTGGGACTTGATGACTACCTCAGAAGAATTATGGTGATCTTTAGATTCTGTCCGATAGCCGTAGTTCACTTTAGCACCTTTACAAATGGTTTATTGTTGGCGACAACATCATGCGCAAACTGAAACATATATCGCTGCACCATCATATCGATTTTATCCATGATCCCATCTCATGTCCAACTTAACAGTAATGAAATGGTGGACATGGAATCTTCAAACTCCCTCCTCATCCACCCTTACCTATCTAGAATTATACTTATTAAAAAATCTCAAAATTTGGGGGAGTGGAGGGGGCCTCCCGCTCACCATTGGTATGCGGCAATAGACCCGGTCTGGTTGGTCCTAGCCCTCAAGTGTGACAGATGCTCCCAGGCTACATTCTTTCGTCTTGCTACTAACTAAAATTAGACGATCGCGGGCGCCGGCGCCGAAGGCGCCTATTCCCAGAAGGATGGGAGAAAAAGATGATATGAAGATTAAACAAATCACGAAAACTCCCACAAAAAACGAGGAGGGAGGACGTACCCCAAAGCACGAATGCTCTAACAAAGCAGAGCAACGGCGGGTGAAGGGGTAGAACGCAGGAAGGAAGACGGGACGGCCGAAGGCTGTAAATCAAGTCGGTGAAAGATCATCTCAGAACCCAGAGTGAATGATGCAGTGCAGTGCAGCTAAATCATGTTGTTAAGAGTGTGAAAAGCGTGTTTTTGTTGTGTTATGGGGGCGGAGCGGGTTTCTCCACTTTGTTGAAGAGTATGCGTATTTAATTTCGTCTTGCAAGTGGTCACATCAAGTGTCTCTCATTCTCAGCGAACAAAAAGATCTGCTCCATCTGTGCAAGGTTTCAAGATCACCAGGCTTCCCTCGAACACATAATACTTTGCAGGATCTCAAAAGCGAAGACATCTACACTGGTCTCCTTGTGCTCGACTTTTTGAGAGTCAACGACTTCATGGATTTTGTCTGAATTCTTCAGACCCCGAAGATTAGCAACAACAACACTAATGAAACTGGAACAAATAAAATAAAAAAAAGTTTTTTAAGTCAATTCCTACTTAGATCTACAAAGAAAAATTTTATTTTAGCTATTTTTATTAAATAGTTATAATTAATATAAATATGTATATACATATGACAGAATAACAAAATTAAGTGGTCATTAATTTTTTATTCATTATCAATAAAGTATCGTATTGTCATCCACAACAATCGTGCATATAAATTTCAGTTCTACTGAATACTTTAACGCGTGAGAAAGTAACCTTTTCAAGTTTTGACACAAGTCGCCAAAAATGATGCCAACGAGGTTGTATTTGCAATTCTTTAAATAATTAATTTTAATCAATTAATTGTTATTAATTATTATTATATTATTGTATTGTCAACCAAAATAATACTGTGTATAAAATTTAAGCCCTATTGAGAGCTTTAGAATGTATTTTATTAACGATTGAAAATTCCACCAAATTAAATAAATATGTAAATAAATAAATATATAGAGATTGTGACCTAATAGTAGGAATGGAAAAGGTGTTCAAGAGTAAGTAATGAGAATCAAATAGTAATGAGGAATCAAGTGAATGAGAAATCAAATATTTCATTTAAGAAAATGAAAAAGTAAGTATATCGCAAAGTTTGCCCGAAGTTTGTTTGTGGTTTTCAAATATAGAGTGATAATATATTTTGAAAAATCTGTCTAGCTATTTCTTTAAATGTTTCGCTTAACAAATTTTCAAAATTAGTAAAGATCTTTTTAAATGCAGTAAAAAATTAGTAATAGCATCATATTCTTCCAAATATGCCATGATTTAATACACATTAGAAACCTTTATATGTTTTGCATCATGGTAAAGTTTTATCTATGCAAATATCAGATAGAGGATATACTAAACCAAATGAAAGAATTAACTTGTGTAGGTTATTTTTTTAAAGTGAATAAAACTGCTTTTAAATATCTCTCAGTTTATTTTGTTATGTCAGAACATCAGAAAGGTAATAAAAAAATATTATACCTTTAAAAATTAGTGAGACGAGATGAGTAAGTGAGTGAGTGAATATTAACGTCGCACTGTTCAGCTTCACGATGGTTTTTGGCGACAGACCACGTAATTTTGAACCATGGTCAAGTGACGTGGACGGCACCTGAGCTGGCACCCCCTCTCCTAACTAACACACCACACCAATGGGAAGACGCTTGAGCTCTCGACAGATTTAACGTGCATCGCGCCCCTACATGGTGGGTCTTTAGTGGTACTGGAATCGTAAGTCGAGATATAGATGCCCAATAGTTAATAACAATTTAATTTTTCATCATTACATATTTAAAATATATCAAGTTTTTCTGGGTGATAATGATTTTTCGAAATGAATCATTAATTTTCTTTAAAATTTTCTTTTTTACTTTGTATTAACTGTAAGTACAGTCATCTACACTGATTTCTAAGTGCATCTCCAATCATTCGAAGATTAAAAAGAGATTAAAATTCCTTTCTACTCCATAAAAGAAGCATACTAGTGAAATCGCCGTCACACAATGAATGCAATCACATGCTTCTCACCAATCAGCTCATGCGCTTCACAGTTGCTAACTGTGTGTTTGCCTTTTACAGAAACTTTCTTTTAAAAAAATAAATGTTTATATCAAGAGGGATAACGCGAATAGGTAAGCAAAATTAACACCGTAAAATCCGGCCTATAAGGCGCACCTATACTTTTTAGCTGCATTTTTTAATTTTTATGTATACTCGCCGTATAACGCGCACCTCCTCTGTTACGAAGAAGCCTGAAAGGTACATATGTAGTCCTCTTATATTTTGAAATTTTTTATTCCAGGTATTATCGTAGGCTTTTGAAAAAATAGTACACTTCTAGAACTACAACCCTTTAAATTCATAATGTAAGTCTCATCTTTAAAATGAACAGTATTTCGATCTATGTAGAAATCTAATTTGCTTTACGCTCATCTCTTTTTCCCATTTTTAAAGCTATCATTTTTATAACCTGCGTATAACGCGCACCCGTAAAATTCGATCTTATTTTTGGTATTAAAAGTGTGCGTTCTACGCCAAATTTTGCGGTAATTCAAAAAGAGATTTTTAATTAATAAGATTTTTTAAATTTAAAAAAAAACTTTTTGGAGAACTCTAGGTGAATATCTTTACCTAATTATCAAATTTACAAATAGAACATGAAAAACAGGTCTAACGATAGTTTGGGCAAGTTAGTTTAAGGAACAAGTGATTACTTTTATCGAAAGACCTTCAATAATTCAACGCGCAGTAATATGAGTTTCAGTACACAAAATTTTCCAATTCATATTTTTTTTCTTTTTTGTATTTAATTCACGTAAAAGATAGTCTCTTTATCTAATGGGCTGCATTTTTGGCAGCTGAGCCTTTCCAGACTCGGTAAGTCCCTAAGCGTAAGAGCCGTTTCATTGATGACGGTTGTCCTTGTAAGAACCGTTTCATTTCACCATCTAGTGCCGGCTCCCGCCGCCAAATTTTAACTCCGTAATTTATTAAGCTCAAGCTCGTCAGATTCTAAATATTGACGTAATTTAATTTTGCCGTAAGTATCAAAGCCAAATTGATTCTATAGGAAATGTTTACATGTCACGTAATTATATAACATGCATGCCTACGATTTTAGCATCCAGAAAATTTGTCGATTCCACCAGGGATCGAACCCGTAACCTTGGAATAACGAGACGACCAACTACCTCCAAGTTCTGAGCCGACATGTAAAAGATAGTATTCCAGTATAAGCTCTGAAATGTTTCAGCATAACTTGTACAAAAATTATCCTTTATTCTAACTCGTACATCATTGCGTGTTGCTTTAAAAAAAATTAAACACTTTTATTTTTACATCACCTGCCTCTCTTTTGAAATAATATGAACCCCCAAAATAAAAATGTGTTGTTAAAAATAAAAGATCAGTTTCTTAAATCCTTTGCTTTTCTTCTAAACAAAACAACAAACTCGAATATAAATTTGAACCGGAGCAGGTGTGCATCACTTCCATCTTTTAGAGTATTTAAATTCATTTATCATTTCAAAACACTCTTCTAACCAACAAAATTCCCGCTCGCTCTTAATCCCTTCGAACATTTATTTCTTTTTCCGGCCCCCTGAACGTAAAATGAAAATTCCTCCAAAAGAATTAACCACGACACTTCGTTCTACAGAATGCAGCCATATTTAAAGGCTCATATATTTCCATTTACTGGAAAATCCGAAAATCTCCCAATTTCGCCTTTGTTTACTGCCGCTTTAAGACAATGCACATCAAAAGAACGTCATTTAAAGAAATGTAAATCTTAGAGCGCGGAATCTTGCTTTAGAACAATATGATGATAAACTCTTTTCTTTGCCCAAAGTCTCGTCTAAAAGAACCACAGTTTTACTTAAGCTCTTTCTGGAAAGGATTCCTTTAGGATTGTTGGAATAGCCTCGTCATCAGATGAAATTGGATCGGAACTAACAGATGTTGAACAATATCTCACAAATAATGGCTTGCTCGTATGATTGTAGGAAGTAAATGACGCTCCAATAACACGTAATCTCGGTGAAGATATTAGGTTATGCATTCCTCCTGATTTACTTCCCTTTGCGTGTTAGAAATTCCGGTTATTATTGTATACGTTTATGTCCTGATGGTATTGATAGAAATACTTTGGAACAAATAAAGATGTATACCTTCTTTTTCCTTCGCTAAGCTACTACGCGATATTTGCTCGGGAAATGTTTTGATATTTTTAACTGCATTTGTTGAACAGTTTCGGAAGTTATTCAAGCTTGTGAAAATTTATTTCGTGGAAGAAATGCGTGTGAACTCTTTTTACATAAAATCAAATTACTAAAATAATTGCTTGTACTTTTTTTCTATTACAGTAAAGTTGTAAGAGGCTACAGCCTCTCTCTATGGCACCTAAATGAAGAGGAAGAAACACTCCACATGATATAACTAATCTATTTATTTACTGCAGAAAGAACTGACACAATTTCAACTAATAATAGTATGATAATGTGTCAATGCTAACCGTGAAAGTGAAACAATGACGGTAAAACGTGAACAATTAGGAGACTATCAAACTTGATCCGTACCTTGAAAAATGATCAAACCTATCATCCGATTTAATCTAATATAAATCTATTCTAGTGAACAATTGTCACTTTAAACGAATAAAATCACTATAATTATAATATTATACCTTCAGTAGCAATCTCATTTGACTCGAGTATATCTTCTCTCCTACTTTCTCTCTCAAGATAGTAAACCTCAAATATATATAGTAAGTTAATTTAAATATCACGATTCTGTTCTTCCGAAGGGTTGGTAGTGAATAACGCGAATTGATAGCTCAAAGATTTCATAAGAGCATTAATTGGAGCCTCTCTTAAAAGCCTCTCATTAAAGCCTCTCTTTTTTAACACCCTCTTGGGAGGTTAAATTTATACTTTCCAGTGGCGACATAATGGGAGGGGGGTCCCGGGTCCGGATCCCACCCATAGCCCTTAGTTTTTTTCTTTTGATTGTAATCGTACGTAAAGTTTAATGATGTATTTATTATTAATAATTTATTTTATTAATTAATGCTAATTATTTATTCAATTGTTAATTTTTGTGCTTTTTGTTCCCGAAAATCGACAAAATCAAAAGAATGAGTTGGGTGGCGTATTGGAGCATGATACGAGAGCAATGGTCTGGACCTGGACCACCTCAACCCCTCTTTGCAAAATCCCTGTGTACGCCACTGTTGTTGTCATATTAGATTAGAGTACCTTCACTATATATTAATTGTTTAATGACTTCATTGGTATTAATTATTGTTCACCTTGAAATAACACTTCGGCTATAGGCAACGGACTTCGTAACTTGGAATCTCGGTTAAGTAACAAGGACATTATCACCAGGGATATCTCAAGACTTTTTGAGGGATTTGGCATCTATGCAAAAGTAGGCCTATATTTAGGCGAGTAGGCCTATAGTACCTGCGATTTTTGAAAGCAAACAATACATAGCATTGTCAATTACTCGTACAAACTGTAGTTTGAAACATGTAAATGTGCACGACTCACAATCTCACAAACCAGCTCGACCTATAGCCACATTTCGATTAATGAGTTGAATGATTGTTCATAGTATTAGGCCTAGGCCTAGACATAGACAATGGTCATCACCTAATAATACAGTCTTGCCACTTTTGCCAGTTGACATCCAGTTTGAAATTCCCTATTTTTTTAAGAATATGTACCAGAATCATGTGTGACCATGAAAGTTATCCGAATCTCTCATGATCATATTTAAAGTGAGTAGTGAACGAAACGAGGCTCCCAAATAAGGCGAGTTTCTGGACAGGGTTTTAAAACGTCTCTGACTATCCCTTTAGTATTTGTTACGAACGAAGTGAATTCGACAATTCTATTCAGAAAATCTCGTTTCAACACCATTATTTTTCGGTCTCCGAGTGTGGGACACATTAAGTCTTTACTTACAAAAGCTATTAGCAGCCTAATGAAACTACTAAGAGTCTTACGTTACTTTCAATGATTGCAAAATTTAGAAGTGATAATTTAATTTGATATATGAACTATGAATAGTATATCTCCTTCACCTAACTTCTACACCACATAAAGACCTCAAGGTTCAGTTTCACATTTAATCACTCAGCAATCTCCCTTATTTATCATAAAGAACTTTTAGAAGAACCAGGACTCGAACCTGAAAACTGATTTGAACTTAATGGGTTAAGGATCTTGCAATGTTCTTCATCATTGTCCGCGAAAATAGGACAGTGTATTCATAGCTATATTCACTATTCTAAATTGGTTAATAGTATATTTTTATTCACATCGCACTGAGAAGAGAAACCATGTCTTTTGGAAACAAATCTCGTCATTTTGAGGCACGATCACATGATAAGAACGGCACTTGATGTGGCACTCCACTCTTCTCAATTACGCCCGTCTCACCTCCCCGTCTCCTCCGCCCGAGATCCCCCACAGAGAGAAAGATTTGACGACATTTAAACTTCCCTTCACGACTAGTTTTTAATAGATTCAAACCCACAACTTTATTTAAATAACACCAAATACGATCTTACTGCCGTGATCACCCAGCGACCTTACAACAGATTTTTATATTATAAAATTTCCATCATAACAGCTTTATGACTGTATAGCATTTCAATATCTATGTAATTCTATACTTTGCAATACATATTGATATACATCTTTTTTTATTTCTAATGGGCTGCCGATTGGAGTTTATCCATCGCAGATCTAGAACATTCCCTGAAAAGCGGCGCAATATAGGAAGATACCAATCGCCGCAGATAATTTTGACGCCCAGTTTCCTCCCTAGATGGAGGAACCTGAGCTCTGAAGATGCGAACCTGTACTAGGATTTTAATTTTTCTTAGTAGCACCTAAGCCAAACAGACACTCTAGGGATCTTTCGCGTGCCGTATAATCATACGAAATGGCCACTGTCAATTTTCTGCATCATGAAAATCCACCGACTTGTGCCGGGGTCGTACCCGCAACCATGGGTGCAGAAGGCCAACGACAAACCAACCACATCACCCATTCGGCATCTCTATATCTATCGTGTCTTATAATATATATATATATATATATATATATATATATATATATATATATATATATATAATATTGTTAAGCAGACCGGGGTACGAAGATTTTATGCAATCAGTCTCAAAGAGCTGGACATCGCATTCTTCAGGATCGATGAAAATTTATTGTAAAAAAATCCTTAGAAATGCAGGGTACAAAAGTAAAATTTGAAAAACAAATCTCACAAGGTCTTAACACCTTCTACAGTGCTCAGACACAACTATCAGTGTCTAAAATACAAATACGTTCGGGATTATTCACAAGCACGTACTCGGCCTATTCAACAACCAAACTAATCACTGGTCGACTCTTTAACAGCTGAAGACAATAGTTGTTCAGTTTCGGCGACCTATTTGTAGTCCACGCAGATTTTTCTCGAAAAATCAACTTACGTCATGAATCGTGATATTAGTAGATTTTTCCAGTAATTTCCAGAAACATCCAAATGGTCACCAAATCGCCAAAAATGGTCGCCAAAATCGTAGCCAAAAATGATGCTAATTTGACTCTATCGCTAACATTTCATCAAGTTTCCATTGAATCGTCCTTATAATGTGAAAAACGGCGTTTGCTGCGAATATTATCAATTTACCATAAAATAAATACAATTGAGAGTAATATTAACGTGTTACAAATCCAGATATAAATTATTTACACGATTTTAGGCATTCACTACACAAAATTAATTACAATATTTTGATATTCAAATTATGTAAGTGAGTTTAAAAACATGTAGTATTCTTTCCTAGAATAAAGCGAAACGTGCATCCTTACTAATGCTGTCTTCTAATATAAAAGAGTCGGTACTAAATTCTAGAAAAAGAATTTTAGACAGAAAAAGTTTTCAGTTTTCATTTAAATTCGCAACGCTGCAAACTAAACTACTGTTTCGTAATCTGCGTAAATTTTAAAAACATTCCATGAATAAGCATTTTTTACCTTTAACACATAAAGAGAAAATTCAAATTTCAAAACAAAATTATGGGAAAAAATTGATATGTATTACTTTAGATAGAAAGGAATAAGGGGATAAAATATGCTGCTTTCAATGTTTATACTGTTCTAGGATAGAGAAGAAAGAATACTGTATTAATGTTCGATAATTTTTATTCTAAATAAAATGGGTCGAGTTTAATAACAACTACATTGAACCATTGAAAATGGCTTCAGAAAATGCGATTACCTATTTATTTAAACTTAAAATTTCTAGCTCCATTTTTCCTCCAAGAATTACAGTTAAAGAAACAGGTACTACAAACCACAAAACGATGTTTTAAATATATAAAACCCGAGCGTTTTTATAGAATCACTAGCCACTTCCCACTTATTTCGCTGCGTATTTAATAATGTTATTTTAATGTATTTATCTTAAATTATTGATATCTGAATCCTAGAATTTTATTCAGATACCTTGCCTAATTATAGGCCTTACCTCTTGATTTAAAAAGAGCAGGAACTGAATTACTGAAACGGAAGTAAATTTATTATTTGAGGCCCCGTAGATTGCTACTCCCTTCCGTGAGAAATGATTTCCGCACAACTCGCTCTTAGGGGATCTCTATTCAACAAAAGAAACATGTCCTCCAAATATCATGTCTGGAAGCATATTAGTTTAAAGGGGTAAATTATTTTCTATATCGCTCCCCCAAACTCCTTGGGAATTGAATTCTACAAAGGCCCTTAATTGGGGATATATATTCAACAAAATAATCGTGTCTATCAAATTTCAAGTCTCTAAGTCTAATAATTCAAAAACGACAGCTTTCCCCCAAATCCCTTAAGAGTCGATTTCCGTAAAATTCTTTCTTGCCGGATATCAACTCAACTAAAGAAACAAGCCTGCCAAATCGCAAATCTGAAGGTCTTATAGTTCAAAAATGGAAACTTTTGGCTGTAACCCCCTCCAAAACCCTTGGGAGTCGACTACCGCAAAAATCATTCTTAGCGTATCACTATTCAAGAAAAGAAACGTGTGTTAAGTCTGCTAGTCTTATAGTTGCGGAGATCTTGAGATGAATGGGGGAATGAGTGAGTGAATGAGGGGATGTGTGGGTCGCTTGTTTGCTGTACACATAGAGATATACATTATACAGTATATATTTATGGAAACTAGTGTACAAGTATACATAACACTAGTTAAAAAATATCGTAAAATCTTCTGATGTATTATTCTACCAAGTTTCTACAATCATGATGTTTTTCTATTAATTATTTATATGAGTCTCATTTAGTAACTAAACTGAATGACGAAAATCCCACCAATAAAATACGCCAAATTAAGCTCCAAGAATTGTTTAGTCAAAAATAATATATGTATTACGGAGGATATCTTTAGGAATAAACTCTTATATAGCTTTTATTATTCGTTTATCTATATTTATTCCATAAACATGCATATTTTACCGTACATAAGCAAATTTCATCTAATTTCCTTAGAATAAAAATATATTCACTTAACATCTATTCTATAACTTTCTCACCGTGGCAAAATTACACAATTTCTCATACCTCAACACCCCTCCCCTGAAGTATCCGAATACCTAACAATTGTTTAGAGTCATCTAGATGTACATGTTCATCATATATCAACTGTCTCATTTAGAAAACTATTCGAACATATAGCTCATGAAGAGTATAAAGAGTTCTAAGCGCGTCAAAATTCGCCATTCCAACAATTTGCTGAGTCTATTCCCAGTCCTGAAAGATGCTGAAAGGGTATTGTTAACTCTATTTCGCATCCTTCATTTGGAAGGTTGTGTGAGAATTATTTGGAGCTCTTCGGAAGGGGGTATGAAACGAGTAAAAGTGGTATAAATCAGTCTCTATTGAGAGCTAATTGCTGGGTTGATAGATATTGAATGATAATGATGCAAGACAAATACCGGGTGTTTGAAAAGTATGTGACTGCACTTTCAAATATTAATTACAAATAAGCAAACAAGAATATTCATTTCCAGTTTTTTATGTTTTTTATTTAAAGAGTTACCAATTTTTTTTTCACTTACAATTTTTCACACAACTTAAATGCGCGCACTAATAATTGCCCGCAAAACATCGAGTCTGTACGATCTTTATGACCACGTTCTATGAAGCATTGGAAGATCAACTTTCTGAATGAACACACTAATTCGACTTTTCAATTCATCAGCATTACTTATTGGAGATTGTAAAACAATGTTTTTCGCCTGCAAGGAGAATTCCAAAGGTATGATGTCTAGATGTCTAGGTGACCACGCAATTGGAATTTCCCTTTCCGTCCATTGACCTGGAAACATTTCCTCACTCTCAAACTACAGTGTGGTGGTGCCCCATTAGTGCTGTACATGTGTTGCAGATTTCAATTCGATAAACCGTGCAATAACTGTAAGGTTCCCCAACCCATGCCTAGAGATGTGGGAGGAAGGGAAAAAAAACTAGCCATGTCCAAAATTAGACTCTATTTGTAACTCAATCAACAACGCTTCAAGCAGTCAAAACTAAGAGATGCACCCGATTGAAGCAAGGCGTAGATAAATAACGAGGTACGCGACGTATGAGAAGACTTTAAATACCAGTACATTAACTTCAGGTTCGAATACACTATCTTCCTAGCTGTCTAATATCCATTTAATCTCTAGTGACCAATCGTCGTTTTAATTATTACAATTATCACATATCTAAGTTACACTATAAATTTGATTATTCACTGATCCGCTAGAAATCTATCCTATAAATATATATATATATATATATATATATATATATATATATATATATATATATATATATATATATATGTTTTCTCTCTCTCTCTCTCTTTCTCTCTCTCTCTTTCTCTTTTTCTCTTTCTCTTTCTCTCTCTCTCTTTCTCTTTCTCTCTCTTTCTCTCTCTTTCTCTTTCTCTCTCTCTCTCTTTCTCTTTCTCTCTCTTTCTCTTTCTCTCTTTCTCTTTCTCTCTTTCTCTCTCTCTTTCTCTTTCTCTCTCTCTCTTTCTCTCTCTTTTCCTCTCTCTCTCTTTCTCTCTCTCTTTCTCTCTCTCTCTTCTCTCCCTCTCTCTTTCTCTCTCTCTCTTTCTCTCCCTCTCTCTAGCTTGAAAGCCTTAACTATCTATAGTAGTCCTAATTTACATAATCACGCTCTCTTATTCAGAGGGTGTGTTGCGAATAAAATAGTTTTAAAGGACCAAAGATTTCCCAAGAGGATTTGTTAGTCAAAAGGGCCCCGATGGAGCCGTCATATAATTGCGCTTTTTCTTTTGGTGAAGCCGTTTTGAAATAAAAATGTAGAGCAAAAGGTGGAAATCTTGCTATCTGGTTTGCATTCCGATAAACAAAATATTTAATCTGTTCTTTATAGAACATAAGAAACCGTAAGTGAATATGTTTGTTTATTTTCAATATATTTTTGAAGATTTAAATATATAATATGGGTTACATTTTGTGACGGCGATCTTCTCACTAACAATCCTCTTGGGAAATTTTTAGTCCTTAAAAATTATTTTATTAGAACGCTTCCTCTGAAGAAGAGAAGGTGAACATGCAAATTATGACTCCCACATTAAGTCTAGGCTTTCAGATAAGAGCGATAGAGATAGGGTTGGCAGCTAGCGGAGCAGTGATTAAGCGAATTTAAAGTGTGGCGCAGATATTTATTAAATGATAAATTGTAATAATTAAGATGACGTTCAGCTTTCATCTTGATTAGATAGGTAAGAAGTCAGAGTAATTTTATTGAAGCAAGTGTGTTTCAAGTAATTTAAGTCTTCTCATAACCTCGAGTATCTCGTTAATTGTCTTTATATTGCTTATTTGGGCGCATCTCTTAGTTTTCATTGATCGAACTTGTGCTGTGATTTGTGCCGTAAATAAATTAAGTGATTATGAATATGGTTAGTCTCTTCCTTCCCTTTCTTCCACACCTTTAAACGTGGAGGCGAGATTCTTACAAGTCGTGTGATTCCTTTGGAATTAGCAAAAGAGTTTTCTCGAGAAATGGAGCACTCTGTGCAATGCTTCCATGTGTAATGGGCTAGGTTTATAGTACATGCTTTTTGCGTTGCCATTTACCGCAATGGGAATGAAAATAAATCTTCTTAGTATTCTCACACACAATTCTTTCATTATATTTACCCTTTATCTACGAACGGTATTTATAAGTACCACTCTCTCACTTTTAACTTTCATAGAATAACCATTTTTACGAATACTCTGACGATACTTAGCCGCAATATTCTTTTAAATCCACTCTTCTCACATATATGCCCAAACGTAATCTATGATGAGTATTTTAGCGGGGAAGACGAATAGTTTTACAGCAGAAATTGCGTTTTCATCAGATTGCGAAGATTGTCATTTTTGTTCCGAAATAATAGTTAATGCAAAACGGTTAATGTCTTATTTTTTTACGTTAATGAAAACGATTTCACTATTTATTTTAAGTGAACAGTGTATATAATTAGTTTTACAGTTGAATATCTTTAATTAATTAATTATTTAGCTCTAATGGATTAAATATCCCAAAGTTGAGTATTTTGTTGATGTGTATCCCTTAATTTTCAATGTAACGATTTAAAAAAAATATTGCATGAAAAAAACTGCAGTAAATCATAAGGCGGTAGATAAAGGGTTAAAGGTAAAACATGCGATTAAGCCTGTATCCGGATAAATTACGAATATGTAGATTTCTGAAGAGATAACTGGAGCAGCTGTAAGTATGCATTTAACGTAATTATTAAGTATGTTATTTTGAAAAATTAAACACATATTGCGCTGTCTGTATTCCATTTGATTCGTATTATTTTGCATAAAGATGATTGTGTCTCACTTGATAATTCGATGAAGATTAAAACAAAGATTTTGGCAGAAAATCAAAATAGAAGGGTATACATTACAAGCAAATATAGTAAATAAAGTAATCAAAATAGTGCTGTTTGTTATGAAAATCTTAGCTCATGTCAGAATAAATCATAAATATCAATTTACTTCTAACCGTGCTTTCATTAGCTATTGTATGTACTTCCTCCAAAAACATTGATATGTATGCAAATTTTGAAATTGAGTTTTTGCCCTTGAAAAGAGTGTTGCAAATCTTTCAAAAATTAAGCACATGGTTTTTAAAAGTATATTCATAAAGAGATATACTTTTCTCTTTTTTTGTGAAAGCAAAAATTGTGATTGTGAAACATTAAAGAAAAACACATGATAATGTTGTATATATACATGAATATATATAAAAAAAGTATCTTTCTAAGGAAATTAAATTTCCAAATATTTTCTCGGCATAATCTGAAATGCTTTACGACAAATATTTAAATTAGACGATAATATTGTTTTGGAGAATCATAGATTATTTTGAAATTGGCAACACATACAAACTTCTCTATACCACAATCTGTCCCTTATCAAAAAGAAAATTAAAAAATTAAAAAATTATGCGTATTAGATGTAATATAATTTATCGGAAACACGGGAAATTTATGAATAAAGTTTAAGATACAAATCCTGTTTTCTGGAGACACATGAATTTACATTACCTGTTTAAGTGAAGTTTTGGTATGGTGAATAGAAAAATTTGTTTTTTTTAATGTTCTGACATTTTATGAAGCAAAATATAACAAGGAATAATAACAAATAGATATACAAATAATTAGTAAGACAACAGTAAGTTCTAGAAACGTAATGATTATTAATACTATAATTCAAAAATCATGTTCAAAATTTGTATAAAGTAGTAACCACACACAATTATCGTAACGTAAACTAAATTAAAACGAAATGATTTGCTATAGAAGAAATTCCATCAATCAAAAAGTTTAGAAAAAATTAGTGTTATATTTAGAAAGTATGCATTGGAGAAGGAATTTTAGTCTACTAATACTCAAAGGGTTTTTTTTAAATTACTGAATGAATACCTGTAAAGAAAATTAGAAATAAAAATTTTGAATTTGGACTTAAATATTCTCGTAATGTTAAGGTATCCGAACATGTTGAATTGGTGGCTACAGCCTAGTGATTATGGTCATGAACTCGTGACCGGCGTGTCACGTGTTCGAGTTTTGGTGTTTCTGTAGACCTTCTATGTAGAGAGGGCTGATGCACGTTAAAATCAGCTATGGCTGAATGTGTTCCCGTTTTTTTTTATTGAAAATAATTATAAAATATCTGTGCACTACAAAGTATCACACGGGTCTTACAAAAGTAAGTATAAAAACACATATTATAAAGGAAAGGAAAAAATTAAATTCATGAAAGATTTCAAATACTTACAAGAAATTTACAGAACTTTTCTCAAAGACCCTTCTGGTGGAAATATGTTGGTGAAGATTCGGAGGCCAATTTATATTAAGTCTCTTGAAAGCAAGTCTTAGGATGTTTCGTTCTCTTTCAAACTTGGAACACAGAAGGAGGACATGTTCTACATTTTCCTCGCCACCAATATCCCAATCACAAGAAGATGACGGAACTAAATTAAAAATGTTCAAGTAGCCTTTAAAGTTACCATAACCAGTTAGAAATTGTGTTATTTTGTAATTACTATAAAACTATAAAAATGATGGCAGGCCTGTTTCTCATTAATGGTTGGAAATTATTTTTTCGTTAAGCTCCCTATATTTGAAATGAGATATTCTTGGTACCAAGACTTCATAATTCTTTCTTTCATAATCTTCTTATAAATTTATTTAGGAATATTAACGGTAATCTAAATTTTGTGCTTGGTAGCAGCGTTTACAAGCTAATCGGCCCGTTCATTTCCAAGAGCGTCCGAGTATCTGCGAACAAATGCAAAACTTAGAGATGTTTTCATCTCTTAGGCTTTTAAGTTTATTTTGAATCTCGACGATAACGTTGTTAGATGAACAAATACACTTAAGAGAATCCAAGGGGGAAAGAGAGTCTGTACAGATTCTCTTTCTGTACAGAGAGGAAACTAGTTTTGTCCAGGGATCCATTTATAAATAATGACAAAGTTTAAACATAAAAATTCAGCTACAAAAACTGTACATTCATTACAAATTCTAAATTGAAAGTGCTCGGATTAAACACCAGTCCTGAACACAACAAAGTCCAACTCTGCCATCAGTATAGCAAATAAAAGGTAAATCAACTGTGCTTTTGTCACTAAGTTGAATAATATTAATGACATTCCTTTCTGAAGGATAAGGGAGAAAAAATGGAGACAAAAGGCAAACATAATTAGAGATGGAAGAAGCAGAGAAATTTTCCCTAAAAGCAGTATTATGAAGAAAAGCAATGTCGATTGGAGGGAAATCAGAAATAGCATAAGCTGACTCGTTACTTATGATACGATAACCGCATATGGCCCTCAAAAGTATCCTTCTTTGTATGCTTCGCTTAATTTTAGAATTCTTCCTTTTAAGTGCCTCATCCCAAACTCTAGAGCCATACATAAGTAAAGGTTCTATTCCTTGCTTATAAATGTATGAATGTACGTTGAAATTTATACCGAAAGTTCTGCGTGCCATCGGATTTAATCCACGCTGTAATTTGTGACACGTTTCTCTGATATGTAACTTAAATGCTGCTTCCAAGAAAATTTATTATCGAGAAGAACCCCCAAAATATTCAATCTGTTTTACCACAAGACACTGGTTTTAACGTCATTAAAATCCAGTTTAAAACCTTTTTACTATTCAAGGCTCAAATTCCTGTGCCTATAGGAAGGTCGCAGGAAGATCCCTACCTTGAGAAAACAAACTAAAATGTCATCAGCAAAAGCTATGATTTCACAGCAGGCAAGATTATTAATTTTAAATAGAAAATCACATTAATAATAATATTCCAAAAAATGGGTACAGAACCTGATCCTTGAGGACAACCCCTTTCAAGACAACAGATTTCGAAAGTCGAACCCAGTTTTATTTGGCCATTCTGTCATTTAAAAAGTCAGCAACAAGTGAAAAAATATTTATCAGAATATTTGCTTTCTTAGAGGATTCAGGATGCAAGGCCACCATGCATTGTCAAAAGCAACTTTTATATGAAGAGAAATCAAGAATGAGCACAAATGTTTCTTTTTACCTCTTAAATATTTAATTCAAATGTAAAAGAGCGTCTTCAGTACAGTACTCTAATGCGGGGTAAGACCATGGGGATCACTTAAGAAAAAGTCTCCCCGTGCAGATACCAGCAAATCCAGTTAACAAAAAGTTTCTTTGAGCATTTACCAAGAGCAGGAAGTAAGCTAATGTATCTAAGGTTATCGAAATGAGGAACTCTAAATAAACTCATTTACTTTGGAGATGAGAATCACCTGTGCAAGTTTCCAAACAAGTGGAAAAATACCTACATCTAGGCAAACATTAAAAAGTTTATGGAAAAATAAAAGGGAATGCTAAGTGAAACTGTTTAATAATCTCATTTGAAATAGAATCCGGACTAGACAATTTATTTAGCTTCAGCATAGAAACAATTGTATTAACTTCATCACAGGAAAAGGAAGGGTACGCAGTACGCGTGGCTTGACGATAATATTTTTGAAAGTTATTGTCATTTTTCTCTGAATCAGAAGGGAAGAATTTCTGAAGCACAGCCTTTATATATATATATATATATATTATCACATCTAAAAAGGTGGTTGTTTCTCCAGTGAGTAGTTTAATACCAGTTTCTTCAATATTTTTCATGAATTATTTTTTAATGTCATATGCATAAACCTTCTTCCACACATTTTGAGCATCAATGTGGTCAAAAGAAATTTCTTCTAAGAGTTAGATTTAGAAGCAATATATGCGTTTGATTATAAATTTTTCTATATTTCTCTCCCTTTATTTCTATATAACTTTCTAACAACTGAATTCTTACAACGCTAAAATCTACGACTAGAAGTATTAAGCATCTTCCGCTCACAGCCAATCTCGATAGACCACCAAGAGACATTATGCTTACTAGACTCCTTAATAGGCATTGAGTACAAGAATGCCTGGTAGATAGAAGAACCAAGTTTTTCAACAACTGTATTTAGGCAAGAACTATTAGTGCAACCGTTAAGAGTCTCAAATATATGAGTTATACGAGAAAAACAAAATTTCCAAAAGCGACACCAGTTTGCTTTTTTTGTATTGTATATTACAAAAGGTACGTGGCCATATTGAAATCAGTATTTTTTATAATCAAGAAAAGTTGAAAGATGAAGTGAACGTATATAATAATGGCTGCCTTAATATTGTTAGATTTAGGATCATAAAATAGTACTGGGATATACTCCGAAAGTGAACTCCTGTAGCTATGAAGTTCTTGAACCAGAGCATAATCAATGTTATCTGCTTCTTGAAGTTCTCTCAAAAGTCGGTTATATTATCAGCTCCAGAAAAACATTTAACTAATAGTTTGTTACATCTAATATTTTTCAAGTCACAAACAACTAATTAAGATTCCACTGGGTTCATTTTTTGATTCAATATTTTTCCTATCATCTTCAGAAGTGCAGTTATCCAAGTCTACAACTAGACAGTAGTCAAAAGACTTTTCCTGATCTTTCGTAGCATCAGATCACGCCATGGCGTAACTTGGCTTGTAATTGCTTCCTTCAAACTTTGTATATACAAACTTCCAAAACATTAGCAGCCTTAATCCTTTCAAAATTTTGATATAAAGAGGATTTTAACTCATCCAAAGCTTGCCTGGTCTCTTCACGCACCTCATGGTTCATAATACATTTCGACAGACGCGCAGATTCAATAATCTTGCAATGTTTTTTGAAAAGCATCAAAAAACACGTAATCCTCCGTCGCCACTATTTTTCACGTTTTAATGTCCTCCTATTGGTTTGGTAATTAAGACAAGGTGATGTCAGCTCAGATGTCGTCCTCGTCACTTAATCGAGGTTCAAAGCTATATATGAGGTCCGTCACCAATATCCTTCGTGTTGCTTTATAGTTGCGACGTTAATAAACCTCACTCTCACCGGTGAACATTGTAATGGCCAATTCCAATCAAAACAAACATTTTAGTTTTTTAAAAAAATTTGTTGAACAAAACAATATATTTAATCGACTAGAAGTGGGTTTTTAAATTGTTCAAAATCTATCATGGCATGTCTAAACACTCTAAATATTAGAAATATATTTCTAAGACACTTTTTTAATACTGACATTTATATTATTTTTTAAGGAATGCACAAAAATAATTCTTACAGTACAAATTTTTTTAGATGGGCCGTTATTTCAAAAATAGCCTCAGAAATGTGTCAATGCTGTTAGAATACTTATTCGATCAGCTCTAAATTTTTTTATATTTTCATAAAACATTACAATTTTAATACATTTCTCTATGTAAATGTACGTAGTTAATTTTAGTAATATTAATGAATAAGATTATTTTTCTCTAACTGCCTTAAATAACCTTTCAAAAATTTCCCTTACAGTAATTTATTTTATTAATTCAGGTTAAATTATAATATTTATTGACATTTATTACTAACAGTGTTTATCCTGCTTTAATAGGCTATTTCTTTTTTTAAAAAAAGTACCCTTGAGGTATTCGATTATCTGAAATATTAAGTTCGGATTAGTCTACCTTCCTTCGAAATGCACTAAAAGTTTACAAAAATAATTGAATACCACAACATTAAAAGCTTCAGTACACTCAATTATTAAATACATTTTTAAAAATTGAAATTCCAGCACCGTGCAACGTTTATGTTGAATAAGATGAAAATCAGCACACAAAGATATAAAATTTAGAAAATAAAAGTTGTTTATTTCAACACGATACAGTAATCTACAATACTAGGTAATCAGTTTATTGTCGATCCATTGCTAGTTGGGGAACAAAAAGCGACACTTTGTGGATCAGATTCAGCGATCGAGGAAATTCGGGTTGATGGATGAGCATTAGCTCTCAGTCATTTGCTGTAATTCGTCCTTCAAGTTTGGTGGTAGCAGAGCATGCGTACGACAGCCAAACTCTCCCCTATTGTCTCCATAGGTGTATGATCAGGGGACACTGGTAACCGGGATAGCACCTGGTTCCGATACAGGTCTTGTGGCCGCGGTAGCCGAGTGGTATAGGTATCGGATCGTGTCTTGCCTGGTCACGTCTTGCCTGGTGCCTTGCCTCAGTACCACTAAAGACCCGCCGTGTAGGGCAGCGATGCACCTTAAATCTGTCGAGAACTGAAACGTCCTCCCGTTGGTGTGGTGTGGTAGTTAAGAGAGGGGGGTGCCAGCTCAGGTGTCGTCCACGTCACTTGACCATGGTTCAAAATTACGTGATCCGTCGCCAAAAGCCTCGTGTAGCTGAACAGTGCGACGTTAATATTAAATCAATCAATCAACCGATACAGGTCTTGTTGGACATTACATGTCGCATGTTACGGTGTTTTTGCTCGAAAGTGGTTCGGAAGATCCAGAAATAAATTTATTGACTTGATCATATTGTCTACTTATCTTTGGGTTATCACAGTCTCCAAAGAAAACAAATGATGGCCAGTTGTTGCAAGTGGTAGTCTCCCAAACCATGATGCGACTTTTCGAGTGATGTAAAGTTTATAATAATATTTGGATTGGAACAGTTATTCCACGTCAACGCATATTCGAATGCAATGGCTGCCCTTTTTTATGTTCTTTGGGAACATAACATTTTGGTATTCCGTTATAATACATGTAGATCCAGTCCAAAATCTTTGAGAACGGAAACTCTCTCTTTTCTTTTTTTACATCCATGGCAGTTTTTAATGGATGCCATAAGAGCCTAATCAGCGGATATTAGTCCTGGTCGTTCCAGAAGAGTTCAGGATGTTCTGTAAATATTGCAGCTCGATGAATATGAACTGTTGTGTCTCCTATGCTTGCCACTGGTTGTGTCTGCCCAATGAGTAGGTGTTCTTTTAACAACACTGGCACCAAATGGAAGAAGTATGTTCTCTTCTTCCAGTCTCTTTTTCCACACTTGGTGCATGGTGGTCTTGTGTAAATTACTTTTGGAGACAAATGGTTGAAAAGTTGTCTATAAATAAGGATAGTAAAACAACCCCTTGTTGTTTGGTCCATCTTATACAGCCAGTGGTGTCAAATCTTGATATATAAGCAAGAAAAATCACTGATAATAGTTTTGCCTGGATATATCCTCGTCATCTACAGTCTATTTTTCTATTAGAACATGTAAAAAAAATTTTCGAGAATTATTTTTTTCAAAAGTTTTTGCTTAATGGACTTAAATTTACGCTTTATGTATTTAAATTGTTTTAAGCTATTTTTCTGTTGGATATAGTGGTTGAAGTCGGCTGCAAAATTAGTGTTAAAATTGGAGGGTGTTGAATCTGAGGGAACTATGAAGTCTGGAATGAGGAAAGAATAGTTAGAGAAGTTTTGGTCAAGGGGTTGATAGGTTCTATTGATCTGGGTGTTATAAGGGCTGAGTTGTTAGTGGTAGGTGCAGGACAAGGAATATTATTGGATGGTTGATTAGAAAGGGGCAGGTATGAACTATTGCAAGGGGTTTGGTCAGTTTCATCCACCTCTTCTATTGCGGAAAGGGTTGGATGGAGCTTGATTTTATTACGAAGTTTAAGGTGTTTCTTGCGGTGATAGTGTAAAAATATTTCTAAACATTTAAGAGTTTTTTTTTTAGAGTTGGCTTTAGATTTTCTTCATTTAGGGGGTATTTTTAATTTATTTAGGTTTTCTGAAACATATTCTAAGTAGAAAAATAGATTAATGAGATTATAAAGACGTATTTACCATTAACCCTCTGAGTGGATAACCCGCTAATTGAATTTCACTTCGAAAGCGGTCTACTTTTTCAAAGCTAGTGGTAGCGAAAACGTTTCGGATGAATTTCATGAACTGCTTTGAAAGCGCACCGCAGTTTTATGCCTTACCCCCTTAAAACTGCGGGAGGTCCTCAAATGGTTTTGCAGGGGATGATTTTATTGCTTTTCGGTTTCTGTGTTGTTCGAAAGGGGAGGTTTCTCATTCACACAGCTGTGGCCTAGGGTGAGGATTGTGTAATGGACATTTTCTCCACTTCACGGCCAACAGAAACTTCTCCCAATTTATTGCAAATATATATTTCATATATTTGGAAAACTTGCTCAATTTCTGATCTAAAAACCAATTAGGTTTTAAGAAATTTTAATTTTCTGAGTTTTGATTTTAAATTCGGTTTCATTTTAAAGCATTTTTGAATTCCTAGATTGAATTAATTAAAAATATTTTTTTTTAACACAATCCATTATTTCGTGTGAAATGTCTATTAACTGCAATTTTAATTTCTAAAATCCTTTCTGTTTGCTTATGTTTTTAAAATTTTGAGTTTTCTCACATTTACTTAATTAAGATTGATTTAAAGACCAATTTATTTTTTGACACATAGTTTATATAATTTAAAAGCTCTTTACTTTGTTTTCATTATTTTGTTTTCCTTTTGAAAAATTCCATGACCAAAATGTACGCAGGCTACTGTGATAAATAATACTTGAAAGGGATGGAATATGACTGAAAATGGTAAATCTAAAATCCAGCTTTCAGGTGATATTACAATTAGACTACAGAATGCAAATGTTGCAGAATGAACTAAATATTTCCCTGACGTACCACAAACTACATTATAATAAATATATTGTAGTACTACATTACAGTATTTTAAAGTCATGCAACAAAAACTTAAACTTGCTTACCTGCCACGATGGGGAACTGAGAAAAAAAATATTATTTACAATCTTGGTGATTTCTGGATTACGTTTGTGTCACTACTATTTTCTGTATAAATATTTTGCATTTAAAACTCTTGAGAATATATAAGGTTCTGATAAAACGGAATAATTGATCAAATTAACAATTGTTATCAATATTATGTCGAAGAAAATTTTGAATAAGAAAAGATATTTTCAGTCATATTTATTTCAAGTAGAATTTTCATGTAGAACATAAGTTAGATAGTAACATATTAAAAAATTTAAGCTTTACAGGCATTGGAATTTTTCTTATACCTTTACAAATTTTAAATGTGTTTTTCTCAGATTTTTAATTTTGAAGATGTGAGAGTGTATTCTAATCCCTTATGCGTTTTTCCTGTTCAAGATAGAGTCGTGAAATATCTTGTAAATATTCCCTAACATATTTTCTAGTAGTTTGCTTCTAAAATCTAAGTATTTCTTTTCCCTTAATTTTTTATACAAATATTTTATCCAAGTTTTTGATGTTTCACGACTAAATCATAAATATAAGAAAAAACAGTCAAATATCACGAGTGCAGACGATGCTCGCTGATATTTGAGTGAGAAAATTACAGCAGCATAAAATGCGACCTCGTTTGAATTATATCTAATGTGCATATTTGGAACTGTTTAGCGTACTCGAATTAACTCAAGTGCACACGTCAAGGGTTTATATTGCATTCTAATTCAACACGGTGGCTACTGACGAGCGACTACGTAATTTTGAACCGCAGTTAAGTGACGAGGACGATACCTGAGCTGATAACTCCCCTTCCAAACTTCCACATCACACCAACGTGGGGACTTTTGACCTCGACGTGTTTAACGTGCATCAGCTCCTCTTCAACGCTAAACTTTTGTGGCACCAGGGCTCGAACACTGGACACGAGTTCATAACCATGACCATCAGGCTACCGTGGCCGCAAAAGAAAATAGCAAGTTTGAAAGAAATGTAATGGAGAAGTATATTTGAAGAAATGCCTTCAAAACTTAACGAAAAACCAAAATATCAAAATTTATTTTAGGAATAATAGTGAATATAACTTCGTACACCTAAACCACTTTATGCAGTGTATTTTGAAAGTGAACGTTTCCCCTTTTAGAGAAACTTACTATAATTATGTCAAATTCCTTTCATTTTGCTCTAAGGGGATCCCCGAAACAATGTAATTTTTTTGATACACAAAATTACTTATGGTTGAATCTAATACAATTCCCTACAAAATGAATGAAAACCCTTTTTTATCATATAAATTATGTTTGAATAGGAGATGGTTAGTTAATTATTATCAGCAATCGCAAAAACCACGTAAGTGGGGTCACACCTAATCGCACCAGAATCGCGGTTAGATTGTCGGCCATTTGACTTTTTCTACATCAAATAACAATAATGTTGAAGTTTAATATCTCGAAAACGCAGTTCACACTTTATAAAAGCAAAATAAATAATGATCCAAAACAGTGAAATGTGCGGGTGTTTCCAACTTTCCTTTCCAAAAGTGATATTGTTTTAAATTATTATTAAATATTGTTGTTAATAATGAATTAAAGAGAACCATCTCTTTTAATAAATTAAACAAGTTTTAAAACATTGTTAAACCAACAATAGTTCTTAAAATAATGACAAAATAGCAATGAATTTTGACGTAATGACTAGGGATTGTTCAAAAAAGAAAAACTGTATTTGATAGTATATAGCTCCTTTACATATCTAGATGTGTGAGATGAGTTTATTATAGAATATCATTTATACATTTCTCATAACTTTATTAATTTTTGATAAAATTCCCCCAAATCATCATGTGTATATATTATAAATACCTGTAATGATGTGCCATATGTCAAAATAATACTATTTATTTGGTTATTATAAAAAAAAATTAATTAAATTTACCAATGGCGGTTATTGTGGAATAGCCGGGTAAGGAAATTTAAACCCTTAGGAAGACTAATTAGACTTTGTAAAACATGGTTATTTTTAAGTATGAAAAAGAGAGAGAGATATATTAAACATATTAGGTAAAGATCATTCCTGTTATGAGTTTTTGCGAAAGTCGAAAACATAATTTTTTAAGTTAACTTCTTATGGCACGGTAGGGAGAAATTTCCGTTACGCGTTAACAGTTGCGGTTAGCGATGAAAGTAAGGTAGAAATGAATGAAGTTCCGAATTTTCCCTTCGTTTTAAAAAACGCCATCTAATTCATACTATCTATCTCAGACAAAAAATAATTACAGAATCGGAAAGATCATCCTTTTCGCCACGATATGGTATATTTTTTTAAAACAAAATAATGATATTTTGTACTTTTTACGATTTTTTTTAAAAAGAGTCAAAATTGATACGCTTTTATGAAAATGGTTTCTAAATCATTCCCTTTAAGTTTCCTTTCGAGTTAATGAATTGATATTTTATTCTAAACAAGTTCTTGCTTTTCTCTTTTAGAATCAGTCATAAAAAAAAATGACAGATTTTTTTTTTTTTTGCGATTTTTCAAAAAATACTCAAAATTTTAATTAAATATTTAATAACTTCATTATCTATAAAAATAATCTAATGAAACTTTTTTCCATATGTAGAATAGTATTATCCGTAATATGTTCAAAGATTGAAAAAACAGATTAAAAATTACAGCTTTTAAAATTTCTTTTCTGTTTTTCGTCTATTAGTCCTGACATAGAACACTCCCCCCCCCTCTCCTCATTCAACAGCAGCTTTAACAAACCTTTCCTTTTAGCTTTGCAAAAGGAAAGGTTTGTTTTGTTTTTACGTTACCTAGAAGTCAAAATACCGGGTGGGCAAAAAGTCCGTAAAAACTTTAAAAATTCATAAAATCCGGAGAAATGAACGAAAAAAAAACTGTTTGCAGGATCAGCATTAGTATGTCACGGGATTTTTTTTAAGCTAGAAAAAAATAGTTCGAAAATCATCTGGTAGTTGGCGCTGTTACAAGCGTCTGTGGTGTAAATATGCAAATTAGACGGCTATAAAAACCTTTGCTCTCAATGAATCCACATTCATTTCCCCATTACATACAGTGAATGTGAACAAGGATGCTCAGTGCGCCGAATAAAGCTTTGTTGGTGAAGCTATTTTACATGAACGAGGAATCAGCAACCATTGCCTTGTGTAAATTCCGAGTTCAGAAAAATGTGAAGAGCGGAAAAGGCCCCTTAACACCTGCATGTCTCGTAAAGCTTGTTAAACGTTTTGAGGAAACTGGAAAGTTGGAGGATCGAGCACGAGCCGGACGACCATGCTTGAAAGAAGCACGTGCACCCTGCATTGCTGTCGAAATGGAAGCGATTGCGTACGAAGTAGCTTCAGGGACCAGCAGGGCTCGTGAAGCTGCCAGACGATTGGGCTTACCACCATCATCTGTCCACAATATTCTTCGTCGAATCCTCCAGCTGTACCCATACAAATTGCAATCATGCCATGAACTTTTGCCAGCAGATACCGCACAGAGGGAAGCATTTGCGAAGTGGGCTTTCTCTAAAATAGAACAGGATCCCACCTGGGTTTTTAACATCTTGTGGACAGATGAAGCTCATTTCTCGCTTCATGGTGACGTTAACAACCATAACTGTCCCATTTGGGCGACCTCTAATCCACGTGAGTACACACAGAAGCCATTGCATTCCCCAAAAGGGACAGCATGGTGTGGTTTCACGGGTTCATTTATCATAGGACCCTTCTTATTTGAAACGCAGTGCCCAGTAAATGGATGGATAACGGAAACGGTAAATGCTCAGCGTTATCTAACGCTTCTGCGGGAGACTGTTGTGCCATGTTTAATTCAACGAGGTCAGATTGCGAATGTCACGTTCATGCAGGATGGAGCAACCAGTCACACTGCTAACCCGGTTAAGGCATTCCTGATACAGACGTTCGGGGAAGACAGAATCGTTAGCAGGCACTGCAGGTACCCATGGCCTCCTCGATCTCCAGATTTATCACCGACAGACTTCTGGTTGTGGGGATATTTGAAATCTCGCGTGTATCTATCCGGTCCATCAAGTCTGTCGGAACTGAAAGATGCGATCCGCAGAGAAGTATCCTCCATACATCCGGACGTGTTGCACTCTACCGTTGCTGGATTTGTCACTCGCCTGGAATGTTTTCTCCCCTGTGGTGGTGGTCATGTGGTGTAATAAAGTTGTGAAAGTTTTCTGTTCATTATGTATGCATTGTTTCTTTGATTTGCGTACATCAGCGCCCCGTACCAGATGATTTTCGAATTATTTTTTTTCTAGCTTAAAAAGAATCCCGTGACATACTAATGTTGATCCTGCAAACAGTTTCTTTTTTCGTTCATTTCTCCGGATTTTATGAATTTTTAAAATTTTTACGGACTTTTTGCCCACCCGGTATAATCAATTTTATGAATTAAAAAAAAATCGGAAATGAGTCTTTAATCTACCCGAAGAATGCATTTAAATGGTTCGAAATCTGTCAAAAATTAGTTTAAGAAGAGTTTGTTGGATAAGCAGTTTAAAAATTCTTTTAAGGAAATAATACAAACAATCTATTGTTTTAAAATTTAGTGGCAACACAACATTTCTCCAATATTTTGGCAATAAAAAATTGTGTTTACTAAATTTTCAATCGAATGGAATTTCTAAATCCAATTTAAGAAGTGAGTTTTTAAAAGACTACAGTGGGCGTTAAAAAATTTTACAAACATGCTCCAAATTTTTACTGGCTCTATGTAACGTAGAACTAAAATCATATAAAAAAAACTGGTGAGATAAAAATGAGTATAGTTTTTAAAAAATTTAAAATTTTAAAAACGTTCCATGCATTTTGATTTTTTTTTTCAAATTTCATATTTTTACCTAATTAACTTCTTTAAGCAATTCTTTACAAATGTATGCATAAGCGTACGCACGTTCCGTTGGAGTGTGCATGTGCTACAACAATTCATAAATCTCAAGGCAACACATACTCAGAAATTGTTTACGAATACGATCGACGTCACTCTCAATCATTATTATACGTTGATGTATCACGTGTAACGAGTATTGAAGGATTATATATTACGACAAAAAATAATGATAAAACATTTTACCATTGTCGAAGACGATCGTCATCAACAATTAATTTGCAAGAGGAGTTTAAACGACTTTCATTGAACAAACTACAAACCATCCATGAGAGAGAAGATTTGATTAATTTCATAACGAACCGACAAGGTTTATCGATTTTTACTTTTAATTGCCTAAGTCTTACAGCTCACGCTGTAGACTTACAAGATTCAGTAATAAGAAATTAAAATATTTTAGTTTTATCAGAAATTTGGCTGGGCAATGAAAGTGATATATCTATCCCAAATTTCAACTGCATTGTGAAGTATAAACGACCAAATACGAGAGCAGGAGGAGTTGCGATATATCAAAATTCTAGCGATTCTGTTAACATTATAACTCCATCCATGGAATGTTCTGTAAGTCAATCCGATATTTATGGTACCATACAATCTCCAGTGGGGTATTTGTGCTTGGCTGAATGCGTAATAGATAATGGACAAAAAATTATAATTGTAGCAGTATATATTACTCCGAACAAAAAGTTGGATGACATTATCGAGTTCCTTCATTGATCATTATTACCATACACATCAAGAGATTTTGCTTTACTTAATAAAAATTATGATAAAATACCTATGATTTTAAGTGGAGATTTTAATGTCAATTTTGCTTTAGACAAATCTCTACAATTGATTGAATTTTTAAAAGACAATTTCACCTTATCTCTACAAAACAACAGAATAATATCAACGACAAAATCAATTACTACGATTGATGCAGTCTTTTCGAGATACTTAAGCGTTATTGAGTGCAAAACCTACATTTCTTACTTTAGTTACCACAAGCCTTTGATAACAAAAGTATGTACTGAAGCAACCATAAGCATAATGGAAATAGACTAATAATGATGATGCTTTTCTCAAAATACATACAATAATTTTTTTTTAGTATTATGCATTGAAAATGAAAATTTTGTCTATACTTATACCTTTTCCATCCGAATTATTTTTTTTTAAAATACAGTTTGAAATAATAATGATAATAATAAATTTGTTAATTATATATAAGATTACTCTTCAAAATAAAACTTTATTATACCATTCAATGCATGTAAGCCAAAGAAGTTAACTTCTAACGCGTGTTCACACTGATACACGCTTTTTTTTTTCGTCTCTGGTAGAGGCAAGGTGAGCCCCCAGAAAACAGCTGAAGTACTGAAACTTAATATCCCCTCTTTGATCTTCGGGGGATTTTCCTTTACAAGAAACACATTCCGAGACTTTGAATTCTGATTCTTCAGTTGATAGCGCGGAGTTTATTACAGATGAAACCACAGAATAGAACAATTCATCGCTGCTTACATAGGAGTTGTCTTTAGAAAAATTAAGTTTAAAACAAAGCTTCTCAAACCTTCACTACTCTTGTGGCCCATCATTCTATCATAATTTTCACCGCGCCTTTCGCCCTTCACACAATAACAATCCATTGAATTCAATAATACTATACTTTAAAACTATAGTGTTGCAACACGACGTTAACCTCTAAATTGCCACTGACGCAGATACACGTCTCGCTCAACCAAAGCGATGATTGCCCAAGACGTATATATACGCCTGCATTTCTGTACACTGCTATCCATAAAATTATTCCGGAGGTTTTGGAATGTAATACAAGGACTTTGTCAGTGTTTGCGAAGGATTTACTTATTTCCGAGGATTTCCTTATTTTTTATTCCTTCTTCCCCCCCTTAATACATCCCATACGCGTGCCTTCTTCGAATAGGGTGGCATTGGGTAGCGAACCACGCACCTTTTAATCAGCAGTTCAGGGATTAATTATAAAGTGAACAAATTACCAAGATTAATATTAGTGTTTTTGGATATAATTTTTATATGACAAGTCATTGGGTTCACTGATAACTATTAAACGTGTTCGTAACTTAGTATGGTTAAATTAATTATAATAGACATTGAGCAGTACTGATACATTTATGTCTTATATCAGTGTAAATGCGTATATATTTTTAATTATGTCAGAATGTGTATTTTGTTAGTCTACTTTCCTTAAGTTAATAGTTTTCTTAAATAATTTTTTAGTTTTGACTTTTCATTATGCTTGCACCCACCTCGTAGAGTGATCGCTATTTTTTAACAAAGGATCTTTGGATGATTGGTTTCTTTTTTAGCCATTTTCTTTCAGTGTGTCCATTAACGCATTTTTATTTGGAGATTACGCTATTATAGAAGATCTGTCGATGTACAAAGTCCTCACGTTTGTGTGAAATGGAAGTTTGGAAAGTGAAGTGCGAGCTCATTCTCGGCATGTGACCGTGGTTCAAAATTATGAGATTCATTATTAGGAACCCCGTGTAGTTTTTGTGGGCTTTCCGTCATTTTTTCTTCACATGCAAACTTAATGCCAAAAAATACATCACGACATCATAAACTACACGCCTTGCACAACTTTTTGGCATAATATCCTCCAACATTGAGACATATGTCGCAGTACGCAATCAGTTTGAAGAAGACACTGTGAGAAAACTCGATACGCTGGTGGTGTAAGAAATTGCGCTTGCTTGAGAGCAGCTTGGTCCAACTCAACAATGTGTTTTAGAAGAATCTTTCCACATTAACTAACCGGAATGCTTCCCTTTTTCACACACTTAAGATCCAGGCTCAGGTTTCTCGGCACCAATCCAGATAACACTCCCCCTACCCATCATGAAGCGCGTAATGGTCTTCAATATGACCGATGTGCACTATGTACGTCATTCTTACAATGCTATGCGCTGCATGCTGCCCTGTATTCTTGCAATGTTTTCATTCACGGATGCTGAGGGACGCTCACTTTGACCTCCACCTTCCTCACTCTTCCTTCTTTCACTCAACATGCCACACCTGAGGCAAACCATTTGAGGATGCATGGCCTCTTCACCATATACGATCCATAGGCATTCATGCATAAAAGACACTAATCCCACCTACCCATTGATACCAGATTACAGAATCCACCCCCGTTGGCATCCACGTTGTCAACCCTCGTCTACATTCCATCATGATTTGTACTCGAATAACCTCGGACACAACGATCTGCTGCTCTTCTCTCTTCTTCGGCGCTCTGCGCATGCGTCATTCTTTTTGACGTTCCTTCCATCGTTGTACCAGATTCTTTCTCCAGGTTTCTCCTCTCAGGTTCCGTCATTGAATATGGTTTTCTTATGGCCTTCGATTTTTTTTCACTTGTATCATCTCTTTCGAAAAAAATGAGAAAATTTACTTTCCGAACGTTCCTCATATAAAGGATAAAACTTCATGAAATGATTGTTTAAGCTTTAAATAACTTTTAATGGTTGATATGGCAAAATGTATAAAAATCACCAGTTGTTATTAAAAATATTCTTTTACATCTGATTCTCTCGTCGTATAATTGAACTCAGATGTAAATTAATTACTTCAGTATCTATTATATAATGTTGTTGTTTTCTTGTTTATGCAGTGCTGATATCAAAGCAGTCCTTGATATCTCAACTTCGGCAAATAAAGCAGTTGACGGCCCATGGGGCTTAGGTCTATGTTGCGGAGTTTATCCAATATAGAAGGACAGTTAAAAATATGCTTAAGAGAAAGTTGAATGTCAGGACAGTGCGGATAATTACTGTAATTTCCTTGGCCACCATGGGATATTTTCATCCCTTTAAATGTAATCTAGCTATGTACGTAATCTAGCTACGTTACGTAATCTGTGATTGGGCTTTAAGCGACCTTCAACTTCTAATCCTCTTGGGGAATCTTGTGTTATTTCACAGTCATCTCTCTCAAGAACAAACCATGAAATGCAAATTAGCTAGTGTATATATAGTTAAAGTTTAATAATCGTAGATTAAAAGAAGAAGTAGCGGAGCTGCTGAAAGAAGTGTTAATACGGTAAGAGAAGTAGAACTATCCCGCGTGACTAAAGGACAGATTTTAACTACTAGAATAAATCAGTGAATTTAGAATTATTAAGATAAGATTGATTAAAATTAAGATATTCGGATTTCTTACGCTTATCCACAAAAGGCTGTCGCTCTTTTTATTATACTCCAAAGGTTCCCTTTATATATTGCTTGTTCTGGAATTAGATTTATCTTGGTTAGTCATGGTCATCCATCTTTCCCTCCTACAGATTTAGGTCGACAAGATGATGAGGAAGCGTCCCCTGGGGGTAGGTCATTACAAATCTAACTATGATGTGTGAAATTATGTGGTTACAACTAAGATCCGGAATGAAGTTCTTAATTAGGTGGGAAGTGAGTTTACAATCAGCCTCAGCTAGGGTAAAACTATTCGGTTGAGGGGGAATTGGGATCTCCTCGGCAAAGTTATCAGCCTGCTCTTTACTTGGGATGGTATCCATTGAAAAGTGAGAGTTCTTTGCGCTGCAACTACTCTGTCAATAAGCGCAATTATATCCTGTTATATAATAATACTTGGATATGATTGTTTTTTAAAAAAATTATTCACTATAATTTAAATTTTAAATTTCCTTAAAATTCCCTTCAACATGTGTTTAATTTAAAAATGCACAAATTTCATACTTCCTGATAAAATAAATTTCATTTACATATTCGTTTATATAACCGATACTATAACATAATTAAATAATTATCATAACTATGTATATATATGCAGTTAACAATTATAACAGCGCCACCGAACAGGATGAGAACTATGTCTATGAATGACGTTTAATTAATTTCCCCGTAGCATTTTTGCTTTTCAAATAATCTATTGCTCAAAAAGAAACAATTCGGTACAAGCCTGTAAGCATGAGAAAATTCTTTATGCCAATAATAGCATATTGCTTTTTACACAAGCTGTAAAATTAATTAAATCCGCTTATGGAATTTTTCGATCTTATCTTTTCCCTTTTGTTTGTACGAATGAATTTTCTCTCTGGCTCCTTCTTGACTCTTTCAATTTATTACAAACGGAAAATGTAGGGCATTTCAGCTGGAATTTAACAATGTTTTATGAAGTCGGAAGATATACAAAGTAAATATCTTTAAACTAAATAATATCATTAGTTACATTTTAATCATAAATGTGTAGATAAGTTTTTGCAAAACACGATATAATTCGTATTTTAGAGTTAATATCACGTATACCGGATGTTCAAAAAATATGACTGTACTTTCAAATACTAATTATAAAAATTAAATAAATAAAATAAAGATACTGACAAAGTTTTTTTGTTCTATAGAGAAAATATCAAAGTTTTTTCAATGCTTTATGCACTATTTCACTGTGCACACCATTAACTGCGCGCAACACATCGAGTCCTTACAAGATTTCTAGCCACATTCTGTGAAGCATTATAGAATGAACCTTTTGAATGGCCACTGTAGTTCGACACTTTTCATTTGGTCAGTGTCACTAGAAGATTAATAAACAATGTTTTTCGCATTTCGCTATAAGAAGAGGTGTAAAGGTGTTAAATCTAGAGATCTAGGCTGACACGGTATTGAACTTTATATCTATATCGTTGTCCTTGGGAGTTGATTTCCACAAATTCCATTCTAAACAAATATCTTCCCATCAAAAGAAACATGCTAGCCAATTTTCAAGTATGCAGCTCAAATAGTTCCAGAGCGAAAGAGTAACTTTTTTCCTTTTGTGTAAGTGTGTGTGTATTACTTAATATCATTATATTATTTATTTAAATGAATATTATTAAACTTTATTTTAATTCAGGAGAGAAATTGTGAATAATAAAATCAGATAATTTTTATAATGATAATAGATTATTTTAATGAAATGTTAAAAATTGTTCTTTTTTTGCCATTCTATGTAACACTTGTTCACTCAAAAGATACTTAGAGTTATTAAAGTGTAGTGTCTACAATTTTTTTTCAGTTTTCACCTATTTGAGCATTACATAAGAGAACGTCAAACATTTACATTATCTACATCTTTAAAAGACAAAAAAAACCACCAGGAGATTTAAATATTTTAGTAAATAAAAGACTTTTATCGAAAATTTTAAGGACAAAATGGGCATAAGAAGCATAAATTCGAGTGACTTTTAAAAATAATTATTTCTTATAAAATTTACTGCGTATTGAATATTTTATGTATCGACTTTTGATGAAAAATATAGAGCGCAAGAGAGAACTATTAAAAAGTTAAACCTTTATTCATTAACAAATATTTATAAAGTTTTTTTTGTGTAAAACTTAATATACATTTTTTGTTCGAAAAAAACTATTTCGGCTCTTTCATAAAAATCTTAAAAGCAATATCTTAATCATTAACGTTTCTTTTTTACAATACATTATTTTAAGTCTTTCAAATTTTACTTCTTAAGGTTAATTAACTTACAAAATCGAGTTTTTTTTCAAAAACAGTTACCCTAAACTATCTCTATCTCTTGTCTATATCTTTTTTCTTTTTAATTAATTTTTTTGTTATCTTTCTGTCTTATTAATAATCGAAAAAATTAAAAAAACAACGGTAGTTTTCATGTTATAAGTAATACAATAATCTTCTACAAAGACATATTGATTGGTAATTTAGTGTTTTATACCTTAGCTTTAAGAAACTTTTAGTTTTAATATTTTTTTTTATTTCAAGTCTAGACTTCTGTAAATATGAACTCGTTTGTTTTTTATTTAAAAAATGGGGAAAAAATATTTATTAACTGATAATTTATTAATTTTAACATCAAAATGTATTGTTTTCATTAATTCAAGTATTCCGGTTGGTTTTTTTAACAAAGAGTGTTTGATATTAGTATTAAGCTGTTGATAAGATAAAGCTCTTTTATTAAGATGACTCTATGTTCGGATCCGTGATTTTGAAAAGCTTGAAAATGGATAATTTTTTCATATACAGGACGGTCCCGAGTTCATGGTACAATTCAGTGTCACAGCCATTTATTGTATAGGAATGTATGTGCGCAAGTGACGTGCTGAAGCACAAACGCAAAAAATAAGAGACGAAAAGAAAGACAAAGTACTTATTGAAATCGTCATTGACAAGAGTAATGTTTACAATAACAACACATGAGCTGTGAAGTCCAGCTGGAGCGCTCATGGATGTACCACCCACTGGCAGTCGGAGAAGATAGTCTGCCAGATTCAGAGCTTGTACTCGCTTAAAATGGAAGAGGTGTAAGCGATTTTGGTTCAACACTCTACAAACCGTCTCATGACTCACACTTACGTGATGAGCAACAGCTATTGTACTTGACTCTGGTCTATCAGCCACAACGTTCAATGTGTTTTCTTCCAAGCTTGGACTGTGTACAGCTCTTCGTCGACCAGTATCACATCTGGTGACGTGGAGCGAACGTGTTTCATGAAGTAGACTATGAGTAACCGCTGAAAAGTTCTGTAATCCGGCATTCGTCGATCAAGAAGCTGCGCATCATACATCTGTAGCACAGCTATGCCGTTACCATTTGCACGACCGTACATGCAATGCATGTCTGCATTTTCAGCATACGTAAAGTTTCTCATAGTAAAAGTCAGCACAAATGTGAATGGTCCTTTCCCTTACTGAGATATATCATGTTAAATGGTGACATCTACTGCGCCCCCGGCCGGCAACGCCACCAACCGATAACTCCATTTCTCTTTTCTTAGCTATCCGCTGTTTGCGCCTCGCCGCATCACTTGCTCCCATGCATTCCTATACAATGATTGATTGTTACACACAAGCACAATAATGTCCTGTATCTACTCTTAAAGTTTGTACCATGAATTCGGGACCCCCCTGTACATATTTAGTGTTAGTTGATTTTTAATAAGCATGTGAATTTGTTTTAAAAAAACTTATTCAAATGCAATTACCTGGAAAAAATTGAAGAAACAATGACACATTTTCAAATTTTTCTCTTTTTTTTATGAAAAATCCTTCTAAAGTATTAATATTTTGCCTATACATAGCTAAGACTTCTATACTGAGGTTGAACTAAAATTTTTAAAATATATAATTCGGAAGTGGATTTATTCATATTTTATTATATCAGAGTAAAGAAATTTTAACAAAAACTATCCGTTATTATTTCTTTAACTATGAAAATATTGTGAATTTTTCAAAAACTCTGGTTCAGGCTCTCTTTAGAAGTCCTAGTTATATGTAAGCAATATATTATTATTCTAGAAGCATTTTCCATAACAGGAGAATATTTTTAAAATATGTCTTTTTACCCTCACCCAAAAATTGCATTTGAATTATTTTTCTTCTAACAATATTCTTAAAAAATGTATATTCTTAATCAACTGATACCAAATATAAAAAAAGTTTTCATTTACAAGCATTTTTAAAATTACGCTTCTGAATAATAACACGTTAAGGATGAAAAACCTTTTATAATTTCTATTTTTAATGGGATTAAATTGGTTTAAAAGTATAAAAATACAAATATTCAGTATTATCTATTATTCTTAAACTGATTACAGAAATTCAAGAAAGATTTCTAAACTGAATGCCTTTCACGTCGAGAAAATAAACTGAAGCGAAGAGAAAAATTGAAATCAGTGGAATCATTAGGCATTGCGAAGGAAAAATTGATCCTTTTCTTTCTCACTAAATGTATTCTCTCTAAAAAAATTGTTCCATACAATATTAAAAATTCGTTCTCTTTTCCTGCCTCGAGCACTCATTCCACTATGCCACTGAGGGCTCAATGACAGCAGCGACATTGTTCAGAAAGCTCGATTCAGAAATGCATTTATTTTGACATTTTGTGGAGTTCCACAAAGGTTGTTTGATCTGGCAACTACTGCTCTCTTCACTTCCGTTCATCGAGCAGAGTTGTTCGAACGTGCCAATATTAATGAGTTGGATCTGGGAAGGTACTACTCTACTCCAGAAGATTGTTGAGTGATGAATCATAACGAGTTCTCAACGGTAGAAATCCCTTTGTAATTCGCATCGCCCCATAATGTTCTGTTTATTTTCTCTAATCATACTAACAAAAGATCGTTTGAAACAGTTATAATTGAATTCTGCTGCAGCTTTCATCCGTTAACAGTTTGTTCGGAGTTCCTTAATTGTAAAAATGACTTTCCGAACGTGCTGATAATGTCATCATGGCTACAAAAATTACGAAGATTGTTTGAAATGATTATCAACCACATATCGGGAATAAGTTTACAGCATTTACTTAAGCCTACAGTTCTATTTTTTTATTTAAATGAACTAAATTAGTTTACACTTGTTAAAAATACTTTGTCTTACTAAAAATACAAACTGTTCCCTTTGAGAAAAATCTTGTAAATCTTAAGAAAAAATATCTTTTTAGAAAAAAAAATTTTGTGTTTGGTTTCGAAAATTATGTTTAAGCACTACTGTTTAATTGTAAGTTGAACTTAAAATTATTCAACGTGTTTCAGTATTTTTGTTAAATGTATTTAATGAAAAAGTCTGAATGAAAAGTCTGAAAGTGAATGACTTAAATTGCCTTTATTTCATCTGGGAACTTATTTTATTTACCTGTTTCTTTTATCTATTTAGTAGAATAGAGTTGCATTTAAACATCTGACAACAGTTCTATCTGCCTACATTGGCAATACATTCAAGCACCAGTGTTTCTCTGCCTGTGTTCGTTATTCGAATTTCTAATGAAGGAATACATTTCGTAATTCAATAGTTGTTTTGAACTTGGATATCTTGAATGCTGATTAATGCTATTTAATGCTATTATTCTCATTTTTCAACCGAAATAACTGTAAGTTTCAGCGCGTTGTATTTGCTTCGTAGTATTTTATGTTATAATCGAATAAAAAATTTAAAATTTTGATATTTGTGTTAGTAGTTTTTTGCTTACAGGTCCTTTCTTTAGTTCCTTAGACAAAAACTATAAATCGTTTTTATACATATTTTAACTTGATTATAGCTAGAATTACCATAATTTCCATCACATTTGGTGAAGAGTTCATTTTGGTTTGTATATGTATTTTTAAAAAACAACACATGGGTAGATAGACATAAGGAATATTATTTAAAAATAATAATTAAAACTCAATTATATAAAAAATATCTTAAAATTTCTGTTAGTTTAAAAATTGAGTTATAAATGTTATTACGATTTTTTTAAAAGTCTGCTATGCCCCTTTACTACCAAATGAGAACATTTTTAGCAAATAGTAACTTTTCATAAAAATATTTAACTATCTAATAAAAAAGAAATGAACTTTTTGTTTCAAAATCGCAAGAAGTTTGAATAATACATGTTTATCTCTTTAACATATAAAAAAACATATTAAACAAACTAAGCTTTTTAACTCAACACGCTCACGTACTTATTATTATTATTCATGCCTTATAACTTGATGGAACAATTCTGAACATTGAACGAAAAATAATTGAATGATATATTATGTATACTATACCATTTAAATTATAATATAATATACTAATAGCTTTCTTTCGGATATCAAAATCAATCATTTTATTTTTTCAACATATGTCACTTTCAAAAACAATAAATGTCGTTTCATTTCATAAGAATATTCGGAATTATTATATACTTTTAACTATATATTCAGTGAATATTCAGACAAAATTCAATTTGCCATCATGATGTATAACAACAGAACTAGAAACAAATTAAATACATTTTAAGCAGTATATATAATTGTAATAATTTTATGATAATAATAAATATAGCAAAATCATATATTTCTTATTTGCTGCATTTAGGCAATTTAGTCTCTTAAAGATACAGCAAGTCCCCAAGTGTGACAGCTATATCATTGGTGGCAACATCTAGTGGTGGCTGCCGCTACCAAAATTTGACGTTTGAATTTATTCAGTTCAAGCTCTTGTCAGATGCTAAATATTGTTATTGTTTAATTTTGCCTAGAGTACCAGAGCAAAATTGATATAAAAAGAAAATTTTTTACATGCCGTATAATCATATGACATGCGTACCTGCGATTTTCTCATCCAAAAACTCCATTGATTCCAACCGGGTTCAAACCCACAACATTGAGCTTACGAGGATAACATAACTTTGAAAGATTTTTAATAATATGCATAATTAAAAAAATCAGACAATTCTTGAAGTTCGAATTGAATAAATTTCTTTCAACAGCTTATGTAAATGCGACAGAATAAATTTTCTGAAAACGATTTGATTAAAACAAGTAATATAAAAAAATTCAGGTCAATTCCTACTAAGATCAACAAAGAAAAATCTTATTTTAGCTACTTTTTATTAAACAGTTACAATTCATATAAATATGTATATACATATGACAGAATTACAACATTAAGCAGTCATTAATTTTTATTCATTATCATTAAAGTATCGTATTGCCATTCAAAATAATCGTGTCTATAAAATTTCTGTTCAACTAAAAGCTTTAAACTGCGAGAAAAAATTTTTTCAAGTTTTGACACAAGTCGCCAAAAGGGTCGATAAGTCGCTAAAAATGATGCCAGCGTGGCTGTATTTCTAATTCTTTGAATAATTAGTTTTAATCAATTCATTTTTATTAATTATAATTAAATTATTGAATTGTCATCCAAAATGATCATGTATATAAAAAAGCAGCGCAAATGAGCGTTTTAAATGTATTTTATAAACGATTGAAAATTCCACCAAGATAAATAAATAAATATGTAGAGAGTGTGAGCTATATATAATTGTAGTAATTGAAAAATATTTAGAAATATAATATATATATATATATATATATATATATATATATATATATATATATATATATATATATATATATATATATATAAATGAGAAAATAACAATAATTTTATTTCAAATCACTCGATCCAGAAATATATATATATATATATATATATATATAGGTATATATATGACTATATATATCTTTATATATAAAAATATTCTGTGCGTGTGTTTGTCACTAAACTCCTCCTACACTGATGGATCGATTTCGATGACATTTTTTGTAGGGGTTCAAGTAAATTCGAGAATGGTTTAGATTCACAATTCGGTCCGATATCGCAATTAGTTAAAAAGATATTAATTAAAAACTTTCAAAAAATGCAACTCAACATTCACCTACATTGTTGTAACAACGCTATTGTTATAAAATAAAATTTCCTTTCATCTGAACGCTTTAACACGTGAGAAAAAACCTTTTCAAATTTTGACGTAAGTCGCCAACGTGGCTGTATTTGTAATTTTTTAAATAATTAGTTTTAATCAATTATTTTTTATTAATTATAATTAAATTATAGTATTGTCATCCAAAATAATCATGTGCATTACATTTCCGCTAAATTGAGCGCTTTAAAATGTATTTTATTAACGATTGAAAATTCCACCCAGATATATAAACAAACAAACAAATAAAATATGTATAGAAATCGTGCGCTAATAGTAGGAATTAAAAAAGACGTAAATTGGCGTCGAAAATTGATTTTCAGCCAATCTGGCCAAACCCGGTCTTTATTGTTACGAAAATGCAAACGCGCGCGATTCACGTTTTTTAGCGTTTTTAATTAATATCTTTTCAAATAATCTTTATATATGTAATTCTTCTATGCGTGTGTATGTAACTGAACTCCTCCTAAACGGCTGGACTAATTATGATGAAAGTTTTTGTCTGTGTCAGTGGACTTGAGAATGATTTAAATTTATAAATCGGTGTAGAAATGTTTATTTAATTAATTTTGTAACAAATGGTAATTCTGTATCTCTCTCGTGCTTTATATTAATGCTTTTATTAATGCTTTATATTAATGCTCGCGCGCGTGCTTTTATTTATAAAAATTAACTGTAATTTCAATTATGGAAAATTCTGGAACTTTCGATGGCAATAGATAAGGAGATGGCATATTGAGTTTTTTGTAGAATAAAGTATTGAGTTATATGTGGGAAGAATTTCTGACATTTTTTATTTCCGTGTTAAAACTGGCGCCCACACCCGTGGCCAAAAAACTACGACTCCGTAGAAACAGAAACCACCACTGTGACGAAACGCCACAAAAAAATTAAAATTTAACCGGCTCTGTAAACCTTACAGTCCCGGAAAAAAATTACTGGTATTGCGCCGCAATCCTTCTAAAGCAAGAGAAAATCCCTGGAAATCGAGAGAGAAAGTGAATCATCCTGACTTCAATTGTCTGAAGAAAAGAAAAAAAGAACATCTATTTCCTGTTAAAAGTTTTTGCAATAGTGTTTTGTGCATTTTTCATATACAAGTGATAGCAATCCTGCTACAGTGTGTTAGAACTAGGGATAATTTTATTATTTTATTTCATTGATTTTTTGGTATTCTTATGCAATGATAATTCTTAATTTTGCTGTATATTAATTTATTTCTTGTAAGATAACGTTTCCTGATTAATATTTTGTGAATTGCACATTAATAATTACTATTTTGTTTCATATTTTACTGATTTCCTATTGAATTTAGGTAGCATTACATGCCTGATTATTTTAGTTTTGTTTAGTATTTTCATTGCATTGAATTTTTGTATCATTACAACTGATGATTCCTAAATTTTCTCTATATTATTTTTTATTTGAATTAATGTTCCTTGTTGGTATTTTGAATATGTTATTAATTTATTTACCCGTTTTAATTGTATTTTGAAGTGCATAATGATTTATAAGATTTTAAAGCTAGCCATATTCTAAAGTGTATTCCCATATCTGTTAGAGCTTTGGTGGACAATAAGGCCTGGACCTTAGTTATTTATTTTATTTATTTGCAACTCTTAAATTTCCCAGTCATGTCATTTCTGGAAAAAGGGAAAAAAGCTGATCTCATTAAGCTTGCTATTGAGTTAGGTGAATGTAAGTTGAATGGGGAAGAGCTAAAAATAATTGAATTAAGGACAAAAATTTTAACAAATGATGCTTATAAGGAAGAACCTGAATTTGTGACATGTATCTTTGAGGTAATCGTATCAAATAGGATAGACGAGAAAAACAAATAAAAAGAGCAAACACTGCGTGAATTTGAGCTGCAGAAAATACGACTGCAAAATGAGACTCAAAGAGTCGTATGTCCACAAACCCTACCCCAAACAAAAATCCAATTACAAAAATTGCTAACAACATTCAATCCTGAAGTTGATAACATGGACCTGTTTCTCGCCTTATTCGAACGGCAAATGAAGCTATTAGATCTTGGTGAATATTGGTGCCGTACCTAGTGATGTAATCTCCCTCATTGCCCGTGAGCCTGAGAAGAAATGCAGGGATTACTCCCACATTCGAGGAATGCTTCTACAACGGTTCAAATTAACCGCAGAAAAATTCCGGGAGCTGTTTTCCCGTCACAGAAAAAGCCAAAATGGGACGTGGAAGGATTATTATTTTGAAATCCGAGCATATTTTGAAGGTTGGCTCAATGAGCTTAAAATTGATTCATTTGATGGATTGAAGAATTTGATGATTGCCGATCAAATGAAAAAGAGATGCTCTCCAGAGTGTAAGGAACATTACCTGGATATCTGGGAAGAACTTATCTCCCCAGAAATGTTAGCAGATAAGCTGGAAGCTTTTGACAACATCCGAAATTCCCTACCCAGTGGACGTAGGAGACACGTGAAGGCAAGTAAAATTGTAAATGATGGAAGACAGGTATCATTCAGGAAACCTGAACAACCTCTCAAAAGAGAATATTCCCATCAGGTACCAAATGAGAGATCCCCTCTCAGATGCTATGGCTGTGGGAAACAAGTAGTGATAAAATCTAGGTGCCCCCGGGCAACCTCAACGCCTCACAAAGAACAGACTTAGCAACCAATCACATCAATGCTTACACAGCTCAGACCAGAAGCCCTCGATTGACCCTAATAGACATAACTTTCTGTGGAATAAAGGAACGTGTATGTGCAGACACAGGATCTTCACATCCAATTGCTGGGAAAAGGATGTTCCAGATATTTAAGGATAAGGGACTCCTTTTCCAGGAAACCACATTAGCAATGAGCTTAGCAGATAGTCAACAGACCACAGGTGAGGCCCTCACAACCAAAGTAATGATAGAAATTGAGGGGAGATCAGTCTTGAACAAGTTCATAATTCTCCCTAAGGCAAAGGGAAATAGAACACTTTTAGGAACAGATTTCCTTAGTTCTGCTGGTTTGGTTCTAGATGTGAAAAATACTTGTTGGTACTTCTGGGACAATGCTACCCACAAGTATCCATTTGGTAAAGAATTGGACCTCCCGTCCATAGTTGAGAAGATGTCCAGCAACACCTGCCAATTAAGAGAAGGGGAAAGTGAAAGTTTAACCTCTGTGTTTGTGTGGGGGGGGCGTGCGTGCGTGCGTGTGTGTGTGTGTGTGCGTGCGTCCAGAAGGAGAAACTTAACCTCCTGTTGGAATCCTTCAAAAATGTCTTCGAACCAGGGGGAGAAGCAACAAATATCTTGGAGCACCACATTAACACGGGAACTAATCCTCCTATATCTGTACCCCCATACAGAATGTCTCCTGTAAAGAGCTGCCCTGACTGCATTAAATACAAAGCTTCAAATCAGAAGCCTTCCGGGCTATTACAGACACCTGTGCCAGCCCAACATTTTGAAACCTTGGCCATTGTTGATCTCTTCGGGCTCCTACCTGAGAGTAAAGATGATAAAAGATGGATCCTAATCATTGAGGATTTTACCACCAAGTGGATCTAACTGTTTGCACTACCCAATGCCACCTAAAGAATGTGCCATTACCTTGATTGAAGAGGTTCTACTGAGGCATGGTATTCCTCGCTGCCTTATCAGTGACAATGGAACCCAGTTTGTGTCAGCAGTGATGCAATAAATATGCTACCTATTAAACATCCATCAATCTCTGATCCCTGTATACCATCCACAAGCTAACCCAGTTGAACGAAAGAATAGGGATCTGAAACCACGGCTGGCAATTCTCGTCCAAGACAAGCATGACTGTTTGTCAGAGAAGCTACCCTTCATCCGCTTTGCTCTCAACACAGCCAAATGCGAGACGACAGGACAGACGGCAGCCTTTCTTAATTTTGGTAGAGAGTTACGTACTCCAAGTGAAGTTGTCAATGATATCCGAGTCATCATCCAGAATAATAATTTTGTGCCAGATATAACTCCCTATCTCAAGAAATTCGCTGAGTTTTCCACTCAGATTAGTGAGGTGGTTGAAGAGCAACAGGATAGTAGGAAGTTTTACGCTGATAAAAAGAGAAAAGCTGCTCCAACATATCAACCTGGAGAACATATCTTTGTAGCATCACATCCGCTGAGCAACGCTGCTCAAGGAAGAAGTGCAAAACTAATGCCACGCAGAGACGGTCCCTACGTGATTTTAACACAAAGATCACTATCATCTTACGAGATTGCTAGTCTTGATAATCCGGGGAACCTCTTTGGGTTTACCACACCTCTGCTTTAACTCCTTGTAATAATGACAAAGTAAAACCCCTTATTCCTCTTCGTAAACGTGGCCGTCCACCAAAGGTCTCACAGACTCCTGGTTCCTCGTCGGGACGCCGTCAAAACCAGAGGGGGAGGATGTAACAAATGGTAATTCTTTATCTCTCTCGTGCTTTATATTAATGCGTTTATTAATGCGTTTATAAATGCGTTTATTAATGCTTTATATTAATGCTCGCGCGTGCGAGCATTAATATAAAGCATTAATAAAAGCGTTAAAATAAAGCACGAGAGAGATAAAGAATTACCATTTGTTACAATTTTTTATTTATAAATTGTTGATCTTGGAATGTTTTACATTGAATCCGGCAGACTGCGTTACGATCGCAGTATCGAATATTCAAAAACATTTTATTTTGAATTTAAGATGTGTGTACAGGACAACGTCTGTCGGATCCTCTAGTATATATATATATATATGTGTGTGTGTGTGTGTGTGTGTGTGTGTGTGTGTGTGTGTGTGTGTGTGTGTGTGTGTGTGTGTGTGTGTGTGTGTGTGTGTGTGTGTGTGTGTGTGTGTGTGTGTGTGTGTGTGTGTGTGTGTGTGTGTGTGTGTGTGTGTGTGTGTGTGTGTGTGTGTGTGTGTGTGTGTGTGTGTGTGTGTGTGTGTGTGTGTGTGTGTGTGTGTGTGTGTGTGTGTGTGTGTGTGTGTGTGTGTGTGTGTGTGTGTGTGTGTGTGTGTGTGTGTGTGTGTGTGTGTGTGTGTGTGTGTGTGTGTGTGTGTGTGTGTGTGTGTGTGTGTGTGTGTGTGTGTGTGTGTGTGTGTGTGTGTGTGTGTGTGTGTGTGTGTGTGTGTGTGTGTGTGTGTGTGTGTTTGTGTGTGTGTGTGTGTGTGTGTGTGTGTGTGTGTGTGTGTGTGTGTGTGTGTGTGTGTGTGTGTGTAGGGTTGGATATGTGCAATGGACAACCCCTCCCCCTGTACTTAGGGTGGAGCAGTCCACACTGACGTCACACCCCGTCAGGAATGTCCGACTAAAGGACACACGGGAAATATGTAGACGGACGTTAGGGACGCTAAGCTTTAGACGTAGGAGAAAGACGTTCTCCTTTGCTGTTTAGTATAATTTAGATATTTCATCCTTCATCTTGTTAAATAAAGCATTTATCATCCTTAGGTTGTAGTCATTTTCCCATATTTTGGGGGCTCGACCTTTCTCTTGCATATTAAGGAAAATCTCCTCTAGACGAGAGAAAATTTTTAAGACGCGTTAATATTTTTCTTCAGTGGACGCTACATTGCAAAAAGCGTAAAAACGTGTTGCTGTTGGAATTTCTTTTTCTTGGATTCATTTAGTGTCTCAACTGGATTTGGATTTATTGTACGGACTGCTCCCCAACCCCAGGTAGGCAAAATTTAATTAAACGTATTTTTTGTTTGTTTATTTTGGCTTTAAAATAACTGTATTTAGTAGTTTTAACTCAGAGTGTGATAGGGAAATTTCGATTACAACCTTGCACCGTCTAAATTTTCTATGTGATTAATTTTGTATATTAAGATGTCCTGTAAAAAAATTAAACTAGGTGATATTCCTATAATTGCTTATTCGTTGAAATGTGGTACAACTCGTGCAGTAAAAACATTAAATTCTATATTAGGATTCACCGAATTTGACCGTTCTTCGCGAAATAAAATAAGAAATTTTTCTACATTCCCTAAAGAGTTTAGAGTTGAAGAACACAAAGAAAAAATTTTAACCGAATTCTCATTGCCTGATTTTATCTCAGTCGCTAATTTATTGCCTTTAGACGTAGAAAAAATGAGCAAAATTTATGCAATAGTATATTTAAAGCTTTGACGAACTTAGATTAATTCCAACTAACATTAAATAATTCGGAGGCATCCTTTTCTGAAGGCGAAAACGTAGTTTCAAAAACCACGTTTCAAAAACGAATCACGTTAGACAGGAATTTTTCATCGGAAGGGACAGACCAGCACTTCCCTTTTCAACATCTGGTCAGTAATTCTCCCCTACCCAGCGTTCAAGGTTATTCTTTCATGCCGGCACATCAAAACGTTTCATCTCTTTGTACACAAAATACTTTTCCTCCCTATTCAAACGATGCTTCCCTTACAGAGATGAATACCCAGTTTTGGACTTTATTGCGGGATGTTTCGGCGACTAGTAGAAAATTTACCGGGGAAGATTTTTATTCTGTAAATAGTTTCTTTCGCGATGTTGAAGAAAATTTTGATTTATTCCCAGCTATCAGCGAGAACCAGCTTTCGCGAAACATCTAGTATGTGGAACTGCTAAATCATTTCTTTTTTCACAAAGAAATTTAAATACATACGAGTCATTCAAAAAAGCTTTAATTGAAGAATTTTCGGATTCAGTTACTTCCATAGAAATTCAACGCAAATTAGAAAAAAGAAAAATGTATAAAACCGAGACTTAATGCAATATTTTAATTCCATGCTTGAATTAGCAAATAGATGTGATTCAAAAATTGACGAAGCATCAATTATCCAGTACGTCATTAATGGAATTGATGGGCCTAGTTCAGATAAAATAATCCTCTTTGGTGCAAACTCATTTTCCGAATTTAAGCAGAAATTACGCACCTATGAAACTGTCATTAAAAACATGGGAATACATAAATCTAATTTACCGAATTTTCGTCATTCATATGAAAGCCGAGGACGCGATTTTAAACAACAAAGCTTCCAAAGAAAACCCACAAAACTTAACGTTTCCGACGCAGCTAAAAATCCCCAACGTTTTTTTAATTGTAATGATGTAGGTCACCTATCCAAATCTTGTCCTAATCATTCAAGTGGCCCCAGATGCCTCTCATGCAATCTTTATGGTCACAAATCATTTGAATGCCGACCAGCTAATTTAAATAACACTTCTACACCACCTTCTGGTGTAAATGCTGTGCATGAATTGCCTTCTCCTCTTAATATGTGTAATGACGTAACAATTTTTGGCCGTAAACTTAACGGGTTAGTAGACACAGGCAGCAATTTAACACTATTAAGAAATTCTACTTACATAAATATAGATGCACCGCCACTAAAACAAACCAACACATTATTAACAGGTTTTGGTTTTTCGCGGATTAATGTGATAGGAACTTTTGATTCTGAAATTACTATCGATGATCAAATTTTTCCTGTTACTATTTCTGTTCTGCCAAATTCTTGTACAAATTATATGACCTTATAATCGGTTGTGACGTAATTAAACAAGCACATCTAAATATATCGCCTACAAGCGTAAAATTTGCACAAATTTTAAGGCCATCTGATAATGAAAACGAAAATTTTATTATGATGATTTCTGACGGTTCACCCACATTTGATATCGGTCCAAATGTTTCTCAACATAATCGAGCTGAAGTCGAACAACTGCTATCGACATACACGCCTAAAAAAACAAAAACTGTAAACATTGAGCTTGATATCGCTCTCACCGACGACGAACCGATATTTCATAAGCTCCGACGTTTGCCATTTGCTAAACGAGATATAGTGGACGCTCAAGTTGATAAATGGGTTAAAAATGGAATTGTTGAGTCGTGTTCATCCCCTTACGCTAGTCAAGTTGTGGTAGTAAAGAAAAAAGACGGGAAATCAAGAGTTTGCATTGATTATAGACGCTTAAATCGCAAACTTATTAAATATAACTATCCTCTTCCTTTAATTGACGATATTTTAGATTGTCTCCAAAATGCTAAAATATTTACTACTCTAGATCTAAAAAATGGATTTTTCCATGTCGCGGTAAATGAAAGGAGCCGTAAATTTACTAGTTTTGTTACTCACAATGGTGAGTATCAATTTAGACGAATGCCTTTTGGACTGAGTACTTGTCCTTCCACCTTTATGCGGTACATAAATGCCATTTTCCGACATCTGATTTCGAAAAGTATTGTTCTCCCATATATGGATGATGTCGTTTTTCCCGCTACTAATGAGTCCCAAGCCCTTGAATATCTAAAAATTGTTCTACAGGTAGCTTGTAATTACGGACTTGAAATAAATTTTAAAAAATGTCAATTTTTACATAATACAATCGAGTTTCTTGGCCATATTATAGAAAACGGTAGATTGTTTCCTTCTCCTTCAAAAACTAAAGCTGTTATTAATTATCCTGATCTTAAAAATATTAAAGACGTTCGCCGATTTCTTGATCTTACTTAGAAAGTTTTTACCATCATATTCGACCATAGCAAAACCTTTGAGTGACCTCCTTCGTAAAGACTCCCTTTCCCAATTTTATGCTGAACAAGACAGCATTTCAAAAATTAAGATACTTACTTTCCCAACAACCCGTTTTAAGTATTTTTAACCAAAATTCTCCCACTGAAATTCACACTGACGCGTCAATCGATGGTTTGGGTGCAGTCCCCTACTCCAAAAATCCATACATGACAACCAGTTTCACCCTGTATTCTACATGTCAAAAAAGACATCAGACCATGAAAGAAAGTACACTAGTTTTGAACTAGAAGTCCTTGCAGTGGTCGAAGCACTTAAAAAGTTTCGCATCTATGTACTAGGAACATCATTCAAAATTATTACTGACTGTGACGCCCTCGTCAAAACACTAAATAAAAAAGAGCTTAAGCGCAGGATAGCCAGATGGGCACTTTATCTCCAAGAATTTTGCTATACAATAGAACACCGTACATGCTCAAAGATGGCTCATGTGGATGCCCTCAGTCGACCTCCACATTGTATGCTAATCCAAAATAGTGTCCATCTTCAATTTCTCAAAGCACAACAGGCTGATGACCAAATAACAGCGATAAAGACGCTTCTAGAAACATTGCCGCATGATAGCTATATCGTAAAAAACAAACTTCTGTACAAAACAGTCAATGGCACCGATTTACTAGAGGTACCTGACGAAATGCAGTCTAACATCATTAAAACTGCACATGAACGTGGCCATTTTTCTGTTCTACGCACACACGATTTAGTTAGCAAAGACTTTTACATCCCACGACTTAAAGACAAAGTTGAAAAATGCATTCAAAACTGTGTTACATGCATTCTCACAAACCGGAAACGTGGTAAACAAGATGGCACGCTTAACCCGATAGAAAAAAACGATTTACCACTCCATACATTTCATCTAGATCATTTGGGTCCCCTAGCGACAACTTCTAAGAAATATAAGCATGTTTTTGCAGTGATTGACGCATTCAGTAAATTTACATGGCTGTATCCTACTAGATCTACGGACGCAGCAGAAGTCATAAATCGATTAGAAAACCAAAGACATGTCTTCGGAAACCCCGCTAGGATTATCACTGATAAAGGATCCTCATTTACTTCCTCCGCATTTGAAGATTACTGTAAAAAGCAAAACATCCTTCATATCTCCATTACAACTGGTCTCCCAAGATCTAATCGCCAAATTGAAAAACAAAATTCCACCATCATTTCTGTGCTGTCAAAACTTTCTGTCGACGATCCCGAGAAATGGTATTCTCACGTTCCCCACCTGCAAGAAATCCTGAACTCAACTTTTCAAAGAAGCATCAAGATGATTCCATTTGAGCTCCTTTTTGGCACCAAGATGAAGTCTTTCCAGGACATTGAGGTTGTCGAACTTCTTGACGGTGAGATTACAGCTCAATTCCAAGAACAACGGGATGCTCTCCGTCAAGATGCCAAAAAGCAAATCTACAAAGTTCAAGATGAGAATCGCCGCACGTACAATCTCCGGCGCAGACAAGCTCATAAATATCAACTACATGACCTAGTAGCAATTAAACGCACTCAGTTTGGTCCAGGCTTGAAACTTAAGCAAAAATACCTCGGACCATACAAAGTTACAAAAGTCAAACACAATGACACTTATGACGTAGAAAAGTGTGATTTTGTTGATGGACCATCAAAAACGTCTACTTGTGCAGAATTCATGAAACTCTGGCCAAACCACAAACTAACTCTACTTGATTTCTCCATTAAAAACTGTTCACAATTTTTCTTCCTGTGAAAGACTTTCGTTATGGACATTAACAACAGACTTTTTATCTATTTATTTATTTTTGATTCCATTTTTATTGAATGACTCTAACATTTTCTTATTTCATTTTAGTGCAAATTTAATTGTTTAGAAGTAGGAGCATCCTGCTTCAATATGTTTCTGTTCCTTATTCCAGATTCTTATTTTAGCCTTAATCTTATTTGTATCGTTAACATAATTTGTTTTACCCCAGTGGTAATGTATGAAATTTTTTCTATTTACGAGATATTACTTTAAATTTGTTCATTTTTCAGTATTTTTGTACTTTTTTCTTTCATGATATTTTGTGTTGTGTATAATTCTTTCATCTACTGTGTATAACTGTGTACATTTTTAATATTTCATTACTATGTATCTGTACATTTTATGATTGTATATAATCAGGCGAGGTCGCCTTCCCGGTCGTGATGGCCGATGTAGGGTTGGATATGTGCAATGGACAACCCCTCCCCCTGTACTTAGGGTGGAGCAGTCCACACTGACGTCACACCCCGTCAGGAATGTCCGACTAAAGGACACACGGGAAAATATGTAGACGGACGTTAGGGACGCTAAGCTTTAGACGTAGGAGAAAGACGTTCTCCTTTGCTGTTTAGTATAATTTAGATATTTCATCCTTCATCTTGTTAAATAAAGCATTTATCATCCTTAGGTTGTAGTCATTTTCCCATATATATATGAAAAAGACTTTCCTTAAGCACTGATCTCATGGTCAAGCCTTAAATTGGAACGGAGGGAAGCCAAGGTTTAAAAAAAAAGAACTATTTAATCCTTTTTTCCCGAGTGACAAGGATTGTTAAGGAGGTCGTTAAGAAGTGCTTTCCCAGATTAAACCATTCTCTTTCTTGCTTTACAACAACAATTACTTAACCAACTTTTGTGAGCAGCGGCGGCACCAGCCCTATAAAGTGCCTCTAACAGTTAAGTTACATTATTGAGAGAGAAACACCAGATAAAAAGCCCCTTCTGGCTATCCATTACTTAATTACGGTCTCTGGCATCCACTAACCTGCAAGGTGGAACACCTTTGTTTAGGCTAAGAACATTCTTCTTTCGAATTTTTTTGTTCCACTAAAAGAATTTGGGAAAATTACATCGCTGTGTATTCTTTAAAATACCAACTATTACGGGTTCTAAAAAAAGAACTGCGTAGAAGTGAAAAAGGCAGAAATGTTTTCAGGTGTAAGAGAACTTTTATAAAATATCAAACGTGAGGTATGTAGTGTAGTATGGAAATGAAAAATGCTTCGTTGGAGATTTTTTTTTGAATGCCTTAATAAAAATAAAGTTTAGTTAAATGTTGTCTAGCTAATAATATTGATAGCTTGTTTTTATATGTTACTATTTTTAAAAAATATATATATTTTAAAATCATAAAGATTTTTAAAATTGTGAACACATTTAAATTTATCGTTTATAAAACTTATTTCTTAGTTCTGAGAAGTTTTGTTTAATGGGGAATGTAAGCCAATTTTTTTAGATGAAATGTTATGCTTACTGAATTTTTTTTAAAAAAAAAATTGTGTTCTCTATAAATTAAGATAAAATTTTAGATTATTTTTTTGCTTAAAATTACGTGAGATATATTTTAGTAAGTTAATAGTTCAATCACTCATATTATTTAAAATTAGGAAGGATTATTAAATATAGAGCGTTTAATAGACTTTTTTTTTTATTTCGTACAAAGCCAACGTATTTATTCAACGTACAACTTGGAGATATGGAGCTGACCCAAGTTTTTCATTTTAATTTGAAATTGTCACCCTCACCCTCTTTCTTTCTCTCTCTTCTTCTTCTTTCCCTCCCTCAGTGAGAATAAAAAGAAATTGCTTCATCCTATTAATATAAACAATGATCCTGCGGCAACCTCATTTTTTTCGAATTAAAACTGTGGTGGGTTATGATTTACGGACATTGAGCCTAAATTAAAGACAGGCGCAGTAGAAGTTTTAACATATGTGTTGTTCTGGGTCAAGATACTTTGACTTATACGAGTTAAGTACCTTACCTGGCCGAGTCTTAAAGATGTAGAGGTGTTTCTTACCTTTAAATGAAGCTACCACGCACCTAACATTGAAGACTGCGTACGTAAGACTCGAAACTCTCTCTTAATCATCCTCATTGGGAAAGACTATTAATAGCTTCAGTCTTCATTAAATGCTTTACTAATAGACATTGACACTTCATAAGCATTCTCGGGCTCTTTCTAGAATCCTCTCTTCAGATCTGTTTAGATAGTAATTTCTGCAGGAATGCATCATTGTTTCTTTGCAAAGAGAAGTTTTCATATCGATGTCATAAAGTAACACCAGAGGTCAGTTTAGAAAAACCACATGTGAGAGTCTGTTACACAACTAGCAAATACAAAAGTAAAAGATATCTTACGACTCACTTGAGTGGAAATTCGATATCAGCTTAGTTGTAAGAAGTGCAGCAAGATTCTGAGCCACTTATGTCAATGTTTCGAATCATATAGCAAAGTCAAGTTCAGCAATTTATTCCGTACTATTGCTTGAGTATAATTCATATAATGCTGTTTGCCCGCTTTGTAAACCCAAGGCTGAGGGTTTGATCCCGGTTGGATAGATTTTCTGGTTTCAAAAATCTTAGGGCACACATGTCATGTGATTATGTGTGGCATGTAATTTCTTTGAGTATCAATTTGGCTCTAGTACTTTCGGTGATATTTAACATCCCTCGAAAGCTTGAATTAGCCCTTTATGTACCGACGGTACTTATAACTACCGCTCACTTTAAAATTACATAGAATAACCATTTTTACGAATACTCTGACAATACTTAGCAGGAATATTCTTTGAAATCCATTCTTACAAAATATAGAGCAGCATGGGCTCTATGAGGAGTATTTTAACGGAAAAGGCGAATAGTTTTATAGAAGAAATTTCGTTTTAATTGGATTGCGAAGGTTGCCATTTTTGTTCCGAAAAAATAGTTAATGTCAAAAGATAGGTGTCTTTTTTTTTTGTATATTAATAAAGACATTAGGAAACTATTTGACTATTTATTTTAAGTAAACAGTGTGTATAATTAATTTTACAGTTGAAAATCTTTAATTAATTAAGTAATTAGCTCTGATGGATTAAATTTCCCAAAGTTGAGTATTTTGTTTTTGTATATCCCTTAATTTTCAATGTAGTGACTCAAAAAAAATATCGCATGAAAAAAACTGCAGTAAATCATAATGCGGTAAATAAAGGGTTAAATAAATTCAAGCATTAAAAATTCGGTAGTGGGAACCACCACCAGATGATGGCCCCAATGAAATGGCTTTCACATTTGGGTACTTGCCGTGACAACCAACGCTTGGCAGCCAAAAGTCAGCCTATTTGAAAAAAGATATATATTATGCTACTTATATATTATTAGTTCCTCTAATAATACAATAAATTACAGACGTAAACTGTTTTACTATTTAGTTGGAAGGCTTCAAATCAGTGATTGTTAAAATAACAATTGCTCGATTTATTCTCAATAATATTAACAGAATGCAATTTTCAAATAAAAGGTTTTATATTTTTCAAAGAATATCATATTCAATCACAGAAAAGTGAATTAGGAATTGCACTCCTTATTTATCAAATATTGCTTCTTGATTATCAGCATTAGTAACTTTAATAAAACTTATTTAATTAAACACGAATAATTGTTTGGTAAAGTGCAAAGTTAAATTTCAAAGATCAAATTGTAAGAATTCGCCTAAGAGCTTTACATAAACACTACATAGCGAACGAGATATTATTATTTTAATATTTAAACTAAAAGTAAATATATTTTAAACTGGGTTCTTCTCTAGGTTTATGAAACCATTACCGAATTCCTCAAATTCGGCGTTCGAAACCTTTGTAACGCCACAGACATCAATGCATAAATATGCCCTTAATGTATATACCTTTCGAAAAGGGAGTCTCGCATGCTAAGTGCTTCCTGTATCAGGGGGAAAACCCCCTTTTCATCGTTCGAAATCTTTACCCAAGTCCCCGGAGGGTGGAAAAGCGGGAATAAATATAAAAATAAATAAAAGAGGGTGAGAGTGTGGGAGGCAGCAGAGAAAGGTTCCTCTGCCCCTTAGACTCAATACGGGAGTAGCTTTCTCAATATCGGAAATTCCATTTTGGACGACGTATCAGAGCGGGAATCAAATGCACAATGACTGCACTGGGGAGACCGTTCCTTTTGCGAACATAACTCTCTCCCTTTCTTCCGATAAGGCAGGCAATAAAAGGGAAGAGCAGAATGAAAAAAAAATCGAACGGGAAAGAAAGAATATTTCGGAAAAAAGGGGGTAGAGAGATTAGGGTTTTTCTGAAAGGAATTCGAGGAAACAAAATACTGGTCTTCTGTGCCGTACCGAGTTGTCACACTCAGCTGTAGTATACCCATCGCTTCACCAGTCAGCGAAAGGGGGGGGGGGTTGAGGGGGTATTGCGTATTCCGGAGTGTGTTTTAGAACAATCATCCGATCGTTTGGGGAGGTTTTAGACAGCGCTTTATTTACAGGATACGTTATTGAGTGAGTATTTGTCAAAGACGAAAGTATGCTTTGGTGAAGATATACGTACTATTTTGAAGAAACTTGCGTGCAATGTTGCATCCCGATCAATGTGTAACAATCCAATCGTATGTAAAGTAAAGTGTTCATATATATTTTTCTGAAACAGAATATACGTTTGATACAAACAAATGAAAAAGATTGCTGCGCATGGCAATGTGCAAATTATTGCTATATTGTCTTTTTTATGCGTAATCAATACAGGAGTTATTGCAAGATTCAAAACGTGGAATTTGGTTAAAATTGTTTATTGCAAACTTGCAAATTTTCAACATAAGTGGCTCATTTTCAAACGCTCAACTTTCAAAGAAATTCCCTGGCTTGTGAATCAAATACAATCATTGAAAAACTAAGATTTTCTTAAAAATTAATGAAATAAAATTGTATTGTGAAAAGTATACAATACTTGCTTCAACATCCGAAATATTAGGAGTCATATAGATTTTATAGCCTAATTAGATTATTATTCTTCACGATAGTGATAAATCAGAAAAAACAAAAAAAGTATCTAATTCTTTTGTTCTTTTATGCTTTCCCCCTTCATTTAAATCAGTTTAACAGTTGTATGCAAAAAAAGCACTTATTCAAAAAAGGCTAATAATACTCGTCTGAATTTTACATAATACCACACTAATTTTTACTTTTAATCTTTTTCTTAAATAACTGGAATTTAATTAATTTATTAATTGCATTTTTCTGCAAAATTACGAAAAATAAGATGTTTATTATGTGCAATAGATTTTGTAACGCGAACCTAATGAAACAAACAACAGAATTCAGTGATAACATCAACCTCGGATCGAGAGTTAGAGGGCACGTGATTGGAAAAGAGGTTGCGTTGGAAGTAGAATTGTCTGAACAGTTTTCGGGAAAATGCAGTTAAAACTTTTTTATATAATATTACCTCTAACTCAATGCAATATTACATAAGCCAATAGAGAATATTTAATTCTAAAACAAATAACTGCAAATAAACTTTTTTCTAATTTAGGGTTTATTAAGATTTAGTTTATTGGCTCCAGTGAGTAAGAGTTAGAGGGACCGCTTCGTAATCCGAAGGTTGCGAGTTCGACCCCAGATGGAGTTGATAAATTTTCTGGATGCGAAAACCGTAGGTACGCATCTCATAGGGATTATGTGACATGTAAAAGATCCCTTGTGTATCAATTTGGCCCAGGTACTCTCGGTAAAATTAAATCATGGCAATAATGTAGCATCCAACAATGAAATTAAATTAATCTAAGCATCAAAATTTGGTGCAGGGAGCCACCACTGGATGGTACCACCCATGAAATGGCTCTCACACTTCGGGACTCGGCGTGTCTGCAAGAGCTAAGTTGCTAAAACGCAGCCCATTTGAAAAAAAAATGTTGGAAATTTAATTATGTATCTTTTTAATATTTCACTTGTCATTGACTTTTCACTGTTTAAAAAGGCTTTCAAAACATTTGGAGAAAAAGATAATGGATTTTACTCTTTTATTTTCTAAACTATTTTCCCCTTTATATATTCCAACCTTTCGAAAAACAATTATTATTCTAACACATCTCCATTGTTAATAATAATAAAATATGCATTCCTCTTGCGTATATTATCTCTCTCTCTCTCTTACTTTCTTCCAAAATCCTTTTTAATGTCAAAAACTATTCTCGGCGACGTTATTTATAGAAAATAAAAAGGACAAAAATTTAAAATGTTTGCGTCTTAAATGATTAAGCCCGTAACAGTTAGCCGACTACTTATTAATATTTTATTATTTCACGAAATTCATTTCCTGCTCTTCATTAGTACATTCAGCACAGCTAAGGAAGAAAGAGAATTACAAAAACTCTCCGAGGGAGAGAGATAAACACGTGTCCTCCAAGTGTCTAAAATATTACTCTCTCTCTCTCCCAGTAATTACTTACCACTGACAGATAATTTAAAACTAAAAACGACAGTTTGGGGGAGAAAAGATTAATACTTAAACTCAGACATTCATCATTTTCTTAATAATGACAAGATGAAAGGATGCTTTTCTTAATGATGACAGAACAGAAATTCTCCACTTTAGAGACTTAACTTTTCTCAACACGCTCCCCTTTATCAAAGATGAGGCGTAGAGCGTGACATGAATCAACTATATTATCTGTTATAAAGAGGAAAAATAAAATTTTCCACTTTTATTCCCCCCTAACTTATGTGCAAATTGATTTCTTGTTGATCTGAACAAGTGGCTTGGATTTTCCTTTGACTTAACTTTAAAGAGGAAATTGATGTTCTAACCCGATGGTTTACTGCCAATAATTTGCTATAGAACCGCTGCTTGTTTGTTGGGGGTGAACACGTCATGAAACTATTATTTGGAACTTTTATTATAGAATAGCAGCAAATGGGAGCGAAAAGGAAATTTATAAAACTATAGTTTACAGTGTGAAACTACTCCATAATACGTTAATACGCGTATCAATCTTTTTAACTACTATCCATACCTTTTAAAATTTAGAATAATCCATTTATATCGATTACATTAACATCAAACTTACCTCGTGAATGAATTTAAAAATTAAAAATAATTGTTAAGTACACAGTAGAGGTTGAAACTGTCCACTCGTAATTTAATGTATCCCCTCCCCCTTCCATCTCCTTCCTTCCTCAATGGCACGACAGCATAGGATGGGCCTTGGCCTTTCCAAGAAATTCATTCCAAGCTGCCCAGTTCTTGGAGTGATTTTTCAAGATACTGATATTAATAGTTTATAGAGAGATCTTTCTATAGCAGTGTTTCTCAAACTTTCAATACTGGCGCCCCCTTTTTGATCACAATTTTTATCGCGCCCCCCTTATACATTAATAATGTACTGAATGCAATAACAATGAACTTTGATGATAAAGCTACAATAGGCGATCTTAATTATAAACCATACAAATTAGTAACATAAATATTAAATTTTGTATACCACTTTTAAGTAATAAATAAATAAATAAAATAATAGGATAATTATTATGTGTGTTATTTTTCCTTTCTCTAATGTTTAAATTGAACATATTGCAAAATGCGGTGGCTGCTTAGAAGACAAAATATAGATATCTGCTAAATATAGAAAAAGAACTCAGAGGGTCAATTTCTAATCATAAGCATTCCTTATAAAACTTTTCTTTGCAAGACAAGCCCATGGAAGTCGTTAATACTTATTAAACTTGATCTTAATTTAGTATTAATTAATTAGTTATAAACTACTATGGAGCACTGATACATTAAAAGTATACCGGCTGAAGTACCCGCTTGCACGAGTTCATTTATAAGAAAATATTATTGAAATAATCGCTGAATTTTGTAAAGAGAGTAAAGCCAAGTGCTCGACAACGTTTACAAAAATATAAAATGATTTTTTTAATGATTGCTAAAAGTATAATTAGTTTAAAGCGAACTATAATTTTAAGCCTTACAGAATTATCATTTAGAATTGAGATGTTGAATAATGAACAATAATATAAAATTCAGATGAAGAATAATTGTATTATTTTTAATATTTAAAGCGAAAAGACTTCAACGTGTTTTAACCCTGGAGCAGGCACGCACTCGATACCAATGGTCCAGCGGGGTTATTGAGTCACCCCAATTCTTTTTTTATAATTATTTTTATAGTACATAATAAAAATCGTAATTCCAGTGAATAATTTACTTATGAGAAAATATACTTACCTACTTTCAAGGACTTTTCAATTTTTCTTTTGTAACAAATAAATAGTTTTGCCAGAATTAACGATTTCGTAATCTGTGTGTCCCGCGGGACCACTTCCGGGTAAAAAGTGTATTCATTATGATAATATACATGTTACTAATAAAAAATTTTGTAAAACGTTTTTCGTTGTGCTTTATATATTTTAGAATACTCTTAAATATATATATATATATATATATATATATATATTAGAATACTCTTAAATATATATATATATATATATACTCTCCGTGGTTTTCCAAATATCATAAAACTCTTTTCATGGAAAAAAGCGCAACAGAGAAATACATTACTTACAACTTCCCTAAATGAGAAACAAACACATAAGAGAGGGGTCATAACTAACTGTACCAATAACTTAGAAGGTCAAACAGATTACAGCTATAATGTGCAGTATTTCAAAAATAATGACAGTGATGAATTTTTTATGTTCGTAAATTTTTTCGATTCTGGGTCCGGGATCTGTTTTTCTCTGAATGAGTAGTATGTTAGGATTAAAAAGGAAGCGTAATAAAAAAATCTCTCATCATGGGATTAAAGCGAATCAAATAAAAGTTTTTTGTCTGGTTATAGGATAAAAGATAGCTAATTAGGTGTTGAAGAAGTTTTATTTTTGATGACTTAATATCGCGCGCGCGCCTATAAATTATATCAGAGTAAAAGTGCATTTTTTATTACCTCTGAAAGAATTTTGTTTTAATTCATTCCAGTAAATTAAATATTTTTAAATCTTTTATTTTCGATGTGCTCGCGCCCCCCTTGTAAGGTTATCACGCCCCCCCCAGGGGGCGCGCCTCACAGTTTGAGAAACACTGTTCTATAGGCAATCAATCCGCCTGAGCCTCTTTTCCAAGTACCAAATGGTCTGACAACAAAAATCTTTTTTGTGACTCTTCAGGTGTCTTGCCCATTTTAACCTTTGTATTGTAATGAATTTAACAATATCTGGTTCTTTAAACATTTTAGGAGTTTCTAAACTGGTTCTTCTTCAAATGTTATCACACTTTAGGTTATCACACTCTTCTTTCAAATACAGCAAGAGTCTTCTTGTCTTTCTCGGTCATTTTCCGCGTTTCTGCAATATATGTGAGAAAGGACCTTATCAATGATTTGTAAATTAGTATTTATGTGTTCCTTTCTCTCTCCCTCACTTTTGTATCTTAGAGCCTAATTTGCGAAATACATTTCCGATATAAGGAGGTGGCAGTTAAACTTTAAGCTAAACAGCGAAGAATATTATTCCATGTTAGTTTCTGAGGGAATTCTCACGAATGACCCGCTACAATGCGTCGCTGAAATTAATTTCAGAGTAGAAAATATGTTTATAAACTGCAGGATATTAAAGTTGTAACACCAAGAAGTGACCAGAAAATTGCACAAAATTTCAGAGTAGGTGTGTCTCACTAAGAAATGTAAGGGAAGTGTGTGTGTGTGTGTGTGTGTGTGTGTGTGTGTGTGTGTGTGTGTGTGTGTGTGTGTGTGTGTGTGTGTGTGTGTGTGTGTGTGTGTGTGTGTGTGTGTGTGTGTGTGTGTGTGTGTGTGTGTGTGTGTGTGTGTGTGTGTGTGTGTGTGTGTGTGTGTGTGTGTGTGTGTGTGTGTGTGTGTGTGTGTGTGTGTGTGTGTGTGTGTGTGTGTGTGTGTGTGTGTGTGTGTGTGTGTGTGTGTGTGTGTGTGTGTGTGTGTGTGTGTGTGTGTGTGTGTGTGTGTGTGTGTGTGTGTGTGTGTGTGTGTGTGTGTGTGTGTGTGTGTGTGTGTGTGTGTGTGTGTGTGAAATGTGCAGCATGAGCTGAATCATCATGGAAGACTCAGTTCAGAAATGGAAAACAAATGCATTATGGACAATACCTGTGCCATTATTTTTGCATGGAAAATCAATGTAGAAATTATTTTCTTACCCCAGAGGATAAGAAAAGAGGATAAAGTTAGTTGAAACTGCTACCAACTGAAGCAGTTCCAACAAACAAACGAATTTAGGAAAGGTATAGTGATTAGAGTGAATAGGGCAAGTTGGACCATACATCAAACCTCAGATGAAACCCACCTCGTCAGCAACTAGTTGATTGTGACAAAGATGGTTGGAATAAGGAAATGTGACAATTTTGAATGTGGCAGTAGCAATTGTCAATATGCGTGGATCGAAGGCTCTATTGACATAACGGTGTTGACCCCACAAGTCACTTCTGCCATCATTTTGAAGCATGTGTAGAATACTTTTGTGATGCTCCCATATCGATCAAAACCATTTCTCGTATATTGTCTGCTAGAGACCAGGCCTCTTTTCGTCGGTAAAATTTGCTATTTACTCTGCAGCACAGACGACTTCATTTGCAATGATGTTGACAGCAAAATGAATGACGGAATGGCATAGAGTTGTTTTCTAAGATCAGCCACGCTTCTTTATATCCAAAACAAAAGTTGTCATGTACGAGGGTGGTCCTGATTTTATAATAGGTTCATCCCGGCTGTATCACTAGTACACCCTCATTACTCGACAATACAAAATGATGGTTTTGGGGATCATCGCCTTCAATATCAGATCATCTCTTATTCGTGTTCAGAGCAGCATGACGACCCAAAGATACGTGGATGATGTGCTGGGGGTGGTGACTCGCCCCTTCCTCTGGGAGGAAGGATGCCCAATGATCTTTTCTAGCAGAATAATGCTCGAAAGCAACTACACATACCAGCAGAAGTACTCTAAATGACGCACAGATACTTCAAAAGCCACCATCCTTCCTTAATCTCTCACCAATTGAACATTTCAGCAATTTGATTAGACACAGTTTGCATGTCTTGCTACTGATGCATTCAGAAAATGAACAGTAGCAAATGATGGAAAAATGATAAAACCTCAGAATGCCATCCACATTCTCATTGAATCTGTTCCCAGATAGAATGAAATGTGTATTGCCATCAATGACAGTCTTACAACTTAATAAGTTAACGTTGATCTAGCGCTGTGTGTTAATCATTTATTGTTCTTTTTTGCCTCTCTATTCCTCGCCACTACTTCTTGTATCGTGTATTTAGTGAAATGTAGTTTATGTATAACATAGTCATATACAGGTGCGTGTGTGTGTTTATGAGTGCAAGGGTGTAAAACTTTATCAACAACTGAGTTAATGATAAAACTACAAAAAGTATTTTTTTCGATTAAGCATTTCACGAGATATGTTCTGTAAGAAATGAAAAAAAAAAATTCGCTCCTGATTTAAGCACAGGCAAATAAATGCGTTTAACGTGAAAATGCTTTAGACAAACTATCGGTTAACACGAAATAATACATTGGTCCCGAGAAATTATTATCTATTTTCATGCATTTTTTCTCTTAACACGAAATGAAAATCGCTGAACATGAAAAGATATCTCTTTTGGGAATGAACAAAATACGGAAAACACCAGCCAGGTTGAACTGTCTTATTGTATTATCAGAAGAATTAATTACTTTAGATAATTGTTATGTGTGTACAACCCCAATTTTGGCAGACAAAGACATTTTGATGTTAGTTCAAAGCTCAAAAAATATCATTAATGTAAATATCGATGATGAAAATAAAATGAATAATGCAGCTCCTGTACCCACATTCGAAATGAGGAACGTCGTAAAAATTATGTGCAGTTGATATCGAACCATTTGTAGACAGTTTTTGGCTAAAAAAAACAAAACAAAGAAAATATCAGATTTTTTTTTTGCAAAAACTCATTTAATATTTTGTTTTTCACAAAATTTGAAAATTTTGTATTAAAATTCTTTAAATTCTTGTGAATGTTTTTGTTTCATTGAAATTTGCAAAAAATATGCATACATAAAATCTAAATAAAAAAAACTCTAAAAACTTAATTTTGTTGATATATATTTTTATAGAGAAATAATTAGTTGTGTTTGTTTATTAACGGCATATTACGAGAGCAATTAGAGATGGACCTTGTAATTTCAAACGTGGTGAAGTGACAAGGATCACTGATGATTGTGAACGAGAATTCTCTTACATACATAAATCCATCTATAATACAGAGTGTTTTTTTTCCAGGTATAGAAGTTTAAGTTGGCATTACTTTCCAAGAGGGCGACCGATTTAACAGCTCTCAAGTGATTTATTCTCAGTTTGGTTTGGCAATTCATCCTGAGTAGACTCACGCCTGAACAACGCTTTCAAATTGTGCAATTTTATTTCGAAAATAATGGTCGATTTTCATAAGCGAATTTTGTTTAGCGATGAAGCGCACTTCTGGTTGAATGGCTATGTCAACAAACAAAACTGCCGCATTTGGAGTGAAGCTAATCCGCAAGTGTATGTTGAAACACCGTTACATCCAAAAAAGCTAACTGTTTGGTGCGCTTTATGGGCTGGTGGAATCCTTCTTCAAAAACGACGAAGGCCACAACGTTACAGTCAATGGTGATCGGTATAGAGCCATGATTACTAACTTTTTCATTCTGAATTGAACAATCATGTGATGTCCAGGAGGTGGTTCCAACAAGACGGCGCAACATGTCACACAGCTCGTGCCACAATCGATTTATTGAAAGACACGTTTGGTGACCGCCTAATTTCCCGTTTTGGACCTGTGAATTGGCCTCAAGATCTTGTGATTTAACACCGCTAGACTATTTTCTGTGGGGCTATGTAAAGTCATTGGTCTATGCGGATAAGCCAGAAACGCTTGGCCACTTGGAAGGCAACATTCGCCGTGTTATTGCCGATATACGGCCACAAATGTTGGAAAAAGTCATCGAAAATTGGACGTCCAGATTGGACTACATCCAAGCCAGCCGTGGCAGTCCTATGCCAGAAATCATATTTAAAATGTAATGCCACAAGATTATCTTTCGAATAAAAAACAATTCATGTCAATCGAATAATACATCGTTGTTTTATTGCAATTTAAAGTTCTATACCTCTCAAAAATCACCCTTTATAAGAGAAAGTTTTTAATTCGTTCTAAAAAATTTCAATTCAATAAAGAATTTTCAACGAAATGGAACCGTGTCTAGAACTTATAGTGTGAGATCATTTTTCCATATATGAAGAGATGTTTAAAAAAATCAATCAACTGAAGCAGCATTTATCAAACTGAGGGGTGCATGCCGCTAGGGAGCGTGATAACTCTACGAGGGGGTGAGCATATTGAAAAGTGAAAAGCAAAATATTATTTTTAAAAACTGTGAATAAACTGAAAGTAAACCAACAAAATACATTCTGATATAATAAGAAATAAATACACATTTACACTGATTTAATATACTGATAAATGTATCAGTACTGTATAATGTATTTTACAATTAACTTAGCAATACCATTTCCCCAGTGGGCTTGTCATATATAAAATTTTATACAAAAATTAAGACTTATCCTGATAATTGGTACGGTTTATAATTAGTCCCTTAATTGTAGATTAAAAGTACGTGATTCACTTTCCACGTAGGCGTGCGTATGGGATGTATTAGGGGGGAGAGAAGAGAACTAAATAAGCAAATCATCTGAAATAATTAAATCCTTCGCAAACACTCTCAAGGTATTTTATTGCATTCCAAAACCATTGAGATAATTTTATAAATAACAGTGCGCAGAAAAGATTATATTTCGGAAAAAATTATATATCCTCTTCTACTTGGGCTGAGCGAGACGTTAATATACCCCGGTGGCACTTAAGCTGTTCAAGTCGTATTGTGTGGCTCTAGCGTCAAAGTATATTATTATTGAAATAAATACATTGTTATTGTATGGATGGGGAGGGACGATGAAAATTATGATTGAATATTGGGTCGCAAATATTGAAAGTCTGAGAAGCGCTGATCTAATGTCTTTGCTAGTTAAAAAATAAATTTTCCTTTGTTACTAACAGTAGTATAATAATGGGAGTTCTGCGGGGCGGTAGCGGTGGAGATAAGGTTCTGCCGGTGGTGGAGATAAGGCAGTGGGGTGATAACAGGAATGGGGTAGATATTGGGGATTCTGCATAGTGGTGGAGATAAGATGGGAGTGGGGTAGATAAGAGGGGTGGAAAGATATTTTTTTTTTTAATTTGAGTTTTTACATAATAATATAAGCATTAAGGAATGGATTACGTTTATTAACACTTATATAAAATGTACGCAACTGTTCGAAATGGATAGATAATTTTCACATTAAAATTTATTTAATATGAAAAATTCATTTTAAGGGGTTATGGGGTTCTGCATAGTGGTGGAGATAAGGTTGTGTTGGATGTGGGTTAGAGGGGGTTGAGAGGTGTTTGAAGAAAAATGTTATTTACAGATTATTTCTTTTTAATTTAGGATTGAGTTATACATAATGATATCAAAATATTTCAGCATAAATTATTTGATCGGGTATATTTACAACAATATAAAATGTATGTGACTTTTTTCTAAATTGTTATATAATTTTACATTAAAATAATTGTTCACTCATTGAATAGTTACATATAAAAAAGATTCATTTTAAAGTTATGGGGGGTTCTGCATAGTGGTGGTAGAGATAAAATTCTAGTGATTATAAAATATCTATAGTGGTGTTTGAAAAAAGCTTAATAATTTTATAAGCACACATAATTTTTTAGTTTATAGATAAAGCTAACAATCTATCCGACATTGTTTGAATATCACCTCCCTTTTTATTGTTCCTTCTTTTCTTTTCAATTTTTGCATTATAATTTCCCTAAATATTTCAGCATAAATGAATTTATCAGGTTTATTTACATTAATATAAAATTTATGATAATTTTCTACCAAGTGTTATATAATTTTACCTTAAAATGTTTGTTATAGATTATAGACATTCATTGAATAACTATTTATAAAAAATTATTATTAAGGTTATTAAGCAATTGTACTGGGTTGCTGACTCATTTTTAAGCATACCTATTGCATTGTAACGAGGTATGCAAGATCAGCTCAGTTAACTTAAGAACATCTTTGACACTGGTTTAAAATCAAATTCTTTTTCTTTTTGAGTGTGGTTGACTAAATTTTTACTCTATTTTTATAATATGAATCTATGTATAAATTACATTTTTAGATATATTTCATACATTTAGAATATCAAATTCACACACACATCAATGATTTTGAATCGAAAAATTAACCCCTTTCTCTTTCTACCGTGACTATATTTTCGTACTTCCATTAATATCTACGATAAACCTTTCATGAGGTATATTATTTTTCTAAATGAAATAAATTCTATAACATTCTACTTTCTTTCGACTCTAGTTCTCTATTATTTCCTTTTCATTACGTTGTTATTGCATTTGATTACGACACATATTTATCAATTCCCTTTTCTGCAAATTCATTGAAATTTTATTACTACAATTTGTTATAAAATTTACTCAGTATGTTCTGAATCAATAAATCTTTATAATTAAATCTATAAAAATATGTTATTTGAGTTAATCCAGTAAATTTTTCACTATATTAGGTCTATATTATTAAATGTCATGCAAGTTCTGATATAATGCGCTATATTTTTTTAAAACTAACATTTTTTTTTGGTTTTATTTAAAATTCGCTCATGCATAATACCTCTTATACTTGATTAAAATATTATTTCACATTGCTTAAATGTTATTCTAATAATTGTTGTACTGAAGTCACGCTATTTAATTCAGTAATTACATATAGTAAAGGAATTAAATTATGGAATAAATGCTTTGATCAACAGTAAGTTCATTAGTTAAAAAAACATTATATATTATTAGTACAATTGATTATGCAGTTCAATTTTTTTTTGAAAGAAAACTTGGAATTACTAAAATATTTTGATAAGGGTTATCTCTTTTTCTGAAAACACATTGAAATGCTGGAAATTTAGATAATTTGTTTTTATCATGTATAACAAAGAAAGTTCTGATAAAACACTTTACCATTGGTTAATGAGGAGGGGGTAGATGAGATCACGTGAATTAATCTGATTAGTTGAAACTGACGTAATATTTTTCTGAAGACTGTGTAATTGACTGAACAATGTATAAGGAAGAAATCGAGATACAAACTGGCAACTTTGTAAAACTTTCATTTTATACTTCAATTTTCTTCGGTGCGTTGTTTTTGTATACAACGATTTTTTTTTCTTTTTAAATTTTAACAGGCCATGTTTTCGAGTTACGCTGAATCAATGGTTAGCACAAATGGGAATCTCTAAATAATACGTCTAAGAAAATGCTGAATCCAATGGGAAGCACAAATGGGAATCTCTAAATAATACGTCTAAGAAAATGCGTTTAAATGAAAATTTAAAAATGTTTTCCTTATACCTTGTAACGCTAACTAACTTACCATGGACAACCTACCAAAACATATGATTCATTTAGGAGGACAAATTTTTTTCATTTTGATGAATACTTTTCAAAAGCAAACACGAGTGCTTAGTCGACTTTATGTACAAGACGACAGAGTATTTTATATACTACCAAAGACGGGTAATATCCTTGAAACCAGAAGTGGGGAATGCCTTTTTCATAGCCAACTTTCCAGTTTTTGT
>BMAU01015872.1:0-161389 GCA_019973935.1 Trichonephila clavipes
ATTTTTAAAAAAAATCCCTGAAATTATTGATTAAAATAAGAAAAATGAAACAGTAAATTATCCTCAATGTTTTAATATATAATTTGAATTTATATACTACAGATATTTTTTAAAAACTTAGACATACATTATAAAAACTTAATTACATTTGAGAATTTTAAGGTAAAGAAAAAAAATGAGAATTCTCAACTCGATGACTTGCTATTTGTGTACACTTTAGGTTGAAGATTTTACGATTGCCACGGGAACCGGTCTCCGCGTGAGCCATAAAAGTTCCCCTCAATGCCCATTGTGTCTCCCCGATCGTCTCTAATTATCTTTCAAGATCGTAAACCTTTAAAGGGGGAAAATAATTTGGAAAAATACGATCTTACCGGTTTTGAACACATTACTTGAAGGGGAAAAATCTGTTTGGTTCATTTTGGTGAGTCGCCGGCCTTAGGAAAAATTCAGTGTGGTCCATTTTCGAAGCCTCTCTAGTAGGGCGAAAAAATCCGTGCTGTTCAGTTGGAGGGTTAAAGTTTTCAAAAACAATTATATACTGAATTAAAATGATTTCATCGCGCTATTACTTTAAAAAAAACTCTATTGTTCGAACCTTTTTAAAGTACTGCGGAGAGCAGAACTCGCGACCTTTGGATTCATAAGCGTGTAACTTACCGCTAGATCAAAATGATCACTTCAGTACGGAGGCTGTGTTACTGGTTTGCATAGATACCACCGCTACACACTCCCCCATCAGAGAGTCGGGGGATAGGCGAACAAACGATATAGTTGTTGTGACCAGCGTGTGAGTTGTTGCTGCTGCATCAAGTGTGTCTGACGGCTTGATTGTTGCGTCATGTGGTTCTGACGGCTTTTGATTGCTTTTACGATGGATAGATGGCGCCACCGGAGCTGAGCAAAGGTTGCGTTTTATTTGTTCAGCAGCAAGGTCACTGTGGATGATAGAACTCGACCTTCGACCTTCGGATTCATAAACACGTATAACTTATCGCTAGACCAAAAATAATTACTTTAGTCCGGAGGCTGTTACTGGCTTATATAGATACCACCACAACGGTATTATCGGTAATTGAAAAGTTCTGGTGAACTGAGTTGTAAAGGTTTTGAGTTAGGTCTCACTTCTTCTGAAAACAAATTTTCTTCATTTTCAGGACCGTAAGCCCATAATTTGAATTCATGAATGAGCGAATAGTTGACATCCACTCTTAAGAGTTAAAATGATAAGTATATATACAAAAGTAAATGAATGAAGAGTTTAAATATTCTCCCACAGCATTGTACCTAGCTCTTGATGACAAAATAGTTTTAAAAGTAAAACTAATATTTCTTTAACAATAATTAGGCAGTTTATCATTTTATAAATATTTTTCCATGCTTTTAAGTAGCGGTTTCCTTTCTCAAATAATTATAATATTTTAATTAAATACATTTAAGCAGTATTTTTTATTTTGCTCTAAAGAATATTTTATTTTATCTATATTTATATTTCATCAATTTCCTTTTTATCAGAAGGTTTTTTAGGTCATTAAGATTTGTTTGCAAATCTACAATTTTATTGGTGTATAGATTCTAATAAACTATTCTAGATCAGTATATTATAATGCATTATAAATATAATTAATAATTATAATCTCTCTCTCTCTCTCTATATATATATATATATATATATATAATATTATAACTGCAAAATACCACAGCAAAAAGCACAAAAATAAATAGCGTTTTTAAAATAATTAAAAAGGCACATAAAGTTAAAAACCTATTAGATATATTTTTCGTAAAGTTTTTGTTTTTATCAAGAATTTTACATGGAATTTGGTTTAAATTATTTTTTCTTTCATCTTGAAATTATACAACTTTCATTTTGGTAGATTTTCAGCTAAGTTTTTATTCTTTAATATATTAGCTCTTATTATCCTACGTTTAAAAAATTTAACATGACATAATAGTCATATGATAATGATAACCACGCGGTTCTTAGTCAATCAGCTCAAAAACTCATCTGACGTCATAGTCCCACGATTAAAGCAGTCACCTGTTTTCGGCTAATAAATTCATTATGCACTCGTTGTCGCCAACTTTTGATCGTTTCAGACACTTTTCTTAAAAATCAAGTTTGTCAACAGCAATAATGCACTTAGGTAGACATATGTATATATTTTTTTATTTTTAAAATTAAAAATATTTCGAAAAAAATTATTTTTTTTACCATTGGAACGATTTTACCCCATTATAAAACTTGAAATTTTACCCAAGTCTTACAAATAGAGTAAGCAATAAGTACACTTAGTTTGATGTCTGTTTTGAATTCAATGAAGAACACGTGTTTCTCTTAATCATGTGATCGTCATGAATTGAGTTCATTGTTTTAGATAAAATGAAACAATTCAAAATTATGTAACTATTATTCCATTGAAGAAATGTTCACTGGCATATTCTTTATTTACTTTTCATACTACATACGTAAGGTTAATCCACATACTAATCATCGGTTTTGTTCTTTATAGGGATCCCTGAAGTACTCTATCAAATAGCATATATTGATCTCTCTCTCTTTATCAAATAGCATATATTGACAACTTGCGTGAACTGATGCTTAAAGTTAAATGGAGTTGAAAAGTGTGAAGGATATGAAACAGAAAATAACTGCATAAACATACCGTTAAATATCCACTATAATTCATTCGCATAACCTCTGTATAAAATCTCATATAAGGCCAATTATATTAACTTACATCGAACTATATGAATTAAATTGCGTAAATCCATATGCAACTAAGTGTTTGTACTACTCCTTCACATATATATCATATTGAATGCACATTAGTGCACAAAATGTGATCACCGTCGTTGGAAACTTGTATAGATACAGCTCCAACAGAGACAATTGTTTACAAATGATTATTGCAATATGCATATCCATTGTAGTTTTAAGTACACGACATCAACTCAATGCGTGCGTATTCTCACGATGACATAGTTCGATATTTTAAGGCCCAATAAGAATCGAATGTTACATTAGATATAGTTGAGAAGGAACATAAATTGAGTAAAAGTTTATTTAATCAATTATTCTCGCCATTACACAAACATGATTTATTTCTAGAACTGTCTTAATTTTGTTTGTTTTTTTACTGAAGTGTGGAGCTTAGTTGTCGTCAATAAGAGAAGGAAAAAAGTCCTAAACTTTTTTAAGAAATGTTTTAAAAAGTATTAATATAAAATTTTAATTAATATAAATAATCAAATTTCAATGAAGGAGAAACAATTTTTAAACCCACAATTATAAAGTCAAAGAAAATGAGCATCGCAACGTCAGTAACGGAAATAAATTTTCTTCTGAAAATGCTTCAAAATTTTCCACATAGCTTTTCTTCTCAACTAGTATTTTTCTTCAGCTCTTCATCTGGAATATTGCATTGTCATATTCTAGACAGAATCTTTTAGAATAGGTGACAAAAGCGACGGATCGAAAGACCAATAAAATCGATCATACGACCGGAAAAGAATATCCATTCGAAATGAAAATTGTTCCACGAATCAAAAGAAAGCGTAGCCATGGAAACTATTTCACTGTTCTATTCAGCATAATACTCAACAACAGGAACTCATTTTTTTGCTTTCGTCCGTCAAGAAAAATCATTGTTTTCATTAGGAAAACCCATGATAGAATGTTCTCAACTGGAAAGATTTGGAAACATTCCATCTTGGGCAGATTATTTTAGTAAAGGCATCCATTGTTGTTCTACAGAATCAAATTCTTAAGCTTCATTAATGCCATAGATTAAAACGTGGTGGCTGTTGAAGAATATCCTTTTGTTGGGTTCTTAAACATTTGAAGAAAGATTATAGAAAGAAATAATTTTTCCGAATGATAATTTATTTCATATTTAATAGCTTTTCTCCTGGTTTAATTTTTCATAACATTCTGAATTATTCTGTTCCTTCGCTTTCACTGTGTTCTAATAAATGACCTTATGAATTTAAATTGCATTTATTTTTCATGAGCACTAATGTTTTTTTTTTCATGTTATAATAATTCATTAATGAAAATAATAAATCAAATAATATTTATATATAAGCTGATTTCAAATTAACAAGTTAAAAGGTTTACAAAACTTCAATGTTTTTTTTATTCTGAACATATATTACTAAACTATGAGTAGTTATCAAAATTGGTTTATGAAAAAAAATGTGTATATTTCTTTAAAAAGGGGACACAGTACGATTCAAATGAACAAAATCGGTCAAAAAATCAAATTTAACTTTTTTAACCTACATTTTTCTTTATATACTTTTTTATAACCTAACAAAATTTGAAAGCTCTAAACTTAAAATATGCAGAATTATGAAAGCTTTCATGTTCATTTTTATTCACATCTCTAAGGCAAATCAAAACTTCAAACTGACATATCTCATAAAGATAACATAACTAGTTTGTCTTCATTTAAAATGCTAAGGAATTTTTTCTGTTGCGCCTAATGCTTTGAATTTTTTTACCTATTACTAATTGTACATGTAACAAAAGTTGGTATGCATTTTTGAATCAAAGCAATATTTATTTTTTTAAAAATAATTGAACTCAGAATTTATACATTTTTTTTAGGAATTTTTAATAAACGTTTATATAAAGAAGTATTGTATGAATACCAATCACGTTAACGCACAACCCATACCACCTTTTATTATACATAGTTTGAGGTACTTGTAAATCAAATTTCATGCCTCTACCTAAAGTTTTGAAGAAGGAGTAGCATTTTAAAATCACTTCACAAATTTTAATTTTTTTTCCTTAAAAAAATTACATGCCTAGCGTTTTATGAAATTTAGAATACAAAAAATCTGTTTAACATAGTATACTTACGTAGGAGACAACCAAAAAATTTTCTAAAAATACTTAAATTAAAAATTTTTGCTCTAATCGAACATGTCCCCTTAAGCAACAAATATCAACTTTGATATTAATAAGCCTTCGTGCATTGAGAGAAGCTGGGAAATTTCTTCTTCACATAATATATATATATATATGCAGTCGGACTTCTATATAATGAAGTCACTAAATCTCGAAAAAAAATTCGTTACATGGAAAATTCGTTATATAGAGGTTCTTCTTTCAATGTTCCTTATAAATCACATAAAACAAATTTATACTCATAAACACTACATATTAAAAATATAATAATTATTTACACCTTTTTGTAAATTAACACATATTTATTTTATACATCTTACCTATAAAAAAAGCAAGAAATAAAAAAAAAATTAAGTAAAATTTCTTAACGCCGTTATCCACTTCCTGAAGAATTAATTTTTTTTCTTTGATTCTCAAGCACTTACGTTTTGAAGTTTTTGAGCCATCAGAAACGAAGTTACTAGTGCGACTGCTCGACACTACGAATGAACACTATTCAAGGACAATAGGTCACGAGAGAACTTCTTTGAGGGGAAAGTGGATATCGAATATGTTTCCAGTGAACTGGACGATGGTGATTAAATGTTACACATCTCGGATTAAATGCCCAGAATTCTATAGCGTTCAGGGAATTAGTTCGCTAATAAAAAGCCAGTTCAAGATTTATGATCACCATAAAATATGAGAAAAGTGAGAAAAACCTGAAGTGTCCAGAAATATTTCAAAAATAGGGAGAAAAAAAGTGAATCACAAGAGAAAGTTCGTTATATAGAAAATGGACTTCACTATTGGGAGGTTATCTTACGAAGAAAATCGTGAAATGATCTTGGTCCCAGGAAATGTTTCGCTATATAGAGGCTTGACTATATATATATATATATCTTGACTATATATATATATATATAGAGAGAGAGAGAGAGGCTTGACTATATATATATATATATATATATATATGAGAGAGTATATAAACTATATATATATATATATATATATATATGTATGTGTGTGTGTGTGTGTGTGTGTGTGTGTATGAGTAAGTGTGTGTGTGCGTGTGAATTAGGCGGCGCTACGCGCTACTGCAAGCCCTTTAGCATCCCCTCCTAAGTGGTTTCCAAAGGAAACAAGGGGCAATGACTCCGGCGGAAGATCAGCAGAAGAGATGTAGAACCCAAATGAGATAGACTTACGACGACATAGAAGGAACACCTCTTTAAGTAAAGAACTTAGCCTTTTAGGCAAGGACGCGCGCTTAAATGTTTCACTCCATTCATTAATTGTTAGTCCCTATTATATATATATATATATATATATATATATATATATATATATATATATATATATATATATATATATATATATATAATTTTACCTTGTAATATATTCCTTAGCTGCTCAGTGTGTGATATTTTCCATCACTTCAAGGATTCTGGCTGTAGAAAGGCTTCAATTTTTTTTTCTTAAGAAAAATGATTTGAATATGGATAAATATGACCACTGTCTGTAAAAATTTAAGACCACTAATTTTAGAACTTATAAATTAAATAAGATTATAATTATAGTCTAAACACATGGAATACGATATTACATTTTGTTTTTGATAATAATTTTGAATGATGTTATAAATGATAAAATTGACAAAAATATATAAAGTAAAGGGTAAATGTATAAAATTGTGTGTATAAAAAATAAAAAAAAGTAATGTTATGAGCCGCTCATTGTCCGAAAACAACAGAAAAAACAAGAAAACTAATATGATATAAATAATCTGTTTTTCTTGATGTTCACAAAAATAAACTATCTTTATATTTTAATATTTTTTCAGATATTTTATTGATATATATATATAATACATACCATTATATATTGTCTATTCATCTGAGGAAGTCATTTTACTGAAGAAATATTACTTAAAATGGTTTTGAACAGCTCGTAATGCATCCAAGTGAAGACAAAGCATAATGTTATAATTGCTTTTATCTTTGATAATAATAGTTCAATATGTGTTTATAGTCCCCGTGTATATGTAGCTGGAGATTTTTATTTCTGAAATACTTTTTAACATAAGTGTCATTTCAACAATTTTCGAATTTATGGAGTATAATTTTACGATGAAATTACACAAATATTTCTGTAAATATTAATAGTTAATAATAGATTTTCCTAATAGTTATAATCATTACATTTCCCTATCGTGCTGTCAAACTACATATTTAAGATATTCCTGGATACACTTCCCTAAACTAACAGAAATTCGATAATTTAAGTGAAAACCAGTGAAGGATTCTACTCAGATTTATTATAAAAGGCACTCATATAATTCGTCAATTCAAAATCAGTATCTGATAATTAAAATTACTGTGCAATTTGTAATTGTTATTCCAGTGAAAAGTGGTTCGAATTTGCAAATAGAATGAGTAAAGCTTGACGTGGAATATTTGCTAAAGTTGGAATGTTTGACTAACACTCCCAAAGTTAAACAGATTTGATTGAAAATTTGCTTTGGTTGTGTTTGAAGGTGACAGGTATGTATGGAACGGAGCTTATGAATTTTATTAAATCTAATAATTTAAAGTTTGTTGTAGCGATTTGCCTTCATAATTCATTTCCTTCAATTACTTCAATCATAAAATCATTATTTGATTTTGTTGGAACTGAATGATTTCCTGACATAATATATGCGTAGATATGAATGGAATGATATTTTTCTGACGTCTGGTTAGTATAGTTAAATGATTTATGTCTAACATTATTTTACTTGATCATATGTTAGTAATATGAAATATAAAAAACAATAATCTTGTGTTTATAATAATCGTGTGTTAGTACAAGTTTGTTCAAAATTTCATTATTAGTAATTATAAATAATTAAGAGGATTTTTCTATGAAATATTTATAACCAGTATTTCTACAGTATTTCCAGTATTTCTACAGTATAATAATGAGAAGTTAGAAATTTATGCGGTGAAATTTTTGAATAAGTAGGAAAAAATAATAAATACATTCAACATATTTGATACAACTTGAAATGCGAAAGTAACTCGAATTTTTATTCTTTAAGATATAAAAAATATCTATTTTTTAGTTTTATTGATTATAATGCTTTACTAAAGTGAAAAAAATAAATGACTGCAATACATTTTCTTTTTTTTTTTTTGCCTGACTGCATATTTTTTGTAAGATTGATGTTAGACAAACTTGAATGGATATTAATTTTATTTGGCGTAATACATCATAGGCTTAATTACAAAGACAACCTTTCAATTGATTAAAATTAAAGTACATTTTTTTGAAATATTTTGTTGCACATTCCCAAAACTCTACTGCTATTTTTATATTGTTTCATTTGGGCCTTATTAAATGTTTATTTTCTGCTTTCTACGAAAAAACATACGTGTATTTTAAATATACTGCTTAAAAGAAGATATCAATATATTATAAAAATAGCAACAAAAAGTATACCTGCTAAAAGAAGAAATGGTCATAATCTTATTTCTTTTCATGATTAAAAATTAGAATATGTAAGAAATAAGTGAGTTGAGATTATTCGTTATGCGAGTATATCTATTTTTTTAGGAGAAAAATAAAATCTCGTTTAATTTTTTAAACATATGTTAAATATATGTCTATTTTTATTACAAGAAAAATTTAAATAATTTATTATATTTTATGAACATTGATGTGTGACATTTAATTTATTATCTGACGGCAAAATTTAGTTTTATACCAAATTTAATATCCGTTCATAAGCTAGGGGCTTTTCGATTGCTGGCCGTAGCATGAAACACAGAGGAATAATTTTGTATATTGTTTGTGTAATAATTAACTTGAATGTAAAATATTTAAAAAAAATTTGAACTAGTTCAAAAAATGTGTGTTTCTGTTTTATTTATAGTTCGATTAATGTAGTTCTAAGTGTTGCCTTTGACTATCGCGATGGCATACTAAACATTTTATTTTTGTTGTTACAAAGACTCAGGGGTTAAAATATAAACAATTATATTCCGACAGGTATAATTTTTTTTACGTTTAAATTCAATAATTCGAATATTTTACTCATTATTTACAAATGATTATAGTTTTAAAAAAATAGACAAAGTTTAAAATATAATCATAATTTCAAAAGTTATAAGCATATGAAAATAAGAAATGATTTTGTAATAAATATTAAGTAGTTTTTGCGTTGTGACACTATTTTCTAAAATGCTGTATAAAAATTGCCTTTGATGTACAAAAATTTATAAAATTATAAAACGCTTCATACTCTTTAAACCCTACTAATTTAAGAATAATATATCTTTTGTATTTCGGAATGTTTGAAAAATATTGAAAATTTTAAAATAAATTGAAAATGAATATTTTTTATTTTTTAAAACATATATTATTTATTATTCTACTTCTATAAAAACACGATAGTATAATAAGGATACTTTTAAATTTCTGAAGTCCCATTCCTTTAAAGTTAATGTGTAAAAGATTCAAATGTTTTAGTTATAATTTCAAAGATTTATATATATTTGAATATTGTTTACATTTCCAGCCCTCTAGAGAAAGTTAACAGCTCTGAGACTCCAAGATTTTGAAGACGTTGCACTCAGTAAAATAATAATAATAATAAAATTGCATCGTGTAGTCATGTTCTTTTTTATGAATAGTAGTTGAAGGTGTTAGTAAACTTTCGATTGTTAAAAATAATTCATGATTAAAAATCTTTGAATTCCATCCAATTATACATTGTTTGAAGTTCATTTCTTTCAAACAATTAAGGGCAAAAATAAAGGGTATTCATATTATACCGTCGGTAAATTTCGCTGATTCAATACATATCTCCAAATTCTGTCATAGTTGCTATTGTTTTGGTGCATTCTCGAGAACTGTTCTCTACTATTGGCTGTATATCGTAACAAATGGCGAGGTCTTTTGATTTGAAAATATTGATCGGTGGTATAATACATAAGTACGAAATTAAGTTAGTTATTATTAGAAACCTCAGTAAAACGCATAGGAAGCCTTAAATGTAAAATTTTAAATCATGCATAATTGGTCAGAACATTAATCAATTAGATTCATTAAGAATATGTAGCTAAAATGGTTTATTATTATAAAGGATTTTATAATTAAAAATAACATTTTTTCAGCAATTTTATTGATAGAGTCTCCGAAAGAAAATAATATAAATGTTTGAAGAGAAGACACACTTACAAAATGAAAACAATGAATGACTTAAATCTATGTATTACAGAAACAGGAAAAAAGACTGTCTGCTAATATAGATCTCGAAATTCGGGAGATAGAGGAGCTTTACGAAAATGTAATTCGATAAGAAGAAAGGAAGTAAAATCAAAATTATTAAATCGGAATTTCGTTTGTAGACATAACAAAACTGAAAACTCCTTATTGCACTTTTCTCCCATTCTTTTCTCCACATAATGGAGGATAAGAAATGATAAGCGAAGAATCTGAAAAGAAAGATATATATTGATAAAACGAATTGATGGTACAAAATGTAGTCGACTTTGATCTTTTAATAGAAAGCTTAAAATCTCTCAGATATGAAAAGAAGTTAAGGAACATCATCAAATAACATTTATAAAAGAAACTTTAAATTAATATTCAGTAATATTAATTTAAGTATCAAGAAGGAGCCATTCGAACTATGGTAACGCCAATTATTAATAATCATTTTTAAATCTATCAAGAAAGCTTAAAAATTTAAGTCAAAAATATGCAAAATACAAATAAAGAATATGAACAAACCAAAATATACACAATAAAGCTTTACGAATCAATGAATATAAAGTTGCGAAGTAAATTAAAATAATGATTATTTCTAAATTGTGATATCAAACTTTTTGAAAAATATGTATATGATTTTGTTGCTCTCTCAGCTTTATTAAATTATATTCATTAATTATATACGAATGGGCATACATGATGATATTAATTACACTACTGACCATTAAAACTGCTACACCAGGAAAAAATGCAGATAAAAAAGGATATTTATTAGACAAGTATATATACTAGAAATAACAAGTGATTAAATTTTCAAGAAATTTGGGAATACAGATCCTGAGAAATTAGTATCAAAAACAACTACCTATTGCAGTAATAGCAGCACTTATGCGCCTGGACATCGATTCATGCAAATATTTGATAACATGTAAAGTTACGTATGACCATGAGCTTCAACACGATACCACTGCTTATCAACTGTAGTGACTGGCGTATGGTGACAAGCCAGTCTCTCGACAACCACGGATTAGACGTTTTCTATTGGTGAAAGATCTGGTGAACGTGCAGGCCAGGGCAGCAGTTGAACATTTTCTGTATCAAGGAATGTCTGTACAATATCGGCAACATGTGGTCGTGCATGGTCCTGTTTAGCCTTGAGTTTCGTGGGCTCGAATAAAACCTAGAGTCACTGGTTGTAAAACACTAGAAATGTAACGTACACTGGTCAAAAAACCGTCATTGCGAACAAGGGTCTAACGAGACGTGTATCCAATTGCACCTCATACCATCATGCCAGTATGATGATGACGAATGCACTCTACCATTGCGCGTTCACCACGATACCACCGAACATGGATCTTAATTTTGTAAATAGAACCTGGATTCATCCGCAAAAAATGACGTCTTGCCCTTCGTGCACATGCTTCGTCATTGATCACACCATTGAAGACGCTTCTGTCTGTGATGCAGCATCAAGAGTAGCCGCAGCCATAGTCTCCGAGCTGAGAGACTATGCTGCAGCGAACGTCGTCGAACTGCTCCTACATACACTTGTCTTGAAAACGATCCCATTTCTTGACAGTACTTGTGACGTAGCTGCACGAAACCATTAAGGCAATGCGGGTCACATACTTGTATGTTCGGCTGCAAGTGATAGAGCACCGTGTTCCGTATTACCATCTTGAACCCATTCATTTCATATTCTGCTAACAGTCATTGGATCTTGACCGACGCAAGCAACAATACTGTGGTACGATTAACCACAATTCCGATACGCTACAATTCGAACTTCAGCAAAGTAAAAAACTTGCTGGTACGCATTTCTGCTTCTTACACGAGGAATCACAACATTTGTTCACCAGGTAAAAACATTCAAATGCAATTTGTGTATGAGAAAACACAGAACACTTTCTTCCTTTTAACACATTGTAGTTGTCGCTACCAGCACTTGACTTGCCCGAATGCGCTGAAAAGCTAATCATTTGCATATCACAGCACTTTATTTGTGTCATTTAAATTTCACATCTATAGCACGTCGTCTTCTTGGGGTAGCAACTTTAATGACCAGCAATGTATAAAAATTAAATACCTACAACATTATTAATTAATAATACTAGTACAAGCATTGAGGTAATGTGAAACATTTATTAATACTTCACATTTGAGGATAATTATTATAAATCTAATTGAAACTGTATATCACAATTATAATTTGTATTGAAACAAAGCAGTAGAGCTTTTATAATTTATCAGATTAAATTTTAAATGATATAATTCTCAATCCATAGTAATACGAAGGATGTCATGTTTTTTGAGTATTTTAAAAATTGCAGTGCCAGAAACCTATTTCTCTCTCTTATTGTAAATATTTATTTTAAATTCAAATACAATTTAATGGTAGCATGCATTTCAGTATAAAATAATTAATCTCACCTAAATTTTATCGTAGAATGTCTATGGTACCAATGGGCACATACAACTTCAGTCTAGTACATACTACCAATTTTTCCTTTTCTGTTTCAAAAATAAACTTGGGAAATATTTAATAATATTTGTCTAGTGATGCAAAAATATTCTAGTAAAATATAGAAATGCTTTTAATGAATTTTAGTACATTCCATTACTAAGCATCTAACTCGTAATACATTGCAAATAAAACTCAAAAATTAAAATTAAATAAAACTTAAAAATTGATAACTCGTCTCCAAAATACATTTTAACTGATAATTGACCAGAAATCTGGCACCCTGCTTCTAAATTGCAAAAAACCCTAAAGCGATTTGGTTAGCTTTTATCAAATCTAAATTATCATCCTAAAAAAGATTACTTTTTAAAGGAATAAGTATTTTTTTTGTCTGAATCTGTTTTGGTTTTTCAAAATTATTCACACAAAATACGATAAATAAACAATTGTAATTTAAATAAAAATTCTAACATTAAATTTAAATAGTGACAAATAATTAAAAATAGTAATTTTCAATTTAAGTCATGCAATTTTAAATGTGATAAAAGTAAAGCTATGAATCCGAAATAAACTAGAAAATCTGTTTATTTGTATCAATTTCAGACTGTTCTCCAAAGTAATATATAAATATATGCTTAAATCTATCTATTTTTTCGTTTTCTATCCTTTCAAAGCTACTTTGCATGTACTTAGTTGTGCCATATGTTGTGATACATTATTGAAGGAGTTAAAATAAAACCCCCACATTTTGACTAAAATTTAAATTTAAATTTTCTTAAAGTTTCATTTTATCTATAAATTTAATGTATGGAACATTTTATTCAAAATGATTGTCTCTCGATTTCACAGAAGTTTTTAATTTTTTTAACTAATCATCTATTGAGGCTGTCATTTTTGGGAAAATTAATGATAGCTTGAGAGTTAAGTGATTAAAAATAATTGGTTTATTTACTCAAAGCTATTAATCATAGTACATACATTTACATTATAGTTATTCAAAAAATATTGGTTATTTCATTACAGTTAAGAATATGATATTTGTGAGGGAGGATTCAACACTACCGTTCTCTTGGGTGTTTTCAAAGGATTGCCCCTCCACTCCATGGTCTTTGGAGGAGGGCAGTTTCTTTCTGACACCTCGAATTACACTGGGAATTTTCTCAGGGTCAAAAGTTGCCGGGGCGGTAACAGAAGGCTAGACTCTGCAAACCTTAGAGACGCACGTGTGAATAGGGACGTGGTTATCCTATTCACCAAAAGAAGCCGATTTTTCAGATGTGTGGCGTGAGCAAGGCAAGCAGGACATCCATGAGAATTTCCATTGCTGCCTTTCTTCAATGTCCTTCTTGTTTTAATTAAAATGTCATTTTTTGTTCACCTTTTCCTCCAATACCGAGACCACAATTTATAAATCGGATTTAAATCCGGTCTGCTGGAAGGCCAATCTTCGTTTTCTATAAAGTCTAACGCGTTTTCTTTTTTTCCGCTACTGGGTCATCTTCAGCTTATGAGCAGAAGCAAAGTCCCGTAGAAAAGTCGTTTCTATTGAACAAGTATAGAATCCAAGTATACAATACAAGTATAATATCACTAGATGTTCTAAAATAGTGTCTTGATATACTTTCCCCATGATTTTCTCTTTTTTTTCTTGAAAAACTTAAGCGCTGACATGCCATTGTAGCTGATACTCCACGAATCCCTTACAGAACCCGGGTCATGAGCTCTTGGTAAGCCTTTTTTTCTTCTCTATAACTTTATGAATTCTTCTTTCATATATATGGTCATTATGGTAGTTGAAAGGTTACTCACAGTCAAAAAAATTCTCGTTGGTAAACAGAGTTCATTTGGGGTCATTGATATTAATTAAAAACACGTCTGACACTTTAATTTGTGTTTGTGTGTGTGTGAACAGCTGTTCTTCAATAATCTCTTAGTCTTAAGTGTTCTGTTACTGTGCGACACATTGGTTTTTTTTTTTGACACGTTGATCTGTTTCACAAGAATTGTTTTCTTTCGACAAGGATTTCGACAAATTCTGTCTCATGACAGCGAAATTAAAAATCCTCTGTTATGTTTGAGTCACGAATATCTCAAATTTTTCTATCAAAAATTATGAAATGTCTAGGTGTATCAAAATTTATGAAATGCATATGTGTAAATACGAAGTAGGTTACAAAAGTTCAAGTTCATACCTTAGAAGTGTTTACCTTGGGTGACAATACATTTAAGCCAGAGCTCGTGCAATCTCCTGAATCACCACTAAAATCAATTTGTTTACAACCATCCGTAAGGCGTCCTGCTCTGCAGCAATCTCAATTGAGTCATAAAACGATGACCTTATCGATTTTTGAATGATGGAAGGAATTAAAATCACAGAGAGCTAAGTATGGTGAATAAACTTGATGTGGAAGTACTTTTTATGTCAGTTTTAGTGAAAAACTATCTGACTAATTAAAATCAAAGTGCATGAGCTTGTAATGCAGAAGGTAATTGTCCAATTTGCCACCTCTAAGACAGTATACGACGGATGGTCTCAATTAAAATGTAAAAATAATGATTTTTGTTTATAATGCCCTCAGAAATAAATTCTGAATATACAGCTCCATTCGAATCATAAAATACCTGCATCGTGATTTCCCATTTGCTGCTATCTTGACAGAATTCAATCTTGAGGAGGAGGGTGACTTTCATGTTGAAGTAGCACATGTGGTATTAGTATCAAATAAATAGCACAGAATATTATCTCCTTGTAAGAAACTGTTGAAAAAAGCTAGATTGTTTAGTCAATTTTAATTCAATGGTATCCTTATCTAGACTTCCTTTTGTTCTAAGATCAAATTTTGAGTAACAATGTGCTAAAACACTCGATACATGTTAAAAAAATCCTTCATCAAAATGCACTGTCATCCACTCTTTGCTAAGTGTGCGAAAGTAGTGTTTTCAAGGGCTTAGAAATTATCTTTGCGAATAGAAGGGCTGAAGCCAGTGAACCGATTTATTCTTTGTTTTGAAAAAAATCATTCATTTACTTTCTCTGGTGAGAAAGTGGGGAGTTCTTACTCTTTCGAAGACAGATTGTGTCTACTTATCCTAGTTATCCTAAAATAACAATGATATTCTTCATAATATCCCCCTATCAGTTACCTTACTTCACATGTCATGTCATTCATGAGTCATTTTCCAAGTAGATAATGCGATCCCATATATGTTACACTTTTCTTTGAACTTTCTGAGTGATGTTGATACTATTCCTTAGCAGGAAAGTTAGCCAGATGTTTTACTAATCGAAAATCTATAGGATCTGGTAATTTGGTAGGTTCTTTCTTCACAAGTACCCAAATATTTCAGAACTGAGCAAGAATTGTGTAATGCTTTGAAAAATGTACCGAGCAAAATGAGATTAGGAATAATTATTACTCCTTACATTAACTTTTACAAGAATGCATCACCATCAAGGAAATTAAATAATTACTGATTATTACGCTAGTCATTTATGTGTTACATTATTGATTATTTAATCCTTTAATTTTAATCATGCTTAACACAATGATAATTGAAATTAACACAGTTGATTTATTTCAAGCTCGTTCCATTTTTTTAAAGTGTGTATATTTATATCTGATTTTATAAATTCTACTTTTTTTAAAATTTACGATAGCATAATGCAGGGCATTCGTTAATATTGGAGTGAGTGAGTGAATATTAACGTCACACTATTCAGCTACTCGAAGATTTTTCGGGACGGACCTTGTAATTTTGAACTATGGTCAAGTGACAAGAATGACACCTGAGCTATCACCCCTTCTACACCACACCAACGAGAGGATGTTTAAGCTCCGGCAGATTTAACGTGCATCTCATCGCTACACGGCTTATCTTCAATGGTAGTAGGCTCGAATTCATAACAAGCCGTCCACGAATCCATTACCTTGACCACTAGGTTACCTCGTCCACATCAATATCGGAGAGCTAGAAGCCAAATGACCTGATAGTCCACAGGCTAGAATTGGTTAAATAAAATCACGCGTGCCGCAACATGATGTTTAAGGGGGGTAGATTGCAAAGGTAATTTAGAATATGGAAAATTGATCAAAATATTATAACTCCTGCTTTGATTTTTTTAATTGTTATTTTTTTATATTTTGTTTGTTTATGTCACTGACACTTAATTACAATACTCCCCCGCAGTGTTTGCATCAGTAAACGATTCCATATGATTACTAATAATATAACAAACTGATGAGGATGCCTCTGTTACTACTGTGACATTATCACAGACGAAACAGTATTTCAATTTACAGCCGTACGAAATTGAGAGCAAAAACTCAAAATTGATACATTTGATTTCTTCTGTGACAAAGAATTTTCAACCAAATTTTTGATACATTGCCTTATATAAAAGAATTACTCAGAGCAATGGGTCATGACCGAGCCACTCAAAAGGGCATGGTGGGCCGCAGGCTGAGTATAGCTGTTATAGGTGCAATACCAATTGTCGAAAGAAATTATGACGCTCTATGTCCTCCCCAGAGGAAGGCACCAGAGCTCTAACGATGTGAAACCGTGTAGGAAATTTAATTTTATCTCAAAGGCACCCAAACAAAGCAGCAACTCAAAGATGTTTTACATTCCACATGATCAAACGACACAGACGCTGTCGATGTTTTGCATAGTGAAAATCCACTGACTTGGGCTGGGGTAGAACCTGTAAACATGGGCGTCCAAGACCAGCGCCAAACCAACTACGTTATTCCGGTAATAACCAATTTGGAGTTCTATTTCATTTAATCAGATTTTCTACACTCATTTCTCTATCTTTTATTGGGTTTATTATCTCCTACTTTTCAAAACTAAAATATCATTATAAACTAAAGAAAAGTGTATTATTTGCAATTCCTTCTGGTAACATTTAATGAAGCACCGGTTCAGGCTGAGACTGTCGAAATGGTGTTCAATAAAATTAATAATTTACGGCTTTCTGTGTCACATTTACCCTTAATGTAACAGAAAACTAATAGCTATATTCAATCATTTGGTAGAGAATAAGGGAAAGAAGATTATTTTTTATCACATAGACATATGGATGAAATCATTCTTTTTCAAAGGTAAGTTTTTTCACAGGGTTTTTTTTATTATTATTTCTAGTCTTAAAAGAATAATTTCTGACTCAATTTATTTGATCTTTAATAAAATACATTTGGGGTAACTTTTCACGTACGTTGAGTAAATAGATCCATTTTTTATTATATTTGTTCTCTTACGTCAATTTGAAAATAATTTGTCAGATTTATAAAAAGAGCAGAATGTTTCTTTTTTGCTATATTTCCAGTTTTTCGTAAATTACATTTAATTCATCAGTAGGTATAAAAAGGTAATTACTGTAACAAATTTGCATGAATATTTTAATAAAATTATTTTGCTCAGAATAAAATGTAGTGATTGTAATTCATGCAAATACTTTTATTGATTTTAAGGCACTAAGTATGAATTTTGGAACCCGATTGGCCGAGGGTGGCGAATCACGCTTCCCCGCCGCAGATTCGAAGCCCAAAACCTCAGCTCCTCTAGGTAGCAACTCAGCCCTTTATCCCTTCGGTGAGTCGATAAATGAGTAACAACCCTGCTAACTAAACACTGGGGGTTTTCGCGTCAGACTGACCAGCTGAATGGAACATCTGTTCATGCACCTCAGCACCCAAAGTAAAGAAGATTGTGTTGAGTATAGTAGGCATTGGCCCTCGTGGACTGTTACGCCACTGGACTGTTACACCATTTATGTATGAATTTCTACGTAATGAAAAGTTTTTTCAAACTGAATCTTTAGAATAATAGAATTAACCTTATAAGCTCTGTAGTTTTTAACGTACTTGTTCGAAACAGCATACAAAATTAAATGCTTAAATATATTTAATTATGATGCTAATAATTTACTGAATAAAATTTAATTAGATTAATTAATTACATATTAAGCAGAAATTCTCTCAGTATGAAAACCATTATTTTCACTTGATTGAATTCTATTAAACATATGAATGCAATTTAAATGTCGCAAATTCAGCAAACAGTTTCTAATTATTATTTTTTATTTTTGCCTCTGGTAGTTGATAAGTTATTTTTAATTTAGCAGCATTTTGCGACAGAGAGAATAAAACTGAAACTAATTAACATTTTTCCGTAATATTTGAACTTTAAATTATTTTTAAATAGTTACTTTATAATTGAACTTTTCTGAAATTTAATATTTGTAAGGTAAAAGCTTTAAAATTTCAGGATATGCTCTAATTCATAAACCTATAAGTATCATAACTTAATTTTTAGAGATATGTATAGCGGTGTTATATATTTTATGCAGATAAGATGATAATAACAGTTGGAAATTGAATGCTTCTTTGCAATAATGTTTCATAAAAATTTTTAAGAGAAGTCAACGTTATTGATAAGTAATTAAAATTAGATGATGCCGTATATTTGTAATAAATTAAGGAAATGTTAATATATGTTTATTAGTGAACGTCAGCGCACTAATTATTATATTTTTAATTTAGTGAATAATAGTTTATCAGTATATTTATAACGACACTACGTTTATTTTTAGTTAACAATGTAAACGTTTTAAATAATTTTTACTTACTGTAGTGCATGACATTTTAACAATTTGGGCTTATTCATTTATATTAAAAACGAAGTACACTGCCGGCCACAGAAAATTCAACACCAAAAAAGACCAAATATATCTCAGCGAATTTATTTGGGAGATAACATGTTGTATAAATATTAAACGATTAAAATTAAATCATCTTGTGACGTGGGAATGGTGACAAATTCAGTAGTCAGTGTAGCCACCATTGTCGGCTATACTCACTGCCACACACCTCGGCATAGGATCAGAGCGTTTTCAGATGTATTCTTGGTACATAGCAGTCCAACCGTCTTCCACATATTGCCAAAGTTGATCTGGTGTAAAGGGAGGGGGTGTTTCCCAGGTCAGTCGTTTTGCCAACATGGACCATACATTTTCGATTGGTGATAGATCACGAGAACAAACAGGCAAATATGAATCAATTAATCTGATGTGTAAAAAAGAACTTTTGAACATTGTGTGCCACGAGTGGTCGCGCATTATCCTGTTGGAATGCGGCTGATGACAAGCGCTGAATCTATGGGAGGACCACAAGCTCCAAAACCTCAGAGACGTAGCGATGTTTATTCAGTTTATCGACAATGCGTACTAGAAGAATGCGGCAGTGAAATCCAATACCGCCCGAAACCATGATACCGTGTGTAGAACTAGTGTGACGATGCATAACGCAACAGTTCAGCAACCCCTCAAAACGGTGTCTCTAAACTCGAATCTGACCATCGTGATGTTGCATTCGGAAGCGGGATTTGTCAGAATACACAATGTCGTTGAATTCCGTTGTCCATATCAGCCATTAAAGTCACCATTGATGTTACCAAACCCTGTGGTTTTCAGTCAAGGGTAAATGAAGCAATGTATGTCCTTGAGGACATACCACTCACACATCTGCAAATGGTGTTGAATGGTACGAGGAGGCACCGAATGATGCGTAACAGACTGAATCTCTTGTGATTTGAAAATAAAAAACTTCTTCAATACCTAATTAGCTATTTTGTTTGATATGGCTAAGGCGTTATTTATCACTGCCATGCTCACAATCCCTCTGAAATAATGGGTAGTGAGGTATGTGCGATCGGCCCCTTTGGTCCGTCCTTTCTCCTGCATACAACGAAGACAAATCCGCATCACAGTTCCTAGGTTTCATCCAGGACGTTGATGGATTTCAATCAAGGATAATCCGCAATCCTTCTAGGCAACTATTCTTCCTCAGTCGAATTCAGAAATTTGATCAAACGAGCTCGATGACCAAGAGACATAGGCAAACAGTTTACGCAAAAAACGAAAGCAACCGCACACTAAAATAATTGCCGTAGTTCAAGTTGCCAATTTGTTAACCCCCTTTATAGCCCATGTATGTGGCACTACGGTACCCCGGGATGCGCGTCTCCGCCGCTATAATGCTAATGTTCTGCGTATTTCATTGCCACCAACGCATAATGTGAATTACACATGGTTTGCATGCTTCTTTCCAGGGGCTGCATTTTGTGTGATCCGCAGTGTATATTTTTCATGTGTGTGTGTGTGTGTGTGTGTGGTTGCTCTTTACACTTCATAAGCAGATGGCTTGATATCTACATTAAAATCCTGTTATTTAAAGAATAAAATGATTTATGAATTACACAGAACCATATCAAAATGTTTGAGCGTATCTGGTTTATTTTGTATATTTATTCGTTCACCGAAATTTCTCTAGCCACTTGCCATTGTTGCAGTACACTAAACTGATATTATTGCATACATATGCAAATATTGTAAAAATAAAAATTACATTTAGTACATTTTAATCAAAATACACTGAACCACTGAATTAGGGGTATCAAAGACTATGCGAATTGTGTAGTACTGCGTATCATTTATGCGCAAGTGAGGGCACTATGTTAACTGCATATATAGCGCGTATTGTGGTTGTTCTTAATTAGTTGTTGAAATTGCCAGTATGGGTAAACTGCCTGATTTAGACGCCTTCGATCACGGACAAATCGTAGAAGCGCGATGCATGAGCCATTCAATTTTCGAAGGATTTTGACTTCTAGGATGTCAAAAATTGGCAGTCTCAAGAGTATACCAAGAATACAAGGATAGCGCATAAAAAAACTAGCGATCGGGCAAACTACAAAGGATAATTAGCCTTGACAGAGCGGGGTGAAAGGAGCTCAGCCATATTGCAGGTAGCAGGCAAGGCCACATATTAGCTCAAATTACCAGCCAGTTGAATGTCATTGCCAATTTTGTAGTCAGTAAACGAATTGTGCAGCGCTCGCCTCACCGAATGGATTTCGGGAGCAGTCGGCCTATGAGAATACCATTGTTCATTGCTCGCCATCGGCCTGCACATCTTGCCTAGGCAAGAGAGCATAGACATTGGAGTGCAGAGGACTGCAAATGAATAGCATGGAATGATGGGTCTCGATTCCGACTACTTAACGCTGACGGGAGGCTGAGAATATGGCATCCAGCTCATGAAGCCGTGGATTCTGCATGGTAGTTTGGAACTGTACAAGGGTATGGTGGCTCAATCATGGTTTTTCATGGCACTGTTTGGAATCTTTAGGGCGTGTACCTAATTCCCTCAATGCACGTACGTAGATTTGTTAAATGATCACCTCCATCCGTTTATGCATTTCTGTTAGGGCCTCTTTAATGGAGTTTGTCCAGCAAGACTACTGTATCTTTCACAAGTCCCGGTTGTTTAATGGTTGATTGGATGAGTATTCCTCTGACTTTACTGTCAAAAATTGGCTACCTAGAAGACCAGGCATATAAAGGCTAGACCAGAAAGTTCATCACACAGCACGAACAAACCTTACTGAATTATGGACAGCTTTAGGCAATATTTGGCAAGTCATTTCCCCGTGGAACGTTTCCAGAAAGTGTGGCAGCCGTTATCGAGGCCAGAGGAAGCCTAAGTCGTTACTAAGTAGGTATCCCTAATTCAGAGGCACTTCTATGTAGTTAAGAGATTCTATTAAATAATTTTGTATTATGGTGTGCGCTTTGCATAGAATAGTACATTTGCATACATTTCAAAGATGATTCTTCTATATATTATTAATGATATAGTTCATTTTTTTCTTTGAGCAAATACTAATTAATGCATAAATAAAATTATCTTTCTATGTTGTTTTTTTTACATATAGCTTTGTTTTAAAAGATAATTTTCTACAGTACACAGCTATTGTATTTTATTTCGTGAAGATAGTAAACTGTTTGATACAAGCAGTTAATGTTTGACACAGCGATACATGAACTTATTTCTGAAATAATATATTTTTATTCGAACACAGGCCTCGCCCATATAGTCCTTACAATTACGAGAGAAATAAAACAATTCTATCAGAATTTCGTCAATAATTAAACATTCCTTTCTTTAAAAAATAGCATAACATTCATTGGAAGTTATTGTATTAAAAGGGATTATTAAATAAATAATTTTTAAGTTTGAAACCTTGCATAACGCTAAATGTCAGCTTAAAGAAAATACATACATTAGAAAAGAAAATACCAAAACACTTACTAAAATACAACATGTACTAAAATAACTTTAAAATTCAAACTGTTTTCCTCAATTTGCGGTTTAAAAAGGTTTTGCTCATTGTTATAATTCAACATTTTATTTTTGTCTTGATGAAAACGGTTAATGTTTATATTTAACTAGATACAGAATTGTTCAAATGAGAAGGAATAATCGTTATTTTTCTTTAAAAAAGTTATTTTTATACACATTTTATTACCTCAACTTCAATGTATCTTGTTTTTTTAATACGAAAATGATTTCAGTTTAAATGCGATGTTATTTTACAAAAAGAAGAAAAAAATTATGTCAATTGTTATTTTTTATACTTCATTAAGATTCTGATGACATTGGTTTGAAGCTAGATACTTTTTCTACAAAGGAAAGTTGAACCCATGCTTTTTCTGAGCATTATACAATAAAAAAACATCCTAAAAATTTTCCTTTTCAGGCTTGTTTAAAACAACTGGAATAAATTAAATTTCACTATCAATGTAAACAAAACAATGATTCAGAAGTCAAATAAAAGAATTGAGTCTCTCTTTCAAAAAATAAAACCCCGTATCTATAAGAAAAAATAAGACTAAAAAGCTGAATCCACTCCTAGGATGTAAATTTCTGTTATCCATTTTAAGGACTTTTTTGCGAGTGGTATTCAATATTCAAAAAATAAATGTTCACTGTTCGGGTAAACCATTTTCATTAGGCAAAATAAGAATGGAGTTGTTAAAACTAATGTCAAGACCAACAAAAACGTAACTGTTCTTTTTGAACAAAACATAAACAAACAAAAACATTAAGTACAAAATAGGAATAATCAACTATCTCACAGAAAAAAATGAACAAGGAATTTACCGCTTGTTTTTATAAATGCATAAATCGAGTTATAAACAAGAAAATCGAGTATAGTATTTATTTGATGCATTGTAATATATATTGTAATAAAAGTGATGAAAGAATAATGTCATTCCCCAGAATATTTTAAATCCACTAAGGACAGTTATCAATATTTATTTTTTATAGGAGATTGAATGCTCGGATTGTTTTTCTGTTTATAAGAAAACTTTTGCAATAATCTACATTTATATATAAATGTAATAATTTTTAAAAAAAATATTATTGAGCAGTGGAAAAATAAAGAGAAAAAATTGTTAGGTTTTTTTTTTGAGTTAGAGTGGCATTCAATGTGAGACATAATCCCCTTTTCCCTTTAATTTCTGTTCTTTTTATTTCTTATTCGTGCATTTAATACAAACCTTTTCATATACTTTGTAAGCAAATTATCTAAATATTTAGAAGGTATTTAGTTTTTATTAAACTAAAGCATTTTTTATAATTCAGATTTTTAATTTACCTCACCCATAAAAGTCGTATTGAAATTTCTACTTTTTCAAAAAACTGTTATTTCATAAAAAAATATAATATTTTTTCCATGAATCATAAACAGCAAAATCAGCTATGTTTTTTCACATAAAATGTTATTGAAAAGCAAGCAAGTGTTAATTCTTTTCGCTGTCATACGTACAAAAACACATATATTTTTGTGTGTGCATATAAAAATTTTTAATGGATATATTTTCACTTTTTATGATTTTTTGCATTGTCCTTTTAAAATAAAAGTATTATTTTTCTTACTGACATCTTAATATTTGCCATAACTCTTAATCTCTTAGTATATTTTATAATTAATTTGACTTTATTTGTGTCTCACAAATTAATCCTCATTCTATTTTACTCAAGGTAAAATCATGATGTCTGAATTTCTATTTCTATATATATATATATACAAAAGCTTTGATCTTGCTTTTATTTAATGATTTACGATTTTTCATGCGAATTTTTTAACAATATTTTGATATACTGCTATTTTTTATAAGAACTTAAACTCAAAGTTTCTAATTAGTTAAGGAATTTGAATGCATGCAATATTTTGGATCATTTTAAACTCGTAAGAAAATATACATTAAGGCAATAAGACATTCAATAGAAATATTAATGCTTAATCCGAAAGATTTTGTTCAGTCTAAACATTAAATTATATGTTATGTAATATTTATATAAATTATTAACATACATACACACAAACACATTATAAACAAATTAAACGCAATAAATCACATTGCTTACAAGCTAATAATCACAAGGAAACAGTCAATTTAGAAATAGTAAAAGAAAAAAATACTGGAAATATTACAATATGTTTGTTCCTTAAAAGTTTTTACTATGCTTAATTTTTGTATTGCATTACGAATTATTCTGGAATTGTCTCTTCCACATATATTCTATGATATGGCTTTTAATAAAAGGTTTGATTTTAAATCACTGCTGACTGTAGCACATGAAATATGATGCTAAGTCATCGCTCATTAAGTCCAAAAGATGAGAGTTTGATGAAAGCAATTTTCGAATTTTTGAATTCTTACATCTACATCTTTTTTATGAAAGTATTCAAAGTAATTTCTTACTTGAACGATATACAACTCGATTGATTGAATCTTTTACACTGTTCATACACGAGGGCTTTTGGCCAGATATATATTAATGGATTATGGATTTTTTTTTTATTTATGTGTATCTTTTTTCACCTTAAAATATTTCTCGGTTATCTAAAAAGAAATTTGAAATATTTTTATTGCTATTTTTTGTAAAGAGGTTATCTATAAAAAGAGACATAAAGATATCTTCATAGGGAACACTTATGCATGTACATTCTTAATGAACATGAATTCTTGGGCATTTTAAAGTCAATGTAAATGGAGTCAGTCTTGATTGTTTGAAAGGTATTTGAGTAAAAATATTAGCTGATAGTGCGAAATATATATATTGCTACTTAATTCTTTTTTAAAAAATCGAATAGATACGTAATATTTTGAAATAATTTGTTAATTTATGCAAGTGTTTGATTTGAAGTATTTGATCAGTCTTTAAAACTACATAATTCTGTGTTTTTTTATATGGTGTGGAATTGAAAATAAATTTCTCTCTCGCGTGTGACTTTTCCTAATTTTATACCAATAATAATCTATGAAAATATGATACGTTAAATACTTATCTTTTTTTTTTGTTTTTAATACTTATACATAAAACCACGGAATGGGTCATTTTGACCCACTATAATCACCAGTACTAAATTTGTAATTCAACGTTTCCTGGAATGGAAAAGTTTTTTCAGTCCTCTTTCCATTTCCCAGTTGTAAGCGGAACAGTACTTCAAGATCAGTAAATTGTTACTGATAACAGAAGAGCAGCTGAGAATTTTGTTGTAGTAGTAGCCAGAGTGTTGCAGCCCTTCCCCTCCCTTTATCATCCCATATTAGAAAATGCCTCTGGTTAGCATATTCAATGAATGTATAGTCTCCGATGTTTTTGTTTTGGCCTATTGAATGGAATGTGGTGCATACTATCATATCCAATGTGGTAGTCTAACAGGCACACATCTGGTTCTTTATGACTAAACAACTAGTTGTTCTCATTGCCTGGGGGATAGTTTGAGTGTACCAGTATCTTCGATTTTTGCCACCTTGTTTCCACGCGGAGATAAAATTGATCTTAAGTGAAAATGGCTGGAAGAAATATGCGTAAATTAACAGTTAGTGAGGCCCTCGAATATATGCAACAATTATTGGAAAATTAATCCGAAACGAGAATGATGAGGAAACTACTTTCAGCGACGATGAATATGTGCCTTCAGATGAAGAAAACATTTCCTCGGATGAAGATACCTTTTTTAATTTCCCTGTACAATGTTCTAGCAGAAACCCACTTCTGGGAAGAAAGAAAAAACAATATGTAAATAAACGTAAAAAGATAATAGACTCAAATCCAGGTGAAATGAACTCTAGAACTTTTGTTACAAATGATGGAACATGTTGGGAAAGAATCGCCTCTGGAAGTTGTATGCGTGGAAGAATTCCTGACCATATTGTTGTCAAAGAAAAGAGTGGTACAATCAGTTATGCAAAGCGAAGTATTGAAAATGGCTATGTAATTAGTTCATGGAGGCTATTTATAGATGAGCCTATGCTTCGTCATATCAAAAATCGTATAGAGGAAGAAGCCTGGGAATAAAATGAATGGTCAACATCTTTAGGCAACTTAAATGCTTTTATATCAATTTTGTATGCTCGATGCATATACGGTGCAAATAATCTAGAACTTTATACTCTGTGCTCTGTTGTTTGGGGTTCACATTTTTTTCCTCGATACTATGTCGAAAGATTATTGAGCTTCTTTCATCCCACAGTTTATATCGACAATAATCACTTAAAAAAGCTTCCCGAAACAATATCATTTTATAACTTAACAAAATTTGGTGTCGGCATTGCCGACCAAAGGGCTCGGAAATATTTTGTGAACGCAGGACCAAGGAGGTGGCCAGTTCATGTATTCTACAATATAATGGATCTTGCAGTGATTAGTTCGTGGATTTTATACTAAGATGTTACTAGAAAAAATACTTACGAGGAGAAAATATCTTCAACAACTCATTGGAGATTTCCGTATTTCATATATCCACAAAATAAAGTACGTCAGATACGCAGACAAAAGAGGACACTACTGAAGAAAAAGGGTTCATTGCCAAGATTGCTTTCAAGTGTAGAAGCAAAAATGTAGATACTTGTTCTGACTGTAAAATACCGATGTGTGGAAAGTGTACAAAATATATAAAAACGTTGCCAAAAATGTGCATGAACTGTGTAGGAAATCTTGACTGGTAAGAAACTAAATTCTACTAAGTTGTCTGTATATTTTACTAACTGTATACAATATTCTATATTGTAAAAGCTTATTATTTCTTAACTTATTATAACAATTCAATGTTAAAAATGAATAAATGTCATTGACAACTACTTAAAACGTACTTTTAACTTAACAACACGGATGTTCCTTAATTAGGGTCAATTTGACCCAGCACGCGGTTTTAGGTGAAACTGCCGCGGTCATAGTGTTAAAAATTGTAATAGGTTTCCATGTACTCCAAAGACCTTTTTCTGTATCTTCAATTGTTATGTTTCTTGGAATCCAATTTCGTTCTTATCTGGCTTTGTAGGTTATACAACTTTCTCTCTCTCATTGAGAATTTTATTTTATTTCATTATACTATACATACGAGTATATATAAAAATATTGAGGTAAAGTTTAAATGATATGAAATTACACAGCAATATTTTTTTATCACAAATATTCCGTTAACTTCACTAATTTAATTTTCGGTGTGGATCAAAATTAAATGCTCTTGATACTTACCTATGTGTGAAGATTGATCTTTTTTGGTTTTCTTATTAATTTAATTCTTTTTTTAGGTAACCTCTAAGATTGTTAGACTCACCTTCGTATTTACCGTTAACTGAACTGGCGGTCAAGGGAAGAAAACTTGGGTTCCTCCTAAGTTCGTTCCAACTCACACGTTCATTTTCTTACTCCGGTTCAGGTAGAAACATTTGACGGGACTCACAAAGGTAGGTCAGATTTATTCTCGCTTGAGTAGTAAGCGCCATAACAGGGTCTATTTTGAACAATGACATTGTAAACTCTCAGTTGAATAGGAAGATTTAAAATAATAGTGGTGAAATGAAGTTTTAACCAGCGGTTTACTTTCACTTAATCTCGGTAACTGAACTACTAATATCTTAGCGGGGCTCAGTTAGTGGTGATTGCGACGGTTAGTTACTTGAAGCACTGAATGAGCTATATCTTCTGACTATATTTTTTCAACGTTGCATTGTTTAATGTCAATAGTACAAAATTGGTTGCAATTTATTTTTAATAATTCTATATTGTACTCAAACAAATTCTAACGCTAAAAACGCATGAAATAATTTTTACTGCTAGAGAACTAGAAAATAATTTTTGTTTGGTTTAAAAAGATTAGATAAGGAAGCTAAACTAAAATCAATAAAAAAACAGAACGGTTTTATTTATTTATGCCTTAGAGAAAGACACATTTCCTTTTTCTTTTTTTTAAATAATAAATATATCAATAAATCTAGAACTATTTATGGCATATAAAAATAATATTGTAGAAAAGTTTGGTGAACAATTTTAAGGGATAGTTAATTTATTAGTAGGGACTTATGTCTCTCGATTTTTGTTGCTATTACTTTTTTTATTAGAATAAATTCCTGAACAAAATATCCCAGAAAAAAAAATCATGTTAACACTCACACTTGCCCATACCAAGTGTCACAAAAAGTTTTTAGGAAGACAGACTTTTTTTATCACTTATGAATGATTATAATTGATGGTGCACTCTTTTAACCTCTTTTTTCTTATCTATTCTCTTGCCTTGAAGAATTTTGCGCCTGTCAGAAAAAAATTCCGTTAAAATGATGAATGACTTCATTCTTTACATATATATCTTTACGCAGTATTTACATAAGCCAAGCTTGGAGAAAAGCCAGCTTTTCGTACATTTCTTTTGACAAACTTTTGATACTTGCATCAAAATGCTAATGTCATACAACATTTAAGCCACACAGTATTTATCACAATTTTACTACTTTATTTGAACATTTCTCCAAAGCTTTTCCAATGACGAAAGCAAAGTTTTTTTCACATATGGCCCACTTCAAAATCTGGGTATTTGAGCATTTAGCTCCTTTTGAAAATGTAGAAGCTATTTTTGTGAGTAAATTGTTCCTCTAATAAATAACAAAGTGAAAGTTTTTGTCTTGTGAAATGATTGTCTCTTATGAATACAATTTAAAAGATGAAAGTAAATTGTGAAAAAAAAAACACATGAAGAGCATACTTTGTACATGGTCTTGTTTAAGCGGATATGAAACAGCAAAATCCCCAAAACGTTACCTTTCCATTTTTACATGGTTATCTATTTTACCTCTATTTAAAATCACTGATTGATACAATAAGTGATAAGTTTAGAGACGATTCTGACTGTATAAAATAAAATTTGAAGGCGTAGCTTAAAATATTTCAAACTAAGAATGGCTGTATTACCAAAAGAATAATGGCATGATGCGGCTTTAGTTCATCATTTAATTAATAATTTAATTTCTAATGACCTTAAACTTACTGCAAATTTGGAACATTTTTTAATCATTAATTCATTTGTTGTGTGTGTGAACATGTGCTCGAATTTCAGAGGCCTAAAGTTTTGTTTAGCTGGGTACGAAGAAAAAGTAAAGAACTTGCAAAGTTTTAATACATCGTGTCTCAAACTTTTGGGTCCAGCCCTAGCGGGATATGAAAACTTTACAAGGTTGGAGCGAGCATATTGAAATGTCGAAAATAAAAGATTACTTAAAAAGGTTATTTATTTACTGAAAGTAAACAAACAAAATAAATGCTGACAAAACAAATAAAATACACATTTACACTGAAATAATACACTTATAAACGTATCAATAGTGCGCAATGTATTTTACAATTTATTTTACAATACTAAATTAAAAGCAAGTTTTAAAATTACCAGTGACCCCATGGACTTGCCAAGTTAACATTTATCCGAATAATTTGTTTGCGGCTTGATTTGCGATTTAAATTTAATTACTTTACTGCTGATTTAAAATTGCGCGATTCGTTCCCCAATTCCACCGTTTTTCACGATGACACGCGTATGTGAGTTGCGGGGAATCGCAATAAGCAAATTCTGTGAAATAAGTAAATCCTTCGCAAACACTGCCAATATCCTTTCATTGCAATCCAAAGCCTTCGGAATTTTTTTATGGACAGAAGAACTCAGTAAAGATCGTACTTCCGAAAGACGTATATATATGTCTGAGGCAATTAATGCTTTCACTGAGCGAAACATTTACATGCGCCGGTGACACTTAATAGGTTAAAGTCGTACTGTAGCTTTTGTTCAAATTTTAGTATCATTGAATTTAATACATCGTTATTGTATGGAAGGGTGGTGCGATGAAAATTCTGATTGAATATTGGGTCGCAAGCATTGAAAGTATGAGAGCACTCTTTTAAGAAGCATCCTTACTTCCATAAGAATAACAGATTTTTCTTATAAAAATATTACCCCAAAATTTCTCTGGAAGCCTTTCATCTACTCAAACTATTATTAATTGGAAAAAAAAATCTTATTGTACATTTAAATGCAGCGTATGTAGCGTAGCATACTGTAGATAGTAGCTAGTAGTAGCGTAGCTTATTGTAGATTGTAGTTAGTAGTAGCGTAGCTTATTGTAGATAGTAGTTAGTAGTAGCGTAGCTTATTGTAGATAGTAGTTAGTAGTAGCGTGGCTTATTGCAGATGTAGTTAATTCATCTCCTTATAAGCGACAAATAATTAGCTAATACTGTTACAAGTATTTTAAGCTCGAGTTGTTTTTTTTTTGTCTTGAGCAATGTTCCCACCTCTCTCGTTCTATTTTAGTTTTTAATTTTAAACATTTACAAATCTAATGTCAAATGTATATATAAATGCTTTAAGTTAAACTTATAAATATTAAAATGTTGAAAAAACTAGAAAGAAAATATAGGCGTTTACATGACTTAAATGAAACTACACAGATATTTCTACTGATGACTACGTAAAACGACACGTAGCAAAAATGGAGAGAGAAAATTTTTTTAAGCAAACCTACGTTCATGATGTCGGAAATAAAAAAAAGGATGTAGAGCAAAGATCGTGATTTCCTAAAAGTTGCTTTTTTCTTTCTCTTAGGTGAAACGTGCAATTTCTCATGATTCGTTTTGAGAAAAGTAATTTAAAAATGTCATAATGTTATTTACCAAAACCCAGGGTTTAGTGTTGTACATTTAAGATTATATTAAGATAATCTTTGCAAATATAAAGAACAGCACTAAACTATGTTAAGAGGCAGTCTAAAATTGTTAAATCTATTCTAAGAAATAGGGGATGTTTTACATGGCGACCAGCATAAAGTTTCACGTACTATTACAGCAACTTATGTCCACTATCTCCTGTTAACAGTTAATAAGACTGCTTCTTTTGGCAAGAAAACTGTGATTGTCAAGACTAACTGTCTGGAATAAGTGAAATCAGGAAGTATTTTACGCACGTAGGGTGTACATTCCATTGACAGCAAGACAACATGCAGTCTAAAGGATATTGGACTTCTAAACAGCGAGAACGGAAGCAACGGAATTGGAGAATGCTGTTGTTTAGAGACGATTCTTGATATAGTTCATTATGTGACACTCGAAACGTTCTTAAGAGGAAAGAGAGAACTGGAAATAATTCCATATCGCTTCGTGAAATATCACAGTAAAGATGAGGTGGTCTATGATAGTATCAACTACAATCAAGAAAGGCAAGATATTTTTAAATCTCGTGTTGTACCTTACACGACAGCCATTTGATCCTTTTTTACGTATGCCTAAATTTGTTTCTTTGTATCACGATAATACCAGACCTCATACAGCTTCTGGAGGGCATTTTTGAAGCAGAAACAACACAGCGAATGGAAAGGCTAACACGCTCTCCTGATCTATATTCTTGAGAAACACTCAGATAATGATTTGCAGTGAGATCGATATATTCATGTGCGACTTGAGAAATGTACTGCTTCAGGAAAGGAGCATTATTTCCACAAATCTTGCAGATAACCTCATCGTTCTAAAAAAACAATTGTGTAACAGTGTTAGCTGTTAAAAAGACCATGCATTGTTCTGAATTACAGGTAAATAAATTATTATCATGACTTATATTTTTCCTATTGTTTCAAATAATTAAAGCTGCAATATACACTCATGTCCCTAAATCAAGGATAATTCAGAATCACACAGAAATTGAACTCTAAAATAAAAATTTCCCCTGTAGAATTATCACACACATCTTGAAGAAGAATATGTAAATTACAGGAAACCACCAGATGGCGCGGATAGTACATCACAATGACGAGAGTAAAAGAAAGGGGTATATAAGGAATGGTGGCAAAAAAGTAAAATTGTTCACAAGTGCTTTAAAAGCCTTTCAGTGCAATAACCGCATAGTTATGGCACAAAGGAAGCATTTGGATGATTTTTTACGTGGTAGAATTATTGGACGACTGGAATGTGAACGTACCCAGCTGGAAGAATCTGAGGAACTTGGAATCGCACAAAGTGTCATCTCCAGGCATTTGCAACGATTCGAAGATGATGGTAATGTGAGTAGATGTTACAGAACAGGTCGCCCCTGAGTTACAACGCCGAATGAGGACCGGTATATTTGGCAGTTACTGCAAAAAGAAACAGACGGAGAAAAACATAAGACCTGTCTCGTCAGCTCTCTTCAGCTACCGGTACGACAGTTTCAAGACAGACCGTGTACAGACATTAATCTATATGCTCGTAGGCCTGTCAGATGTGTTCCACTTACCGCAACTCACTGTCGCCTGCGATTAACCTGGAGTAGAGAGCATGCATTGTGGACACCACAACAGTGGTCTTGTGTGATGTTTTACGACGAGTCCAGATTTAGTTTGCAGTCTGATTCTCGCCGGACTTTAATTTCGAAAGCACCAGGTACACCAAAAGAACACCATTGAACGACACCGTTACGGTGGTGCAGGATGGCTCGTTTGGAGAGGAATTATTCTTGGTTCCAGAACTGACCTGCATGTTCAGAGTGTAACGATGATAGGCCACATCTATCGGGATGTCATTCTGGAACAACATGTACGTTTGTTTCGGGGCGCCATGGGAGCTGAATTTCTGCTTATGAATGACAACGCTCGTCCTCACCGTGCAAAAATTGTAGACGAATGCCTTTAATCGGAGAATATCACCCTAATGGATTGACCAGTATACTCACCGGACTTGAAAACAGTAGAGCATGTGTGGGATATGCTTGGCTGACGAATTGCAGCCCATCAACCCCCTCCCACCTGTGTACCGGAACTTGGAAGGGCATTGCATGATAAGTGGTGTAATATTCCCCAAGATCAGATTGATAATTTGATACTCAGCATGCCTAGGCGTTGTAAAGCCTGTATTACATCGTCCGGAAGACATACTTCGTACTAACCATCATACTACCATGTTATAATGTATTTTTTGTAAATAGGCTCTTTTTTTGAAATTTGCTCAAGGGAGTAAAAATCGCAATTTTTATTAATTATGTCAAACATATAGCATCTGTTTTGCTCTTTACCTTTTCTTTAATAAATAGACTTTAGAAATAAGTCAAATTTGTTTTGCTTCTGTCTCTTTGCCTGAACTTCATTATCCTTAATTTATGGACATGAATGTATTTTTGAGCTTTCTTTTTTGAAATACATTTTAATGTGTGCGTCCCTTTCATTTTATGCCGATGTATGGCAATTTCGTATTGTTTTCCTCACTTATTTGCTTGTTTCTTTAATTGTATAAGTGTTATATAAATGAAAAATACATTAGTGTAAATGTGTAACCTTATCTATAAACGTGCACAATTTAAGTTAATATCCTCTATCTTTACACTGTATTTTTTCTCTCTTTATACACATCTTTAATGGGTTTGGGATAATGGGCAACGCATCCCTTTTTTTAATACGAATCATACTTTTCTTGCATAATTTTGTAAGGAAAACATTAATCGTATTAAAATTACAATGAACCAAAAATATGCAAGGAATTTTTTTCTGTACAGACTCAGACTGTACTACTCAGACAAACTGTTATATAAAAATGATATAAATTTGCATGCTGACAAAAAAAAATTCAAAGTAACAGATTGGTGAAATCTATCTTTGTTTGAGGGGGGGGAATGATTAATTTTTATTAATAATTACTAAAAAATGGCTACTCTCAATCTTAAAAGAAAAGATTGAATACTTTTATAAATAAGCAAATTTCATTTAACACTTTATCTACCGACGGTAATTATAAGTACCACTCACTTTAAAATTACATTGAAGAACCATTTTTAAGAATACTCGGACGAGACTTAACAAGAATATTGTTTTGAATACACTCTTCCAAGATATATGGCAGCACGGGTTCTATGATGAGTATTTTATCGGGAAAGGCGAATAGTTTTATAGCATAAATTGCATTTTCAGTTGACGTCATTTTCAGCGGATTACGAAGATAGTTATTTTTGTTCCAAAAAATAGTTAATGTCAAAAGGTAAGAGTCTTATTCTTTTTGTATGTTAATGTATACCTTAGAAAAAGATTTGACTATTTATTTTACGTAAACAGTGTATATAATTAGTTTTACAGTTGAATATCTTTAATTAATTAATTAGCTCCAACTGATTAAATTTCCCAAAGTTGAGTATTTTCTTTATGAATATCCTTAATTTTCAATGTAGTGATTCAAAAAAAAATATTGCTTCAAACAAGATGTAGTAAATCATAATGTGCTAAATAAAGGGTTAAAATATAAAATGTTTAGATTTGAATAACGTTTTCGTAACTTAAACAAATAATACATTTTATTTTATTTTATTACATTGTTTTCGGTCAGCTATTACACTTATTTTTCTTCACTTCTTCTAGTGAAAAAGACGTTAGAAGTAAAGGAATTATATCCGTATATTTTTGTCGTATTTTCTACTACTTCAAATGCTTTGAAAACATTATGAAAACATTTGAATCATTATTACTTCCAATTTCTTTTCATATACTTATGACATTAGAAATTATAAGAAAAAAAATCCTGGAACGTATTTTCTGTGAAAAGTAAATCCAAATTAAAAGTGTAGTTAGAAATTTCTGAAATAAAATGATAGGAGTGAAGGCTGATAAAAAATTCATCTTATGAAAAAAGTCTAAATGTTAATGGCTTCATCAATTGCTGGTATCACGTGATTGGTTTTTTTAGAAAAATTACTTTTCCTAATTTTCTTTTCCATATCTGTTTTGGTGTAAAATTGATCTTTAATTTATTTCATGAGTGATATTAAAAGAAACGCAGTTTTAAACATTTTTCTAAACTTCTTTAGTAACCAATTGCATCTTAAAATTTAATTATTGATTTCGAATTCGATGCTCTGAAAACTATAATTACATAAACTACAATAGGTTGTTTTCAATTGAACCCCGGATACAAATAAGATAATTTAATTCATTCAGGAAGTTGTTATTTTTTATAAATCTGGAATAATTTGCATTTCTTAGGTACATTAAGTTGATTGATGTAGCATTGATGTATTACTTAACAGTGTTTCAAATCTGACTTAATTTCCTTTCTGAAATATGTTGTGATATCCCCCCTTGGAAGAATATCTCTCGGAGTATCAGCGTGAGCTAGAGGTGTAGGATTTATGGAAGAACTAGAGGCATACATATAATCTTAATATATCTTTATTAAGATTTTCAACTTAAACTTCTAACAATTTAAATTATAATACTTAATGTGAGAGAATCTACTATGGCAAAATACGCAATACACAGTTATATATAGATAAAAACGACTTAACCTAACTCGGACCACTATCAATAACTGAATCGCCGAAACTCAATTCTAATACAATCACTGATTCTAATATTTTATATTTAATCCTACCTTGTTGCAGTCTGGAGAATCAATCACTTATATCCTAAAGGCAATCTTGTATTTGCTTGTATGCACTGGTATGCACCTTGCTTCTCTATATCTTTATCATTTAAAACTTCTAAGCACCTCCACGTAACCTTATCCACACTTGAACCACGAACTATATTAAGATTCATCTACTTGCCATCAACTGCCACAAATTGCCATCTTGCTTACTTTAAGTTCCGATATTTAAAAGCTTGTTAATTTGCATCTTTCATTCACACTTCACTTCTTGAATTTGGTTGGAAAAGAGTTGCCATTAATTCTGGCACCAAAGAACCCAAAGGACATGTTAAAGAAAAAACGTGGAGCCCGTCACAGTGTAAAATATAGATAGCTTTAGTTAACCATTTAGTGATTAGCTCCAAAACTTATTAATAATATACATTCTGGAATATTTAAAAATTATTTAATATCATTCATTATCTTTCTGAAATTAATGCAAAATTTTTTATTTTTTTTCATGTCATTCAGCTTGTTTCTTCTACAGCATTCTGTTTTAGCAAAGAATATTATGTAAAAATTTATACGAGACTTTTAAACTTCTTTCAAATTATAAAGATCTTGAAGCCTGGAAAATAGTAATATTTTCCATAAAAAAGTAAAAAAGGAATTTGTAAATTTCCCTATACCCTTTAGTAACATATTAGTATTTACAGAAATAGTTATAAGACGAAGCACTGCTAACTACGAAAGTAAAATGTATTGTTAAATGATTAGAAAATAAATTTTAATTTGAAGCACTAATTTATTCAAATATATATATTCGTGTAACACATTGAATTGTAATTTCTATTCATAACCTGAATGCGATCGAACGCAAGATGAAATATCTGTATACTACAACGTAAATTACTATAGACATCTTAATAAAATGTTTATTGCGTGGATATGAGTTAGCCCAGTGCTTCTCAAACTTTCAATACCCGCGACCCAATATTCAATCATCATTTTCATGACGCCCCCCCTAAACAATAACATTGTATTGAATTCAACAATACTATACTTTTACACTAAAACTACAGTGTGCGTCTGTGTGTACGACTTTAACCTCTTATGTGCCACCGACGTATATAAACGTCTCGCTCTGTCAAAACATTAAATCTTTAGACGTATATATACGTCTTTCCGATCTTTTCACTGCTATCCATAAAATTATTCCTAAGGCTTTGGAATACAATAAAAGTACCTTGACAGTCTTTGAAAAGGATTTACTTTATTTCAGAGGATTTTGCTTATTTATTCCTTTTTTCCAAAAAAAACCCCATCAAAATACTTACGTCTACGTGGAAAATCATGGCATTGAGGACCGAACCGCGTAACTGTTAATCGACAGTTAAGGAATTAATTATAGACCGTACAAGTCATCAAGATAAGTGTTAATACAGGCCCATGGGGTTACTGGTAATTATCAAACTTGTTCTTAACTTAGTATTGTTAAATTAATAATAAAATACATTGCACGGTAAAGATACTTTTATAAGTGTATTATATGAGTCTAAATGTGTATTTTATATTTTATTATGTTATAAAATATTTTGTTTGCTCCCTTTCAGTAAATTAATAATGTTTTGAATAAACCTTTAGTTTTTTCGATTTTTAAATATGCTCGTGCCCCCTTGAAGAGTTATCCACCCCTCAAGGGGGGTGCGCCCCACAGTTTGAGAAACGCTGAGTTAGCCCAATACAAGGAAGAACTGCTGTATTACCTTTTTAATTGAGGCTTCAATGAACGATATTAAAAGATGAATACTTTGTTTACACTTCAACTAAATTTAGAAGATATTAGAATAGTGTTCTATAAGGAATACTAATTTATATTATGTTTAAAATGGTTTCCGAAATGGGTAGATCCATGGTTAGTGACATGCTTTCAATACAATTCTCGTCAAATGCTTCTAAATGAATCTCTGAGGAAACCTTTCGTTTCAAAAGTATAGTATGCACGCGTTTTATAAATATTCATATAAGGAACTAAGAATCAAATATTTAATTTAGATAACTTATTAAAATAGAGTATAAATTAGGATCCACTAGCCGCAAGCCTGTATAGATACCAGGAAAAATACATGGAAAATTTCTAATGAATATGTTTCGAGTCCTGTAAGTGAAACAAATATTGATGATACAGATATTTAATGCAATTGATGAAGAATGGCTGAGTGAGTGGATGTTTATTAATTTCGCCATTTAAAGTAACGTAATGGCTATTGGCAGAATGTCAAAAATAACTGATCTCACAATCAGAGGGTTTAGAGCTACAAACCGATTTCCCAGGAAACACGCAACCACTTCAACGTTCATTCATTATTGAATATAACAAAAATTTACATTTTTAACAGAAACAACACAATAAAATTGCGTAATACATATTATAAGTAACTACACGAAACATCTGTATTTTAAAATAATCCAAATATACAAAGCGAAAATAATAAAAAAGAAATATAAATGTAAGAGAAGGAAAAAAAAAGAATATACTTTGGTCCAACATTCTTACAAATACATTGCAAATAATAAAGTTATTTAATACAAATACTCCTTACAGACACAAAGACAAAAGGAATAAAAAAGAAAACATTTAAAAGTTATTTTTTTTTCAATTCATTTTTTCAGTTGATGCCATCACTCCCAGTCGATGCGTTTCCCTCTTCATTTGTCCTCCTCTTTTAAAACAAAAATGATTCTGAATCGGAAGAAAAATGATACACATTTTAGATCACCTAACTCTTTTTTTGGCAAAGAAAAAGTTAAAAAGAAGTAAAAAGACATAGAGAAAAGAAAAGAGAGAGAGAGAGGGAAAAAAAGAAATTATTCAATTTTATTGGAGATCTATTTTGCTATTTAAAAAAGCAAGAAATTAATTTCAAACAAATACTCACGCTGTTAACAAAGAGTTGAACCAGGAAATTGCATTACATTGCGTGGAATAAAAATAGGATTTAAAAGTTTGAGAAGTTTCTCTGATCCAGAGTTCCATGAACTCATTACACCACAGAAGAACCAATTGTGATGACATAAGGGCAGATATCCAATCTCATTTAAGGAATTTTGTCCACGTAATATCGGATCACAGTCAAGTGCCTACGACAATACTTGAGCTAGAATACCCATTTCTAAACTATCAATCCCCGTCAAGGGGAGGACTTTAAATCGCGTCAGATTTAACATGTATAAGCCCCTTCCATACAGTTTTCGGTAACACTAGAGCTCCAATTCATGAAACACCGGTTACGAACTCATGACCATGAGCATCCGTGAGCTTAACCCGGTCGATGAAATATAGAAGGATAGATAAATGACACCCACTAAAAATCCGTAACTTATTTTTAAAATGGCATTTGCTGCTTAATCCTTCCACGCTTTAGGGAACCATTCTCCACCCCTTCCTCTCACTTAAAAATTGGTGATTGTCATATTTAATTATAATTTAATCTGCAGTTTTTTAAATCCAAAATATCAAAATATAACGTATGATTAACCCAATTATATAAACGGTAACGTTTAAGTTAAAAAAGAAAGTTAAAGGAATTGGGGCCCAAATGATAAAAATTTAAAGGGCTATACTCTTCCATTACTTAAGTTTATTGTGCTGTGTAAGAATATAATACTGTGCTTTTCACAGATTTACGTTATTTGGTAAGTATAACTTTCTAAAATAATGTAGTATCATTGAAAACATTTATTTGAAAAAAAATGCCTAATAAATACTATTTGACCGTCAGCATGCATGAATGTAGGGAATATGTATGGAAACTCTGGCTTTAAGGTTGATTAAAAAAATTTTAGTTTTGGTACGCAGCACGTGGACATCAAATCACAGGAATAACAACTAAACAGATGATATTACACAAACAAACACACGCACACGTGCAACAAGAAGACAGAGGATGGAATGACATATGAACATCGAAACCACACCAGGTGACGTTATCATTTCAGTTGCAGTTATGAAGGCTGTTGAAACTAATCATTCTTTTGGAATAATTCTATTCTATTCTCATTTACTTTCAACAACCTTTTGATCCTGTAAGGATTGAAAACTATGGCGTACAGGATTACTTAAAAAAATATTATGAATTGATAATATACTTTAAAAGGATTTCATTAACTTGTAGATAATGAAAATTATTTGAAAAGCTTATTTCTAATTAAAAAGGTGTGAGAAATTTTAAAGAAAATTAAGCGGAATAATTTGATGTAAGGCATTCACAGTTTGCCTATTTTTTGCAGTTTTATCCAGCTTTTATTGTTTAACTTTGTATTTTTTTCATTAGTGCAGTAATTATTTCTCTTTCAATGATATCGGGTACAATTTTTTGAAGATTCAGCCACTGAAATGCGAATTCAATTGAAATGCAATTCCATTCAATTTATGCAGTTCAATTATTCCCAAAAGCAAGATGCAGTTCCATTTTTCTGTTTGGAATGAATTGTGAACTGAATTTTTCATTCATTGTAAACATCGAAACTTTATCAACATATCTTGATTAAATTTACATTGTTCTGCATGCGCTTCCCTTCTTAATTAGTTGGAAGAAATAAATTATATAAATGATACACTATCAATGAATTGGAGAAAAAATGTGGGTTTTATGAGAGATTTAGCAAGAGTTATTGTATAACTCAATTGTGTAGCTGCTAATACTGTTAGTTATTAGCTCAATATAGATTTAGAATTAGACATATTTAAATGATGTTCTCTGGAATAAAAGAATACTTTTGTCATTTCTTTCAGACCGAAATTTAGATATACATGTTATGAAATAGTAAAAGGATTAAGTCTATTTTATTTTTTAATGAGTATATATTATTATTCAGCGTTTATTTATTTAGAAATTAGGTAAGCAGCTTTGCTAAGACTATATAAATCTAGCTCTATAGGTTCTAAGGATCTGTTCTTGCAACGTTATAGCGTATTTAAGCCTGTGGACTTCAGTATTATTTTTTCTCTGAGTGATATAATTTGAAATAGTATATAAACTTTATGAAACATTCAATGCATCCTTACAAATTAGATTTGAAGTTGTCATTTTTTTATTGCGTATTACATACTATAATCCATGTCTGTGTGTGTGTGTGTGTGATATATTTTTTTAATTCAATATTCTTTTTTTTTATCTTTCTCACTCTTTCTTTTATTTTTATGTGGCAGATTTAGGGTTGGCAAGGGAAAAAATTGCTGTGAAAATGATGAATGACGGTCTACTTTGCAATTTCTTAATGAACTCTTACATAAATCATGCACAAGAAATGTTAGCAATTTTTAAAACATATTTTTAGGGATCATCAGGTGCTGATGATGGTTGTCAGAGACCATTTTGATCAAGTTTTATTTGTTAAATGTAGAATTAAAGTAATTTTGTTTATTTTTTCCAGTACACTTGGAAAAAAGTTTTGATGGTCTTTTGAATCGGTTATACTTATTATTTAATAATATTTGAAAATTTCAGGTTCATTGAATCCCATAGGATTTGTACTTGGAATAACAACTAAAAGCATAGATTTTGAACCATATATTTTTTTTTATAAATGTATCTACGTTTAAATTAACTCCCATTTATTTTTAATGTTAATATGTATTTTTGGGGTTTAATATGAAGTTTGAAGAAAATTTTTAAGAAATACATTATATTTAAATTTTATAAAATATTTGTTATATTGTTATGTACATGCATATTTTTTTAATTAAATGAGCTATTTTTCTGATAATTTTTTTATTGGTTTATACATTTGAATTTCATTTTTTGGAATATACGTTATACAATTTAAAACATTTAATTATTTTTCAAATGTATTTACAGTAATACCAAGAAGGAAAAATTCCGTAAAAATTTTTAACATTTATAAAACCTGAAAAATTAAAAAAATAATAATAAAAGGTTTACAAGTTTAGCATTGCTAAGTCACGGGATTTTTTTAATGTAGCAAAAAAAATAATAATTTAAAAAACAGCCGATGGATGACGTTTTGTACATAAATGAAAGAAAAGACACGCAAATAAGAAAAATTATGTTACCAAATCATTTATTATAGCAGTATGTGTGTTTCACATGTTCAGCACCACAGGACATAACACATTGCAGGCATGTGACAAATCCATCAACGGCAGATTGCAGAATGTCCGGCCTTATACTTGACAGCTCTCGGCGGATCTCCTCCTTCAATTCCGGCAGATTGGATGAACAGAATCGATATAACCAGTGTTTTAAATATCCCCACAGCTAAAAGTCTGCTGGTGTCAGATCTGGTGATCCAGGAGGTCATGGAAACTTGCAACGTTTGCTAATGATCCTTTCCCCCCCGAACATCTGTATCAAGAATATCCAGTTTTATAATCACCTGTCTCATTTGCATATTTCCAACTAAATCGTTTGTACCATCGCTATCTGATGTCTCTTTTGAATTATTTTACCCCTATCTTAAAAAAAAAAAACGTGACTTATGATGCGAAACCTACCGCTGATTATCGGTAATGTAACCCATATTCGATAATTGTAAATCGCATCATGACAAAAGTTAAATAAAATAAAGAATTTTCAATTAAAGAAACGATTATTTACGTTTAAGTTAAATTGATTTTATGCACAAGTAAAAATTTCGGTTTTACAAAAAAAAAATTAATGAAAGGAACTTAGCTTTGAGGAGAGGAGCCAGTGTTGACCCCAGGGTAGTTCCGGTGTTATCTCTGATTACATCTGAGTGCTATAATTTTGGGAGAGAACATCTACAGAAAATTCGGGTGCATCCCTTTTTATTCTGAACTCCATCACTCCAAAATCCTGGAGCAGGACTATTTGCCGTCCCTTGAATTCACATCTAATTGGACACACTACGCCACGCAGACCAACAAGTCGTGAAATTTTTGCGTTCACTGAACTCAGAAAAGAGCGGGAATACTTTGACACTCCCCACTGAAGGAATTTCACAACATCCGGTCAAGGGGCTTGTATAAAAATTTCTAGAAAGCAAGGGACAATTTCGAAATCGAAGGACAATTCCTGGCCTCCCATCACTTATCGATGCTAAACCTGCAAAAGCTATTTTTTTATTTTCTTTAATTTTCCGGTTTTTATAAATTTTTAAAGTTTATACGAACTTTTTATCCAACTGTATTTTGAACTACGCTAACCTGACAAATGCAAACCTGAAGCTACTGAATTTTAAAATCTTGTTGTTTCGTCTTATACTTGAACGCTAAACAATTCGATTACTCACTCTCCACTTCATGTTTAGTCAATGTACATGGTCGGACATATCAAGTGGAATCGAAACTTAGCCTCAATAATTTGTTTTGAGTTATATTTTTTTCTTATCTTCAATGTTATAATGGATGTATCATGTTTGTTATATGTATTTTGTCCACTCAAATTAAAGGGACGGCAGTGTCCTCCAAGCGAAGTAGAACTGATTCTTCAGCGACAAACAAGGAATGCATTTTTTTAAATGTAAACTTAACATGATAACGCTTTAGATGCAAAAGAAAAAATTTGTGAATTAGCAGCGGATAGTGATGGCGTTCAATAACTGCATGATTCCCATAACCTGGAGCTGACAATTGATGAGCTCATAGAAATGCACGAGCAAAATAAAAACATTCAAGAACTTGAGTCTTTAGACCCAATTCATTTAAAAGATCGAATGGTGATGTTGCTAATTTGAAATAAGACTTAGTTTAATTGAAAAAACAAGTAATATAAAACAAGTAAGTCATTTCCTACTTAGATTAGCAGAGAAAAATTTTATTTCAGCGACTTTTTATTAAGTAGTTACACGCGTAATATTAATATATATTTACATATGATATAATCACAACATTAAGTGGTGATTAATTTTTATTAATTATCATTAAAGTGTCATCCAAACAATCGTGTATTTAAAATTTCAGTTCAACTGAATGCTTTAAAACGTGAAAAAAAAAAAAAACTTTTTTCAAGTTTTGACACAAGTCGCCAAATTAGTCGCTAAGTCATCAAAAAGATGTCAGCATGGCTGTATTTGTAATTCTTTAAATAATTAGTTTTAATCAATTACTTTTCATTAATTATAATTTAATTATTGTATTGTCATACAATATAATCATGTACATAAAATTTCAGCTGACTTGAGTCCTTTAAAATGTATTTTGTTAACGATTGAAAATTCCACCAAGATAAATAAATATATATATAGGGAGTGTGAGCTAATAGTAGGAATTGAAAAAGGTTAAAAATTTTGAAATTTTTAGCATTATGTGGAAAATTTTATGGAGAAAATCATCTTTGAGCCGGTGGACTACTTTCTTAGATTTTATGAAACATTTTACATCTAATTTACTTTTATTTGCAATTTTGTGTGTGGATTTGTGTTTTCTATGATTTTATTAAACATTTTTTTTATCTAAATTAATATTTTCTTTCGCATTTAGACTCAACTAAACATAATTTATATGTATTCATATTATTCACCAACTTACGTGGTTATAACTCAGTTCCTATATCGCGCAAGCTCGGGGTATTTCTGTAATTCGAAATACTGTTTAATACAAACATCCTTGCAAAACAAAAACAAAATAAAGTTAATTTACTTTTATTTTTTTCGTCTCTTCGCATAATAAGAACGTCAACTTATTTCATATTGTTAAAATAAAGATATCAAAATCTTAAATTGACTTTTGTAATCATTAAATTCTTAGAAATAATTTTCCAGCTTTAATGGTTTAACTTTCTTTGCTTTTGTTGTACTAATGTAATTGCATATTAATGTTTATCTAAGTCAATTCATTGGTTACATTGTTAAGGAACTTTTTTACACAACAATATAAATCAATTGTGCTCCTCAAAAACGTTGCGTTATTATTCAAATGAACGTTTTATAAAATGAGTCTATTAAATAAGTTTGAATATATATATATATATATATAATCCAATATATAAAATCAATATATAAAAATGCAATATATAAAATATATATATATATATATATATATATATATATATATATATATATATACATACATAAATATAAACGAAAATATAAAAACAAACAGATAGTTATAAACCTAAGATAACTAAAATTAGGAAGAAGGCACAGTAGTATAATGACAAACTCCTGGCCTTAGGATCCAGGATTGCAGGTTTAAACATGTTTTGCGGCAAGCCAACATTCACCTGTAATTTGTCATACTATGTACCAAGAGGAAAGGAAAGAATTATATATGAGGAATTTAAATATTAAAAAATGATTAAACTAAATAACAAATGAACAAAAACATAACCTACTTTTATTCGGAGTGTAGATGATGGTCGGGAGTACATCAACAAGTAATGTGGTCCCGCCAAATACAAAAGAGTGAGAGCAGAACCGCATAAAATTAATTGCGATAGGAATTAAGAAATTTATATATATATATATATATATATATATATATATATATATATATATATATATATATATATATATACTTTTAAAAAGTCATAAAAATAATGTACATATAAAAATTAGTGTAAAATATAAAATAAACGCAAAAAATATAATATTATTAAAACTTAATAAGCATGTTGCGCCAACTATTTAATAATTGTAGAATAATTTAGATATTGTAGAAATTTAAAAATCATTACAAAACATAATAACAGTAAATAATTACAGGAATACAAATTGTATCATTAAAAACCATTATAAATATAATTACAAAGAAAGTTAGCAGGATATCCATGTTCAATACAGTGATTAAAAATATTTTAAAGATTTAAAAAAATATTAGCTTTATCGCTAACTAATACATTATTACGATAAATATAGTTAAAAATAATATTTCTATATATAGATATTGATAAATTTGAATTCCAATAAGGCACTTTGATATGATTAAAATTAAAGGCATCTCTTTTATCATAAATATTACTATGTAGTTTCAAATCCTTAATATACAGTGTTACATCAGGGTAATTTGTTTTGATTGGATTATTATTAATTTTAACTAAGTTTAAGTAAGCCGGATAAAAATTAACAATGGGATTTAAATTATCGTTTTTACCAAAAATAATTAAATCATCCATATATTTAAAAATATAGTAGTCATTATTAATAATATAATTATATTCATAAAAATGTAAATAAAGATTAGCCAAACTATTGCTAGCTGGGCCCCCTTGTGGGAGTCCTTTCTTTTGTTTATATAAAGAACCATTAAAATTAATCTAATTTTCTTTTAAGACAAAATCTGAGAGTTTTAAATTTGTCAATATTAATATTAAGATTATACATACATATATATATATATATATATATATATATATATATATATATATATATATATATATATATATATATATATATATATATATGTATATATATATATATATATATATATATATTACTGCATATACATATAATTGTTCTTGTGGAAAAATTTACAATGTGTGTGAGATTCTGCTTATCATCGACTTATGATTAATATTTATTATTTCTTCCTTATAAATTTGTCAATATTTAGCAAGATTAAGTTTTATACTCATGCCCTTTAATATATTTTATTAAAGTTGCTGAAATTTTGGCTGGAACTTTACTGGCAGTAAAATAAAAAAAGACTCTTTTAAAAATTAAAAGTACCACTTGTAAGCAAACGAACTTTTACTTACAGTTTTCAGAAATCTAAGAAACTCTTGACTTTATCCGTTGAAAATTAAATTACGCCCTCAATTTATTTACTAACTACCAAGTTAATCACAGTTATTTTGTGGTGAAATGTCTGCAGCGAAACTTAAGCTTTCCCTTTATTCGCTTTAATTCTTCCACAAACTTTACTACCGTTGTGTATTAAACACAACCCACTTATCCGTTAACTTTTCGAATTGACGGCTTTAAAAAAGATTTAATCTTATTTACATCAATTTGTTAGAATTCGTGATGCGTTAGTGGGAGATTTTTAAATATTTTTGTTCTCGGGTTTCTACTTTGATGTTCGGTGTACTTGAACACACACACACACAAATACCTCAATCAAGGGTACACTCAAACTATAATTAATGTAGATTTTTTTAGAAATACATGATATATTTCTTGACTTTGCATGGATTCATAATTATTATACAAAGGAATTTTTTTTTAGTTTGGCAACTGATCAGGGATAATTCACCTTCATAGTTGATTTACACACTGATGACCTGTAATAACGGGAACAAATAACACGTGACATTCAAAAAATGTTTTTGGTCGGGAAAAATCTTTCATAAAATGAAATATATGCTTACACAACAATTTAAAATTTAATTTTAATTATCTCAGAATGACAGGTAGCAGCCATTGAATATGACTCACGGTCCCGGATTCGTGGGAAAAGTTCTCGAGACGCAAGTTTGAGTCCTGATGCTACTGAAAACCCGCCTTATAGAGCAGCCATATTCAACTGGCGACCCGCGAGACACATGTGACCCACCGGGCCTTTTAAATTGGTCCGGTCATGGCCCAATGCTCAGAGAAATTTACTTATTTAAGAACATTGCATTAACAATTAGGTGGTAACTTCTTTGACCAGAAATCAAGTACATCCATTTTGCTTTTGCATGTCGGTGTCGTACGGGTACGAATTGATATTCTTTTTCTATTTGGAAGGGATGTGGTTAGTGATAACAGACAACAGCAGAGTAGGGACGATTTTATGGGTGGAAATAATTTTCAACTATCATTCATATCTTACAAGCGAAAAATAATTATAAATATATATATTTATACATAGTTTCAAGACCATCTGAAGGTTACAAAATAGTCAACATTCAAATCGTTTTGAAACGATATATATCAAACATGGATCACACACAGTAATTGTTCGATTTGTGACGAAAATGTTGCATTTAAAAATACCGATAAACAAGAATCGTTCAATGAGACTTTTTCTCGAAATTTCTTTCAAGATGTGATAAATAGGCTTTCTTGAATAATCTTTGCAACAGCAGCAAAAGTGTTTTGTCAGTGGTAATATCACAGCGGTAACAAAGACATCCTATGAAGTTTGTTACATTATTGGTAATCATATAAAACCGTTTACTGATGCATAAATTGTGAAGGAATGTTTCTTAAATGCTTCTAATTTAGTATTAGTGACAAAAATAAAAAAAATATATAAAACATAATAATAATTAAAAAAGCATAACAGGAGTTACAATATTTTGATTCAATTTCTCACATTTTAAATTTCCACTGTTATCTTGGTCTTAATGTATCCGATCCCCATTTATCCTCATGTTGTGGCCCGCGTGAAATAACTAACATATGTATGCGGCCCGCGTGAAATTGCTGACATATGTATGTGGCCCATCAGTAAAAATGGTTGTGTACCCCTGGTATAGAGCACTGATTCATATTAAATCTGTCGTGATTGAATATGCTGACGTTGGTGCTATGTGGAAATTAGAAGAGTATGATACCAGCTGAGGTATCGTCCTCGCCACTTTACTGCTGTTAAAAATTAGGTCAGTTGTTTGTAAAAGGAAAAATAGTGAAATAATGAAACAAGCCCTAAAAGAAATGATAGCTTAGATTTTATGATCATAGACAGAGAAGAGAAACAGAGAGTGAATTTTACATTATTGCCTTATTATTGTATTGAGTTAAAGTTCAGCCTGACTAATGAAATGTCTCGTTTTGTATATATAAGCTTTTATTTAACTTACAATGTAAAATGTTCGGGTGGAATTTTGCAACTCAATTTTGAAGCAGATGTCTTCAAACGATTGAGCTTAAATTTCGTATACACGTTTCGTTTCGATGACAAAGCATGTTTTGACCAAATATATACCGATATTGCAATTAGTTAAAAATATTAATTAAAGTAATTTGTTCGGGTGGAATCTTGCAACTCAATTTTGAAGCTGATGTATTCACTTGATTGAGCTGAAATTTGATATACACGTTTAGTTTGGATGGCAATGCATGTTTGGACCATTTATATTCCGATATCGCAATTAGATAAAAAAATTAATTAAAGTAATTTGTTCGGTTGGAATCTTGGAACTCAATTTTGAAGCTGATATCTTCAAACGATTGAGCTGAAATTTGATATACACGTTTAGTTTGGATGGCAATGCATGTTTGGTTCTATTATATTCCGATATCGCAATTAGTTCGAATATTATTAGATCAAGTAATTTGATCGGGTGGAATCTTGCTACTCAATTTTGAAGCAGATGTCTTCAACCGAATGAGCTGAAATTTTGTATACACGTTTAGTTTGGGTGACAATACACGTTTTGTCAATTTATATTCCGGTATAGAGTTTATTTAAAAAGATATTAATTAAAGTAATTTGTTCGGGTGGAATCTTGCAACTCAATTTTGAAGCTGATGTTTTCAACCGTTTGAGATGAAACTTTGTAATCACGTTTAGTTTGGATGCCAGTGCATGTGTGTGCCATTTATATTCCAATATCGCAAATAGTTAAAAAGATATTAACGTAATTTGTTCAGGTGGAATCCTGCAAGTCAAAAATCAATTTTGTAGCTGATGTCTTCAAACGATGGAGCGGTATTTTGGTTTTAATATAGTAGTATAATAAAAAAAAGGAGCTCTAATATTTTTTTTCAATTATTTTTCTTTTTCCAATGTTGTTTTGGTCTTACAGCGTTTTTCTCCACCCCCTTATTCTCTTGTTACGGCCCAAATAAAATATCTATAACATAAACGGGGCCTGGCGGAAAAAAGACTGAGCTAGCCTGTTCAAAATTAACCGACAGATGACCTGGTAACATTGATGCGTTGACTGAGATGAACAGACTGAGAAACCTTTACAGTGGTAACTAAAATGTAAAAAATAAATTTAAAGTTTATTGTATCATGTTTTATCTGCAGTTATTAAAGTGTGTTTTAAATATTTTAAAATATATGAGATACATATGAAGTTAATTTTAAAAAAAAATACATGTATATATTTATTTCACAGATTTACACATCTCATGATTTAGATGATACATCTCCTTAACCCTTTGAGTGTTAGCATCCACCTGAAAAAATATTCCGAAAGCGTTTACTCTTATTTTGCCGTTCGCATTAAAAATGCAACAGACTTCTTTCCTTTCCCCCTTTTAAAACTTGGGAGGTCAAACGGGGACAATTTTATGACCTAGTTCGGTTCCTTTGTCAAGTAAGAACCAAGAGATCAATCGTTTACAGCTAGCTGTTAAGTTGCCTTGGGCAATCTTGTATGAAAGCTGTAGTAGAACTCGGTGTTTCTTTCTCCTATATGTGTTCAGTCACAGTAAAATTAAAACAAAATGAATGGTAAAAAAAAGGAAAAAAATGAAATAAATAGTATGTTAGAAGTTGAAAAATAATTATATTTTCTTCAAACAATTTATTTTTTAAAAATGTTATTTTTTAAAATTATAATATATATATATATATATATATATTTGTATTGCGATTCGAACCAGAAAATAGCATCCTGTATTCATTTTTGAATATGAGAGTAAGAAAACGCACTCACTTTCCTGTTTCTTGAAAAATGAATGGGGTAAAAAGAGCGAAGGCCCAATCTCTTTTTTTAAACAATAAGACAATAAATGGTGCATACGGTGATATACATACGATGATTATATTTATGAAATAAAACCGATCTTTCTCTATTCAATTATATTTTTAATTTAAAATAGCATAAAAAAGGATTTCAAAACTTTTAAATTATTTTAATTAAAATCATATAAATGAGATATGTATGTTAACTGAATATTTTTCGGAAAAAATCTAAATTTCCATTCCTAGTGTTCTCCTTTTCGAACTTCTTGCATTAAATTAAAATTCCTTTTCTACATCGGCATTTGTGATGGACATAACACACATTCAGTCAATAATTTTTAATTAAAATGGGGATATACTTGTTAAAATGCGCATGACAGTACTTCTAACCATTTTCTCCTCAAGTTAAATTTCTTATCTTTCTGTTTCTTTTATTACAAGGAAATATGTCACACATCGATAACTACATTTTCACACAATTCAGTCATTACAAATTCTATTGTGAGAAAAGTTTTCCCTAATTAATTTTGTCTTTCAAAACAGTACACTTAAAAGAATTTTGTTCAGTAAAGTTAACCGACAGTTCCACAATGTATCCCTTCCAAATTTTAAAAGCAATTTTAACACTTGGAAATGTATCCTGTATTAAATTTTTTGAGTATACACAAATTTTTCCTGCTGTAGGGAAGACATAGTATGAGATGTGGTGTGCAGTTCTGAAGGAATCTTTTCGTACGTGTAGACTATTTTTGAAAATTTACATATCACTGAACCTGATCATATAATTGCAAATGAGCCTTATTTTAATATGTGCTGGTATCAAAGTAAAACACTTTACAATATTAAACAGCCTATGGGTTTATACTCAATATCAAACTATTCGCAAAATGGCTTATAACTTCTATTCAAATTGTAAAGAAACTGAAATATAAATATATCTTACTGCAGTCAAAAATATTCATATAATGTAAGTATCCTATTCCTCCACTTATTGCAGTACATTTTAAAAACTGTAGCTGAATGCAATTTTTTATATTTATAAACGAGGCATAAAAGCTCACAAAGTCGTAAAAATGTCTTTATCATTTTTAAATATACTACTATAAAACGTATATGGATTGTAAGATCAGCTGTAAAATCCTAAAAGCTTTTAGAGGAGCAAAAAACATGTAATTTTGGATTGATCACAATTTTAATGTAATACACAAATATACATGTTCTTAAGCAAATACATTTGAAAAATCAAACTTTCTTCTGAAATAAACGTAATTGAAATAAAAATGTTTAATTGCAAATGAGTGGAAATACATGTTTATCTAAGGGGTATCCCAAAAGTGAGGCAATCCTCAAACTTAAGACTCAAACTCAGTGGCCGAGCAATTCCATGAGGGCCAGGAACTACTGTGCCCATCCTAATATACGTGACCATTGGACGCTGAGGTGCATGAACAGATGTCCCGATTTGATGGTCTGTCTGAAGAGAGACCTTCAGTGTTTAAGGCTCCCTGCAAGCTTGGTACTCATTTATGTAGCGGGGATGAAAGGCAGAGTCGACCTTACCCAGCCCGTTAAAAGAACCCCAGACATGTGGTGTGGAAGCACGATACACTACCATTTGACCCTATTCGGTGAAAAATAACACTTAATGTTAGAATCTTATATAATTCCCTAATGAAAGGGAGTCCAAACTTTTTTTCATGTAAACTGTTTAGACGGAAATGGTTAATTATGAACATTTCACAAGTTGCATAACTTAAAATTAACTGTTATAGTTTACATAAATTTTTAAGGATGCAAAAGTTGTATTTAGTCTACACGAATTAATTTTTAAAGGAATACGGTTACGAAAAAGTAGTACAAATCTATCTAAAGTAGGGTTGGTTACCTTAGATATTGTGAAACACAGCAATGTATTGGAAGCCAGTTCCACAATTTGTTGTTATAAATATGTATGGAAAATTACAAGACTTATTTTTGCATTTGTAATTTATATATATATTCCTTAGAACTTTAAAAGCTCGAGCGGCATCCATCAAAACCACGGTTCTCTCTTTTTTCCAGATCGCCCCTGACTAAGCCGGTTCTGCCATAGCAAGTGAAAATGCTGTATTTTATTTGTCAAGATCATTTTATAGCAGACTGCATTTTTCATGTATTTTGGATGGTCGTTTTATATTTTCTACATCAATATCTTAATGTCTGAATTTAAAATTACATAAAATTCTTGACATTCGCATCAATGACCATTATAATTTATATTAATAAATGAATGTGTCATCAAACGATTACATGACTATTATTAACATATTATTTTAACCATTTAATTAATATTTAGTATAACATACCGCACACAAAGTTTCTGAACTTTAAAATAAATATTTCGAAAACTACTTCAGATATACTCAAAATTTTTCATTCCTACGCTTTAGCTTCTCAGTTTTGCTTCTATGTAAGAATTTATTGTAATTGTATATTCATCAATTTTTTTTTAGTATATTTTTGCTCTTAGCCTGCAGTTTTCAACTGAATTGTATGAAATCTTCGAAATATATTTAAAAATACCAAAGAAGCTATATAATAAAAAATTTGAAATTTATATTATACTCAAACAATTGCTAAAACTTATGGTAAATAATTTTTAACTGCGCGATGCATTTTTTTTTCGAAATTTCAAATGGAATTTTTAACATAAAATTTCTAGCTTTATACGGTTGAGATTTCAAGAAATATCCAGTTTTTAATTACTTATTCAGTTAGCCTTTAAAAAAAGATAAATGTTGAGGTATTTTGCATAAATAGATATATTTGAAGAATAATTCGAATGTTTTTGAATAGCTCGAATTTAAAATTGATTTTTATGTTTATTTATAAGCATAAATGTCTACTGTAAATGTTTCCGGATATTTTTGATTACCATTTATTCAAACATTGAAGTTATAAAAAATCTTGAAGTGGGAAAATCTTCATTCATGTTGTCTTTGATGTAAACTGAAGTCAAGCACTTAAAATTCAAATATAATTCGGTGCATTTTAACAATATATAACTAGGCACTGTACGTAAACTTCCCTGAACACTTGGGCTTTGAAATCTAAAAAAAAAAACTAATAAATATTAATTAATTTTTTTTTCGTTATTATTTTTATCAAAGTGTTAGAAAAGGTTTTAAATTATTTGATGAAGTTTAAATTTATCATTTTTAGTGGTTGGAAAATTGAAAAGGTTTCAAATTTTAAAGAGTTTGGTGTTTAATTAATTTTTTGGCATCTAATAATAAAATAACCATGTTTCAAAAACTGAAAGCTTTGATTAAAATAAGAAAAATGAAGCGAAAGAATATACTTAAAAAGGCAATTTGTCTAACTATATAAAATAGCAGATTGCCCTGACACGCCCCAACTTGTTACAGTTTCAAATTAATATGAAACCAAAAGGGAATTGTAACATATTTTACTTATGCGTTGGGACTTTTCAAAACTTTTAAAATACAAGCTAACAAACAAACACTTCCTGGTGTATAAAGAAATTTCCTTCCGATTTTTTACGATTGCTACAGGGTCAAAACACGGGGTTCCCTTCGAGCCATAAAACTTCCTATCAGTGTCCTGCTGTGTTGCTTCCACCGTTCCGAATTATCTTTCAAGATGTTAAACCTTTAAAAGGGGGGAATGATTTCAGAAAAGTACGGTTCAACCGCTTTTGAAAACGTTACTTGAAGGCAGAAAAACCCGTGCAGAGCATTTTCGAAGCATCTTTACAATGACGGAATTTTCCGTGCAAACTGTTTGAAGGGTTAAATGATGCAATTAGTATGATATTTGTTTCTCATACATGTATAAACAAACTAATAATTTATAAGTTTGTTTATTAATATAAACTGTATCGTAGGAACATTATTCTTTAAAGGGATGTGGCCAAAAATAAGCAGGGAAACATGCACAGTAACCACTGAGCATTTTTGAACTCAATTGTGTATCAAAGTCGTGTTTTTATTGAATCAAAGGTTTATGTTATTTGTAATAAACTCTATGCCCAGGAACATACATCCACACTATGCCAATTATATAAAACTATTCTTTTTCAGTACATTTGGGAAAGACAGTGGAATTGGTGAAGTTTGGAAGATCATATGACCTCCACGATCATAAAAATTCATTACTGTCCCCTTCTGATTGCAAGGCTATTTGAAATCACTTGTGCATCTTTCATTCTCTTCAACATTGATGCATCAGAAAGATTCTAGATTTTTCTGCTGTTTACTCCAACATGTTGTATTTAGCACTGTGAGTCACCTTATTTGTTCCATACAGTGTTCTGGAGATCATGCAGAATAGTTGTTATTGCAAAATTTAAGCGAATAAAGCTTACTGCTGTTCTGATTATTGTATTTCGAGTCGTAAGCGCTCTCTATCAGTGACATTTTTAACTAAAACACCTTTCCTACAACCAAAAACAATACAACTTCCGTGTTACACTTTCTTACAAAACCACACTCATTGAATATAATCTCTTCCTTTTTTTATAAATTTTTAATGGACTTTTGGGTCACAAAGTATATAGGACCATCTAAAAAGTACACGGAAGAAGAGGTTTTTTGCATTCATGTGTGACATCACCACCATGACCAGACATCATATCACCAGACATGAAGGAAATCACATCAAATCAAACTTAAAAAACACATCTAAAGTGAATTTCGATAAATGCTCATTGAAGTGCAAACCATCCTTACCCTTACTTTAAAAGTATTGAATTTCATTCGTCTAGGTCAGCAATACTCAACCAGCGGCCTATCGAGCATTTTTTATTGGCCCGGTCATGATTCATTGCCCTTGAGAAATTCGCTTATTTAAGAACACTGTATTAAAAATTTAATGGGCAATTCTTTGACAAGAAATCAAATGCATCGATTTCGTTTTTTTTTCTGTTGATGTCATACGGCTGCAAATTAATGTGGGAGTCCGAATAAATCTTCGAACAAAAATCAGACTCTTTAGAAGGCGGGATTTTAGATTGGTGAGTTGGTTGTCTAGGGGTAAGTATTTAAGGGTGAATGATGAATTAATTGAATCAAAGTCATTTAAACACAGATACTTCATTTAAGTAAAAAAGAATTTATTTAAAGTTAAAGGGACATATTTACAAAAGGGGATATTTACAAAGAGAAATACATGCAGAAATTAGGTTAATTGAAAGTTCAGTTACACCTTTAGAAAACGGGGAAATTAATTACCTTTCTCATTCTTGGACGTTAGGATTGGTATCGCGCTGAGCACGAAATGAGCTAAAAACGTGACGTGGTGAACCGGCGGTGGTTAGTAGGCCTCTGCCGAAAAATTATTCAAGCCGGAGCTACGAAAGCTCACTAGACGGCGCTGCTTCGGAACGCGATAATAAATAAAATTGACATTAATGGTCCTCTGAAAAGGATACGACTCAACCTTTTAACAAATGTTTCCAAAGGGAAAATCCTACATTAATATTCTTTTTCTACTTATAACGATTACGGTTAGTGATAACAGACAACAGTGGAATAGCAAAAATTTTATGAGTGGAACTATTTTTCACATCCTGCAAGCGAAAAATATTTGAACTGTTAAGATATTGATAAATATTGTTAAATTATTGATAATCATATGAAACCATTTACTGATGCAAAAATTGTGAAGAAATGTTTCTTAAATTCTTTTAATTTAGTGTTCCGGACAAAGATATAAAAAAATATATATAGAAAATAATTATTAGAAAAATCAAAACAGGAGTTGTAATATTTTTATCAATTTTCCACATTTGAAATTTCCAATGTTATCTTGGTCCTAATCCCCCTTTAAGCTCATGTTGCGTCCCATGTGAAATAGCTAACATATGTATGTGGTGACCCGTGTAAAATGACCTACATATGTATGCGGCCCAGCAGAAAAAGATTGAGTTTCCCTAGTCTAGGTCCGTCTCCGTTTTGTGATATTTTCTCCTGCCCCAAAGAAAATCCTTTCTTTTTTCAATATAGATTTGGAACTATAAGTAGAAGTAAAATATTCCAAACAAGTTTACAGTTTGTCTTGAGAATAGATTTTAATACAAAAACCAGTTTTAAGGAAGTTTGTATTTGTAATCAAACATAATTTTCTCCCTGCGTATACTATTTCATTGTGATGAGTTTCAACTACGCAATTCTATTTGAAATTCCGTGTTATAGCATTGTCGGCACACAAAAGCGGAGAATTATATGTATGTTTCATCTCAAAAGACGCCTTGAGTAGGAAGAATTATTCATTAACAAAAAAGCACCTTACACTTGCTCCATTTTAGGTATAGAAATGTTTGAAACGTTGCCCCACCACTGTAGATATTTTAAAAATAAGAAGCGATTATATATAGACCTTTCTGTGAGAGGATGTGCAGTAATAACTTGAAGCTAGTAAAATAAATTAGAGTACTTTTAAGGTAAATGAAACATTAAGAGTTCTCTGTTTTCCAACATACTTAACATATTTACTGAGTGCATATAACTGAGTATGCTTTGAATTATTTAGAAAGTTTAAAATGCGTCTCCTTTAAAGCCGTGTTAAACAGTTACATGAACTTAAGCGTGTAAAGTTTAATTGGATGTTAACGTCGTTTCAAAGTATTACAGTCCATATGTTCCTGTATAGGGAAGAAATAAACATCAATACAAATGGAAATTAATCGTGAAAACTTATTTTTTGTCATATAATTAGGTGGCCCAAATGCGAATTTTTAATACTGCTTTCATAAAAAAAAGTGTAAACAAAGGCATATTTTAATTTTAGTAGAGTTTTCAACGACAACTATTGAATCTTGAAGATGTAGAAATTAAAATAAATGGTTCCGAAGTATTTATTTCTAGTTACTACCGTTGAGAGAGAGGAATGTATTTTAAAGCAACCAAAATTCTCCGCGATATGCAGCCACTACAATAAAACCGTTTTTGGGCATATTCAAACCCAATAATTGTGAAGATGATAAATACTTAGTAACATGTTTTGAACAAAAGCGACAATGCTTTTCGATTTTGTATAATTGATCAGAAGGTATAATATATAAGTAATTCAAAAACTTATACGTTTATTTTGTTTATAAAAGGGAACTATAATGAATTATAAACGGTGGATACTTCTAAAGCTGAATATAAATAAATTTTAAAAACAAACAAACGAAAAACAAGAGCAAATGTTCGACAACTTTTCGCTCAAAACATATTAAAATACTTAATGCAACATTTATTCCTATTTATTGAATATTATTTTACTTTTTAATAACTAAGATATTATTTATTTTAGAATTTACATAAAAAATTAATTTAAAGGGCAAAGAAAAGACAAAGTGATATTTTTCATCAATTTTTTTTTATATTTCCCCCTCCATATGAAACTATAAAATTATATACTAAACAATCCTTCTCAGGGTGCCTATTAAAAACCATGTTATGTAACCATAACTTCCATGGAAATTTCTGTCATCTGTAACTGCTTCCGTTGGCGATAGCGTTGCATTGCTCACGCCTTTGAGACGACTCTAAGTTCTCAGTTATATCTATGGTATAATGGTAGCAGGACTATTACCCATCACACAGGTTCTTCACATTATATCGCACTACACCTGTGTTGTGGACTGCATTTCACAACACTGTCATTACTCTGAGGTGTGTTTACCCTGAAATTTACACAATTTTCTTGGCACTCGTTCTTGACATTGCATTTCAATGCGTTGGGTAGTATGTACACTCAGGAACATTGAAAATAGCGACCCAAGAAGAAAGCATCGGATTGAAATGAAATTTAATAAACATAATGACACAGATATGATCTCAAAAACAAGACAATTAAACGAATACAGATTCACAAATACTGATCTCGTTGAACCACCTCCAGTTTCGATACATGCCCCCACACGGTCCAAAATTGTGTTGAGTAGACATCTTATGAAAACAGAGTGAAGACAATTAAACGACAAATACATGGAAGATGTGCAGAAATCGACTGAATGCCGGCAATTATATTGCCCCTGGGACCATTTAGGAAATGGATGGGGTCAGAATATCATCAGCGTTGGCGTTGGACCATCACAATTAAAGTGGACCGGCTAGCTGCAGTGGGACGTAGAACCATGTACCGCTCACCAGGGCGCCTCCACACCCGTACGCAGTTATCATCTGTCCCCAAAACAAACCGGGTTCATCACTAAACACAACATTTTGCCAATCTGTGACATTCCACATTGATCTGGCTTGGCACCACTGTAGACGCAGTTGCCGATGTGCCGGTGTTAAAGGGAGTGCAAGGAAAGGGCGCTTGGATTTATGATTTGCTTCTGCACGGTGTCTGGAAATTGTTTGTGGAACAATTGCTATGCCTACGTCTGCTCATATCGTTGAACGAGTCACTGTGGGGTCCACAAGTACGTGCCGCACGATCCTTCGATCCTTTCTCCTCGTGGTCTTCCTGGTCGCTCCAGACCCGGTTTTCCGCACGTGGGTACCTTCTCGTGTCCACTGCTCCCAACAATTTCTAATGGCACACTCCGAACGATCCACCTGGCCAACAACACGGTGCGTCGACCGGCCTGCAGTTTTCATCCCGATAATCAGGCCTCTCTCAAACTCGCTTAACTGTGAGAAATGTTTTCTAGCACGTTTACCTGGCATGTTTCGCTTACCAAAGTCTTCCTACAATCGGCGGGTAATTGTCACGTTTGTGAATCTTTGAATTTGCACTTGCTTATATAGCACCCTCTTCCTGATTTTAGCGCCACCTCGGCGTGTATGAGCATGCGTATTGGCACAAAACTTGTATCATTTGCATATCACATTACGCTGTACTTATTTGCAAAGTTTCGCGATTGTACTTAGCTTTCTTCTTAGGTTGCTATTTTCTATGTTCCTGGGTGTATATAGTAGGGGTGGCGAACTTTTATGAATCAACGTGCCATTTTTTCTAAAGAAGTGTTTAATGAGGTACAGAAGAGCCGTCAAAAATTTTTAACCTATGATTATAGGGAAATTGATAAAACTAAATACTAACAACATGAAACTCTATTTACTACGAAGAAATACCTTTTGCACCCCATAGCTATAAATGTTTTAGTTATACGTGTAATATTTAAATAAAAGTAACATTAGTGTGACATCTATTGTTGGAGATTGGATGGTAAATAACTAATATTGGGATAGCAAGATGTTACGTTTTGTATAATACATGCTGAGTTTGAGTCATCTGCCAAATTGTTTCTAAGCAATTAATGATTTTTGTTGTGGCTCACTTTTTTTGACAAGAGAGCATGTCTGATTTTTTTCAAAACACAGTTTTACAGACGATGCTCTGCACACCACTGTTCCAGAACATAAAACACACACCACTCTGCCGTTTTTACTAATTATGCCATAATTCCTGGGTTCACCATCTTGCACTTTTTGTTCTTTTGCTGAACTAACCATGTTAAATAACTGTTACAATCGTACATATAATACAGATTAATTTTAAAATGTAGTTGTGTCAATGAAATTGACTATGCTATGCGCAGACAAAATTTACATCGTAAGCAACTAGAGTAATACTCCATAGTGAACTTTTATTGTGTCGCGTGCCATCAATGGCACGCGTGCCAATGGTTTGCCATCTCGCTGGTATATATTATTTCAGAAATGCCATTGTTTTATTAAATATGTAACGCTCTAAATTAAAAAGAAGTTTTCTCATTTAGAATAATATTGAAAGTCTATTAAAATTACATTTTTTTTCTTAACAATCATATCAATAAAGCAATTATTTTCAGGATAACTTTTAGAATTGATTCTTGAAGAAAAATCACTTCGGGCTATAAGAACACGTTTATTAGTTACGATATTGATACTACGAACTCTAGTTGAATAATTAAAATTATTTTTAAAAACAATGAAATTTAGAAGTCAACATATTTTTTATTTTTATTATTTGTTTTTCTAGAAAGTTTCTAAAAATGAACTTACACTTTCAGATTATCTTTCTACTTCAACAATAGACCAGCCAGTAACAATATTCAAACAGTTTATCCTTAAAATAAAAGATGTTGGATTGCCTCGAAAATATAGTATCAAAATAAATTTTGTAATTGGACAATATCGTTAACAATATCGTATTTTGATTAAATTTAGTAACTTCATAAAATAATTAATATTAGCTCAGAAATATTTTAACTTTTATTTCTTTCTTGGAGAGTTTAATTTTAGATATCTAAAATCGTTTTAATTCATAAGAGATTAATTCTTTTCATTTTACCTTTTCCTTTACATGAACTTCGGGATCCATTAAAAATATTCAACAAAAGATATTTTACATTAAGCTATTAAAATTCTTTTGGAAGTCATTATCATAACGATGGTTATAAAAGTTATTCTTTATTTAGAATCAACTGAAGCAAATATTTGAAGATTCCGAAATTTGAAAAATATTTTAATTTATTTTTAAAACGCCTTCAACACAGAAGACGTTCCTTTAAATTTAATGAAGACCGTGTTTGAAATTATATTTCGGGGAATTGCTTCTTTCAGAAAGTTAATTCTCAGAGAGTATTTAATTTTAAATAAGCTATCTTTTATTAAAAAATTTTAATTACGAAAGTTTAAATTTTTCAGAAAAAATGAACTATAAAGCCACTAAAAAATTATGTTTTTCTTTAATGTTGACAATACCGAACACACATTGAAAAGAAACGATAAAAATTTCTTAACATTTACAAGTTTACAATAAGTAATAAAATACTTTTTTTTTTAAAAAAAAACCTTTAATGAATTTTCTAATGCACAAATTTATAACCAAAGATCGTTATTTTTTTCTTAATGTCACTTATGTATTCCTTCGTCAACTTTGTTCAATTATTTTTGTCTTTTCTTCCAAACATTCTAATTCATAGTCCATATTGATACATTTCAGCCTGATAATTATCCCATAGAACATGGCATATTGGATTGGCGTCATCATTTTAAAAATCTGGCTTCACTTGAGAAAGTAATGGTCCTGCCCACTGTGGAGTTCCAGGTAACGAGAAAGCTGACTACCTTTTTAAAAAGGGTACTTTTATCACAGGCTGAAAACTTTGCTTCCTATGTCCTCCCATTCTATTAAAAATCTTATTAAAAGATCTATCCAAACCCATGCTCAGGTAGACCTCTAACCATGTTTCCATAAGCCTTGGAAGAAAGTTATCCTGAATTTGCGTAATGGCCAAAGGCGTAGAGCGGTCGCTGAATTCCACCTATCCATCGAGCACGACTGGCTGCGAAACCATCTATATAGACAAGTGTTTCTCAAACTGTGGGGCGCCCCCCAGGGGGGAGAACTCTACACGGGGGATGCGAGCATATTAAAAAGTCGGAATCAAAAGATTATTTTCAAAAATTATTTATTTACTGTAAGAAACAAACAAAATGCAGTCTGGCATAATAAAAAATAAAATAGACATTTCTAAATGTATCTGTCTATATAAAACATTTTATAATTAATTTAACAACACTAAGTTAAGAACAAGTTTGACCTCATGGCTCAGTGGCCGTATGGATTTGTATTCAAACTTATCTTGGTAATTTGTACGGTTTATCATTAATCCCTTTATTGCCGAATAAAAGTTATGCGGTTCGCTTCCCAATGTCACCGTTTTCCTCATAGATGCTTATATGGGATGCCTTTTTTAGGGGGGGAGGGCAAATCCTCTGAAATAAGTAAATCCTTCGTAAACACTGTCAAAGAGTCGCCCAACCGGTATAGTGGTTATGGATGCTGAGTGTTGTGTTCTTAGGACTGGGTTCAAATCCCGGAGAAGACATGGATGTTTGTAAATGTATAGTGGCTTCACGGCATGGGGGTACTTTAAAAAGCCATCGAGCCGCAAGTCCTCTCGTAAGGTTGGTGGAAGATTCCTGAACACCCCCAGGGTGTTTTCTCTCAAAATTGGGGGGAAACAGAGCTAAATCTTTCTGTCACCTGTATGATGCTCAAAGCTACGGCTAACGACAGGCGTCGCTTAGCCCTTTGCCATGATGAATATCATGGGCCTTGATCTGACCTTTGCCGATCAGGTGGCATTGGTAACAATAATAACAACGCCACTGACAAATTGCTTTTATTTTATTTTTTTTGCAAATAATTTTACAGACAGTAGGGCACAGAAATGACGTATGGATACGTCAAGAAAATTAATGTTTTGGCTGATCGAGACGCTTATATACGCCGGTTGCACTTAAGAGGCTAAAGTCGTATTGTAGCGTTAATGTCAAACTGTAGTATTATTGAATTCAATGCATTGTTATTGTATGGATGGGACGCAATGAAACTTATAAATGAATATTAGATCACGAATATTGAAAGTTTGAGAAGCACTGATATAGATTCATCCTTCCCCGATATGCATCATGGCTCAAAATTACGTGGTCCGTCTTCAAAAGCCCTCGTGTAGCTGAACAGTGCGAAGTTAATATTCATTCAATCAATCAATCCCCGATATGCACTATGTGCAGCTTTGGAGAGGTTATAGATTTCACACATCTTCTACACTTTTAGCTCTTCGCAAGACGTTTATCGTCGAGAGTCAGTGGGAGGCCAGAGATATATTGGATTAATGAATTCTATTTCAGCCTCTTTTTTTGTTGCGTTCTATTTTCTTTTTTCTTTAGATTGTTCTCTGCTGTAACTGTTCATAATCTTTCATTAGAAATTTTAAAAAAACATGCAGAACTTCATTTACCTGAGCTACCAGGCAAGTCACAGCTGAACGTTAGATATCTCCGGTTTTTAGTTCACCAGTGCATCGTTAGGCGCCATCGTTTAAAGTACCAAGCGTCAATATTCCAAGTCGTTAATATGTTCCTGATTACTTTCAATTAGGTTTCGGCACCAGTTATTAAGTCAAGTAATGGGGCAAGTTCATGAATTTCGACCCCAAAACACATTTTTTACTTCTCCCATTTATATAAAATATGAATTTTTGCACTTCTTATAGTGCAAAAATTATCATTCTACGTGCAGTTGAAGTAAGTTTAATAATTTGTTGAAAATATTTTACTACCTGACAGAGTCCACCTGCCACGGCCACTAAAATTTATTTTTCTCAAAACTAACATTTTTACCATATAAGGAACATTTTTTCCTAAACTAATACATATTTACAGCTTGTAACTTCACATAATTATTAATTACACTCTAATACATACTTTAATCAATGGATTTTTTCAAAAAAAAAATATTCAGATTTAATTTATAGCATTATATATCATGAAATTTCACTGTTTTTTAAAAAAAAACAGATTTGTGTAAAGAATAATTTTTTTTAAAAAAAATAACTGGACATCCTCTCCATATAAACTCTCTGATTTATGTATGTTTTACGGTTCAAAGAATATTCAGTAAAAAAATTGGAGTATTTTTATTTAACTGAATGTTTATAAATATTCCTTAAAAATTCCTATTCTTAATATTACTGAGATACATATTCCGTTTTGTGAACTTACCCCCTTTCTAAGCAACAGAACACGTTTTTCGATTTTTCATTATTATTATTTTTTCGTACAGTCAAAAATACTGCCAGTTATGACAACGTTATTATAAATGTCCACAAGATAACGTTACCTTTTGGAATTCAGGCGTGCAACAGAAACTGAAGCAACATTCTATACTATTTTAAAACTTTCAGAAATACTAAAATTTTGTTTTTAGAAGTTCTTAAATTTTTATAAAATATTCAATTTTAATATTTTCACTACTTCAAGGAACTTTTTTTAATATTTGGAACAGAAGTTGGAATGCGAATATGGTAATCTGTCTTTCTATTGAAATTAAATATCTGCTTTTTATAGTTAAACGCCGAACCAAACAAGAAAATTCTCTAAACATAAAATATTTGACATTTTTCAAATAAAACATTTTTTTTTAAATTTTAAACTTGCAGAATTAAATCCATACACTTTTACAGTACTAATATTTAAAAGTACCTAAGCAAACTATCTTGAACAGAAAAAGAAAGCCTCAACGAATAATCAATATAAATAAACTCGGGAAAACTCATTCAAAAAAATAATTTTTGTAACCGGCAACACGCTCCGAAAACTTCAGACATCTTTAACCCTATAAGACAATGCTTCTCAGACTTGCAATATTTGCGGCCCAATATTCAATCATAATATTCATCGCCCCCCCTCCACCATACAATTAAATTGTATTGATTTCAATAATACTATATTTTTACGCTGAAGCAACAATACGACTTTCACCTCTTAATAGTCACCGGCGTATATAAACTTTAGTTCAGGCAAATCGTTAATTTCCCTGGTCGAACATATAAGTCTTTCCAAAGTACGATATTCTCTGTGTACTGCTTTCCATAAAATTATTCCAAAGGCTTTGGAATGCAATAAAATGACTTTCTAAGGCTTACGAAGGATTTACTTATTTCAGAAAAGGTTTAACTTATTTATACCTTAAGTTTTGTACATAATATAAATATACATCCAAAAATTATATCCTATACATCAAATAGCACATTTACGTAGAAAACGATGAAATTGCAAAACGTATCGCGTAACTTTTAACCGAAGTTAAGGGAAAATTAGAAACCGTACAAATTATCAAGATAAGTGCTAATTTTACTATATAATTTTATAGATGACTAACCTATGGGGGTCACTATGAATTATTAAACTTGTTCTTAACTTAATATTGTTCAATTAAGTATAAAATACATTGTATAGTATTGATACATTTATATTATACCAGTGTAAATGTGCATTTGTTTTTTTATTACATCAGAATGTATTTTGTTTATTTTCAGTTAATTATTACTTTTTTTAAGTAATCTTTTGTTTTAAACTTTTCAGTGTGATAGCACCCTCCGCGTAAAGTTATCAAGCCCTCTCGGGGTGCGTATCCCGCAATTAGAGAAAGGTTGCTACAAGTTAGGATGTTGAACGTAAAATTTGGAGCCAAAATTCTCAACTGACAATGTAACCAATAATGCAAAAGAGAAAAAGTGAACTTTTAAGTTTTGTGTAGCGAAGAGGCGGAAACCGTTCTAAGCAATGATTAATTGGGATTTTTTGTTTGGCTTATTAATATTATATTATGCGACAATCTAATTATAACTAACTGTATTTAACTATTCCTATACTTTTCAACACTGAGCCAGTATATTCTGTTTTATGCTGATGCGTATTAAATCTGCCGAAGTTCAAATTCCTCACTTTGGGTTGCTGTGGGAGTTTTGAGAGTGGGATTCCTCATCCTTTTTTCGTTAATGTAACTTAATTTTAGCTTAAAACTACAATTTCATTACATATCTCATTATATGTTATGACTTAACAACATTCTAGTAAATTAAACATATTCGAAACGGTAATATGGCTAATGGTATTACAAGGTGAAACTTTTGATTGTTTTTTATGTTTATTGTTTCAAGCCAGTAAGAATAATTGCAAAAATATGACTCAAAAATATTTTATTTAGTATAAATATATTTAATCACACGACTCATTATAAATATTGATAGTTATATTAGATTTAAAATTAAATTCCCTATCTAGCACTTAACTTTATTTTTCATTACATCAAGCATAAAATTAATCACCCAATTATTTCTCCGAAACATATGACCTAACCAATAAACATTTCGCATTCCAGATCATTATATTTAATAACCCTACATGACAATATTATTTTTCAAGTACACTCATAAAATCTAAGATGCCTCTAACATCTGGGTTTAATTGGTAATTCTCTTAGTTTTTTCACTTTGGCGTTTCTTTTTTTCTCTCCGCCTCTTGGCGTAAGATGTCGAGAATTCCTTGAATAAAGATCGTTTTAAAAATTAAGTCCGATTCTGGTTCAAAACATGTCATATATACAATATATATATATATATATATATATATATATATATCCAATATATATTTTTATATATATATATATATATATATATATATATACAGATATACATATAAAGAACAAAAATATAAAGTAACTATACTAAATTGGAAGAAATAGGTGCAGTAGTACAGATAGCTAAAGAACAAAATAACCTGGCCTTAGGAAACAGGATTGCAGGTTTAAACAAGTTTTAGGGCTAGCCAACCTTCACCTGTAGTTTGTCATACTACGTACCAAGAGGAAAGGAAAGAATAACATTAGGAGAAATTTAAATATTATAAATAAAATCACTAAACTAAAAAAATATAATTATAAAATTATAGCCTACTAGTATTCACAGTCTAGATTAAAATTCGATGCAAAATGTAGATAGTATGATTTACTTCATGAGCGTTACAACTGGTTATGTTCCCCTCCTAATACAAGAGAGGGAAAACAGTTGCGCATAAAGTTAAAATTATGATAGAATAATATAAAGTTTATAGAAATATGTACTTTTAAAAAAATCCTAAATATATATTGATATAAATATTAGTGGAAAATGTAAATGAATCATACATATATTTAAATAATATTATTAAATTTATTAAACATGTGGCGCCATCTATTTAATACTTGTATAATTAGTTAAAAATATCAGTAATAAAACATAATGTCAATAAGTTATTAATACAAATTGTATATCATTGAGAACTATTAGAAATATAAGTGTAAAGAAAGTTAGCAGGATAAACATGTTCAATACATTGTTTAATAAAGATATTAATATTTAAATAAATATTAGCTTTATCACTAACTAAAACATTATATTACGATAAATATAGTTAAAAATAATATTTCTATATATAGATATTGATAAATTTGAATTTTAATAAAGCACTGTAAGATTGTTAAAATTAAAGGCATATCTTTCATCATAAATATTACTATGTAATTTCAAATCCTTAATATACAATGTTGCATCTAAGTAATTAGTTTTAATTGAATTATTATTATTATTAACTAAGCTTAAGTAAGCCGGATAAAAATTAATATTGGGATTTAAATTATCATTTTTACCAAAAATAATTAAATCATCAATATATCTCATATTGTAATAGACAGTATTAATAATATAATTATATTCATAGAAGTGTAAATATAATTTAGCCAAACTATTGCTTGCTGTGCCTCCTTGTGGCAAGCCTTTATTTCGTTTATATAATGAACCATTAAAAAATTAATGTAATTTTCTTTTAAGACAAAATCTATGAGAGTTTTAAATTTGTTAAAATTAATATTAATATTATAAATACTTTGGTTTTCTAAAATTACTTAAATAATATCATTGATGTCAATGGAATTGTAAAAAATTTCAAACTCATAACTATGAACTGAATAAATATTTTTATTTTTTAAAAATCTATATATCTTTACTATTTTTAATTATAGATTTATTACATTGCTGATTAATAAAGTTTTGCATAATATTACGAAGTAATTGGCCTACAGTAGTAATATATGTTTTAAAACCATTAGTCATATTTCTAAATTTAACAAGACTTTTATGGAATTTTGGTGTTAAAAGTATATACGACTACTTAATTTTAGGAACACAAAAACATATTTTTTTAAATAATAGTGATAATACGATTACTAATTTCATTATGTGACAAATCTAATTTTTTAAAAGATTCATTATTTAAAAAGTGTTTATTAAGCATAGTATAATAAAAATACTTACAAATCACAGCATAGTTACCAGGTACTTTTAGCAATGTAAACTATGATAAAGTTCTTTTGTAATTCACAAATTTTCTATTTTATATCTTTAAAAGTAAATTCAAGTATATATATATATATATATATATATATATATATATATATATATATATATATATATATATATATATATATATATATATATATATATATATATGAGAGAGCCATCATTCCTTTTGGTGTTGTTTTTGATTTACACTGCTTTCTTTATCTTTGAGTTTTTTTCTTCGTATAATTAATTATTCATAATTCATGAGACCTTTTTAATTGTAAAACATGACACATCACATTATTTTTTCTTAACTAAATTTGCATCTTAGTTTCCCTTGGATTTTTATAACAATAAATATCATATATGTCCTTTGATAAGACAACTGTCAGATATCACCAGGACTTTTGTCTATCACCAGATTTTTGCATATATATCTGTCTTATAAGGGGATCTCTAAGCCATCAATGATCTGTGGAATTAATCTGGAATACCGATTATCATTCATGACGGGCTGCGGTAGCCCAGTGGTTAAGGTATCCAACCATGGCAGGCATGTCATGAGTTCGATCCCAATGTTTATATTCAAGACCCGCCGTGTAAAATTTCGAAACGTTAAATTTATCGAGAACTGAAACGTCCTCCCGTTGGTGTGGTGTGGTAGTTAGGAGAGGGGGTGCCAGCTTTTTTCAGGTGTCGTCCAGCGTTTTTTATCATTTTATTGACCATGGTTCAAAATTACGTGGTCCGTCGCCAAAAGCCCTCGTGTAGCTGAACAGTGCGACGTTAATATTAACTCAACTCAACTCATCATTCATGACACATATCAAGTTTTATTTAACACAATATATTGTGCTTGAAATCTTAACTGAACCCATATAATGAAATATGCGAACAAAATTTTTGTATTTCAAATAAAAAATTCAAATAATAAATTTTGTAAAACAAATCTTTTGTATTTCAAAATATTTGTAAAATATTGCAATTTTTTAAATATTTTTTTTAAAATGTTTTTTAAATTTATTAAAATATGTTAAATATTATTCTTTTTATAAAAAATAGCTACAGTGTAATTAGAATAATTTTAACTTTATAAATCAACTTATAGCTAGTAATTATAGCTTCTATTTTAGAAAATAGCATGCGCGGCGAAAAAAACTTAATAAATATTTCTTATAGAATATTTTCTTATTTTCATATGCTTATAATTTTTTAAATTATGATATTTTAAACATTTTATACTTTTGTAAACCCCATTTCTTTATAAATAATGTGTAAAAATTTTCGAATTATTTAAATTTAAAAGAATAATAACTGTTTAAAAATTGTTTATATTTTCAGAACTTTAGAGAAATTTAACACCCCTGAGACCCCAATAAACTTGATTGAGATCCAGTAAGAAAATATATCGTGCAGAGGATGCACCTGCATTGTTGGGCAAGCGTTTTTCTCTCGCAGGGCTTTGGAATTTGAGGGAGCGTATTTTAAAATATGTGGACTTGACTGCCCACTGAGTACTTGCTATTCTAAAATGAAGACTGGCTATGTGCTTTAGCTTTTCTTAACGATATTAAAGGATATTAAAATAATTTAAATTTAAGTTTACAAATGAAAGATAGTATTTTTTCTACCCTAGTTGATCAAATGCTGTCTTTTGTGGACAAACTTAGCTTTCTTTGTCTTGATTTTATTAGAAAAAATTAACATATTTCACACAAAGTTAATAGTGTTTCTAGCCATGATAGATTTAAAAATTTAATATTCGCTTTTGCATGATTCTTTCAGTGCTAGGTTTGATGGTTTTCCTGATGGTAAAAAATGCAGATCTTTTCACAAATCATATTTCATTTTTTCTGCAACATGTTAATTATTACCCACCTAAAATCAAAATCGAAATTATTGTATACAGCACCATACTGTGCACTGAAAAGCGAATGTAAGGAATTATATTGAATTTCGGAAATTTATTCTAACGAGTAATTTTTCAAATTTACTCGATTTGCCTGTGTCAGAAATTTTTATAGATCTGAATCAACATACTTTTGTGAACGAATGTTTTCCATTATGAACATAACAAAACCAAAATAACGTTCAAAGTTAACTGAACTGATTAACAGTAAAACTTAAGTTTTGTGCTTTGGTCTAATTTATATAAGAATGTTCTTAAATTTCTACTACTTAGGCATGTGCGTTAAAAATGTGCTATTTGCGTAAAAGTTACATACTAAGCCTGTAAGTAACATTTTTGCACTTGTTCATTTGGTGGAAAAGTTGGAAGTGGAACGCTTAATTATTTTTTATCTGAAAGTGACAGTCTTTCCGAGAAAATTGGTCACCCCTGATGTATTGATGTACTAAACATCGATGGAATTGGGTACTGAACTACTTCGAGTTTGATTTTAAGCCAAGTAATGTTAATGGTGGATTGTAAGCCTTAAAATGAAGCATACAACTTAGAAATTCGATGAATTGCACATGTGACAATACCCAATACAGCTTCTGCATTAAAAGCTCTGAGCAGTTCAAAACTGATATCTTTTTCAGTCTTATATCGTAACTATTATATCGTTGACTTGGAAATACGCACCGATGTATTGTTTGGAAGAAAATACAATGCTTCCAGCTTAAATTTTAATTAAGAGGAAACAAGCGACTAGCAACTATATTTTGATGGCTTTCAGAGATTTTACAACGGTTGATAAATATTAAGAACGACTAACTATAAAATGAGAATAAGCCTACGTACCATTGCAGACCTAGTATAGTATTGGCTGATGACGTACCAATATTGTGAAAGACCATTATGCTATCTAAATCTAGTCCACTCTAACCAAGTCTTTTTGAAGATGATTCAAGCATGATAATAGAAAAAACATTAGGTTTTGAAGTTACGACTCTCAAAGTATTCTACAAATAGTTTTAGTTTATATATATATATATATATATATCCTACGAACTGTATTTTTAGTTTGGAGAAAAAGAATAATTTCTATTTTCACACACACATGCAGAACCAAATTTGTGATATGCTGATTGTTATAATAGGTGGTCACTCGTTATTTTCCTGGAAGAAATTTTGGTTTGAAGGAGTAACGAGTCAAGAAGCTATAAATACTCGTTTCGATCTATTTTATGCAGATGAAAATTAAATGTGGTTATAAGTTTTACTCTTATATATTTAAGAATTTCACCGCCTCCTTCGAAAAGAATTTATAATTTTAAACATATTTTTGTGTTAAACCAAAAATAGTTACATAATTGCTTTCTCATGAATCCAGCATTTATTTACGGATACAATTTTGTAAAAATAACATAAACATTATCTTGAGCTTAAATTTTTGACATGGCTGTTTTTGAATCATTCTTATATATTTCATGATTTAGAATAAATTTAAAACCTAATTTTAGTGACCTTTGTAGTTTTAAGAATACAAGGACTCATATATATATATATATATATATATATATATATATATATATATAGATAGATAGATAGATAGATAGATAATTAGCTAAAATAATATGAAAACATGGAAAAAACAACAGTTAGTTTTGTTTTCAATTGTTCCCTGTTCTTAAAGTTTCATGCTTAAGATGGAAGAATAAATTAAAATTAACTCGGAATAAGTACGGAGGGGGGCTTCAGCGCAACATCAGGGCTCAATGGGGAGCTCAAAAGACGTAAGTGAATGTACTTTATTATGTTGTATTAGTAGATTACATATATATATCTGAAAGAATATGTTCTAAATTATCATAAAACGTTATAAAAAGGAACACACATAGAAACACATTTATTTTTCTTTTATGTACCATGACATCTTAACACAAAAACTAAGATCGAAATTTACATGTGCGCGTTATACACCAGATAGAAAAACGAGAGATTTAAAAATAAATAAAAGACGAACATAGAAAGAAAAATTAGACTCATACATAAATCGAAATATTGTTTATTTAAAAGAAATGATATTCCTTATGAATTTAAAGGGTTGTAGTTCTAAAAGTATACTTATTTTCTAATGCTGGGAGAGTAATACATCGAAATAATGAATTGAAAACATAATAGCATGGCATACACAGGGTGAAATTTATTCCTACATTTGAGAAACATCTTGTAAAATTGAAGGGTATCATAAAATTCATGATCACTGATTTTAAGCTCCAGTCGTGAATAAAAACATAATATATATTGCTAATATTATTATTTAAATGTTTGAATATTATTCGTAAAAATATTTAAGTTCATTCTACACACTATCAATGAAATCAAAAAAGAAAAATATATATTCGCTTTAAAAAATCGCAAATTTTTGAGCCAAAAAATCGCAGAGAAAATGTATAGCTGTCCCACAAAACATTGTATATAAAATTCAGTATGCCCTCAATTTTAGAAACTCATTAGCTTGGATTGCGATTCAGATTTGAGTTTCATAAAAGCTTTCGTATTGAATTATTAATGATTGGTAAAATATTATTTCTGCTGATGCGCTGTGCTCTGAGATCCGCAATCAAATTATAAACGATGCTGCTCTTGGTAGTATTGCCTTCTAACGCTCCAAGCGAAAGTGATACAGGAATGAGATCCTATTTAAATATATTTATAGGTAGTTATACATAATTTAAAAACGTCATGAGTTACTAGATTGGAAATGAAATTGGAGATTTAATGTGGAAATTGATTCCAGCTTACATTTGATTTATTTGATTTCATGAAGAATAAGCCTTAAAAATATGCAAAAATTACTTGGATAATAGAAAAGGATGATCGATATAAACTTACAATATTAAAAATGATTAATGATGCAGTTTTTTCCAAGTGTATAATGCAGGAAGGCAAAGATTGTGGTGCTTGAAATTAAAGTTTCAAAGATTCAACCGATTACAATAATTAAGATAAAAGTAAATGAATCAACTTAAATAAAATATTTGAATATTTATTATATGTTTTTTAAATTTTATTTGAAAAAAATATGAGTTGATTTCGCTTTTTTAAACTATTTATGCATTGTAGAGACACATTAATACTGAAATTTCGAATAAATTTATTATAAAAGCTAATATCATAATAGTATCCATCTCGTAAACACTAAAGAATACGATTTCTATCAGGTTTTTTTTAAATATATTTCTCATGTATATGTTGAATTGTTTAAAAGCTAAGAACCATCGTTGAAGGTGGGCACTTTAAGGAGAGAACAAACCTTCAGAAAGCGGATTATGGTCATAGATTATTTGTACATTAATTTTGAATGTATAAGCTTCAAATTTCTTCAGGGCAAACATGATTTGCATTGGTATTTCTTTCTAGAGCACTGTAATTTTTTCAATCTTGGACCTTTTATTACTTGGGAAATAACAGGCATTTCTATTTCCTCCTTACAATTTAAAAGAAGCTAAGTTCCAAAAAAAGGGAATCCATTCGTAAGAGTGAAGGCTAAAAAGACATACATAGATACAGAAACGAAGATTGTCATTTCTCATATAGCTTTGAACTTTTAAAACATTTTTCGAGTTTTTCAGTCCGTACCCAAGTAGGATCCTTTGTTTTGTTTGGTTTCGCTAAGAGTTAAGTTATCTAGGTCAATAATTGCTACATAAGGGGTCTCAGGGGTATTAATTTAGTCTTCAGAGCTGGAAATACAAACAATTTTCAAATACATATAATTGTTTTAAATTAAAATTAAATAATTCGATTCTTTTACACGGTATTTAAAAGAGAATAAGGTTTGAAATGTGTGAAATGTTTAAAATATAATCAAAGTTTTAAAAATTATAAGCATATCAAAATAAGAAACAATTCTGTAATAGATATTAAGTAAATTTTACGTTGCGCAAGCTTTTTTCGAAAATATTAGCCTTTGATGTATAAAATTTTATAAAATTGTACAATGTATCATACTCTTGATAACCCTACCTAATTTTAGTATTTTATTTCTTTTGTATTTCAAAATATTTTAAAAATATTGAGATGAAAAAATTTGAATGTACTTTTTTTATTTTTTAAAAAAAGTTGAACATGTAATTCTTTTTATATAAATATTGCTTCAATGTTGTAAGAATATATTTAATTTTATAAATCAACTTATTGCTAATAATTATAGGTACTATTTTGGAAAATATCATGCACAGCGTAAAACTTAATTATTATTTCTTACAGAAATGCTTCTTATTTTCATATGCTTATAATTTTTTAAATTATGATTATATTTTAAACATTATATATACTGTTATATAATCTTATTAATTTATGAATAATGTGTAAAATAATCAAATTACTTGGTTTTCACCTCAAAGAATTGCATCTAATCGAAAATTGTTAATATTTTTAGCTCACAGCTCTTTATTAACACCCCTAAAGAAAGAACAGAATAAGAACAAGAACAGTAATATGATAGAAAACAGTTCAAACTTCTAAACTCTTTAAGCGTAAGTTAATGAATTTTCAGGTCTAGAAATTATTCTAAAAGTGTTTCTTAAGTTTGAGAATGATGACCTTTTTTTAATTTGTTCGCAAGATCTACCCTTGTAGTGCTGTATCAAGTAGTTTAATGTGTATTTCAGATTACAAGAATTTCATCGAAATATGTTTCTGCATAGTATACATATCATTAGTGAGAACCGAATTTTAAACTGAAATGGAAAGTGGCAGAAGCATCTTTTAATCCAAAAAGCATGCCATTGAATTAATCGTGTGCTCAAAATGTTACGAAATCTACTTGATATTTTGGAATCATTATATATTTTAAGCTGTCAATTAATTCTCTTTGAACTAATCAAACTTTGTGATAAATTTTTTACTACGTACTCGACAAATGAGATATGAAATTGTATCAAATTCAGTTTGTGAGTACAGTTAGTGAAACTATTTGTGTGATTTCTTGGAAATACAAACAACATGATAAGTATAATTTATCGCAGAAAACTAATCATTCTTATAATTCTAACAAATTATATATTAACCTATTATAATACTTTTTTAGAAAAAAAATCACAGGAATTCCATACAGAGTTTAATTCTCAATTTCATTTTTCTGAAGAATAAATTTTCCAAATAGACAACAAATTTTATCGTTTGTTTAGTCACCGTCACTAGTACTATAATTTTTCAGGCCATTCTATAATGTTTTAAATCTCATTAGGTTCACTATATTTCAATACATTGACATGTTCTGCAACGTTAGTCATTTTAATTTTCATTTGCAACGTTAGTTTTCAATGACTCAGTGTTTATTATCATCGCACTCTGAAACAACACGAGGGCTGTTGGCAACGGACCTGGTAGTTTTTAACCACGGTTAAGTGACGAGTCTACGTTTATATTTATATGCCTTTGAACTAATGTATGTTTCAATGTATAAGCCAATTCTTTCTGGATCTCTTTTTAAAATGGATGTACAAGGTTGGCTTTATACGGATTCTCTAATCTCGGAAAAAATACTTAGCTTAAGAAAAAATGATTTTTTTTAAAAAAACATTTTAGGTTAGTCCTAAGCAAGAAAAATAAATTTTAATCCTGTAACTTTTCGAACACTTGAGTTTTAAAAGAAAATTGTCACATTAATGAACTAAACTCAGAGGTACAACCCATAAAAGGCCAAGGCCTACTGTGCCCATCTCAGTTTGCGTGACCTTGGACGCTGAGGAGCCTGGTTAGGTATTCCGATCAGATGGTCATTCTCTGAAGAGAAACTCCACTGTTTTGTTCCCAAGAAAGCTTAGTGCTCATTTATCGACCACCTGAAGGGATGGAAGGCTGATTCGACCTTGCCCAGCCTGGGTCGTGGAAGACAAAGGTAGTTGTGGCGTGAAAGTGCGAAATGTTACTACACAGCCACTGGGCCGTCACTTTAATACTTCGGAGTTAATGAGGGAATCCGAGTTTCCGTATAGTTCTTACAATTTACATACCATCTTTGGGATTCCTGAATGCATATGTTCATCATTTAGCCAATTTTTCCTCTTGGGTAAGGGTTTTCAACCTTCAATGCTCAAGGGGGCTACATCAATAAATCCGCAATGATCCACAGGCCAAGAGTTTGATTGGAAAGTACCCCACTCGTGTTATCTCTTTGGAATCATTTTTGTCTCCACGATTAAAAACTGCTGAGCTCTTTTTTTCTCAAATTGTTATACATACGGTTTCTGAATTTTGGGTAATATATTTTGAAGTAATCCTCTATTAAACCCATTTATCGGATTATCTTATGTAAAAATGATATAATTGGACCCCGGTTAAATTTAAGTCACCTTTTGAATACTTTGTATGATTCTAAACTTTAAATTTAATTTCAGTATTTTCTATTTCCATATGCAATTTTTTTTGTTGATGTCTATTACAGTAGTTTAGATATATTTATTATTATACATATTATTAGATTTTTAAAATCAAATGTAACACTTTATCTCACTTTATCTTTGTGTATCTTAATAAAAGATACACAAAATTACCGTTCAAATCTGATTTAATTTCATTTGAACAATAAAATAATCGAACCATGTTCTGCATCCGTAAAAAGCTACCAAAGTTTGTTACAAGTTTTAAATTAAGAAATGTCTTCATATGAGTTAATGTTCATATAAGAATGTTTGTATCTAAGAATCAATTGCTAATAATTATATTACTTTTAATCAAGTATTTAATATTACAAAGAAATACTTTTTATCGTCTTTAATACAAAACAAAGTATCCGTTTGATAGGCCTACTTATTAATTTCTGACAAATTTTAATTTTTATCAACAGCAGTTTCAAATCCATTTGACAGTGTTCAGAACACTTCAGATGTCATAACTATCAATGAATATTTTAGGCAATTTCATATTGTAACTAATAGGATAACTTCAGATTAACATATAAATATATTTATTTATATATTCTCAAAATAACTATTTGAAACTTTCAAGGAAACTGCTTTGGTTTTCCTCTAAGAAATTTAAAATATTAAAATTTTTTCATAATGATTTTTGCTTTAAAAGAGTGTTTTTACATCATCTCTCAGTATTATTCAAATGTATAACATTCTCGATAGAATCTATTAATCTTGCCCTTGTTCTTCCAAAAATTTGGCGCATTTATTTCTCTTTTTTTTAATATTGCTGCTTTTTTTTCAATTCCTACTATTAACTAACACTCTCTACATATTTATTTATTTGTTTGCTTATTTATTTATCTTGGTGGACTTTTCAATCGTTAATAAAATGCACTTTAAAACGCTCAATTGAGCTGAAATTTAATATACATGATTATTTTGAATGGTAATACAATAATTTAATTATACCTAATAAAAAATAATTGATTAAGACTATTTATTTAAAGAATTACAAATACAGCCACTTTGGCGACTTAACGACCCTTTTGGCGACTTGCGTCAAAACTTGAAAAGGTTTTTTCTCACGTTTTAAAGCATTCAGTTGGACTGAAATTTTATATACATAATTGTTTTGTGGATGACAATACCATACTTTAATGATAGTTAATAAAATTAATCCCCACTTAATGTTGTGATTCTGCCATATTTATATACATATTTATATGAATTATAACTATTCAATAAAAAGTAAATAAATTAAATTTTTTTCTTTTGTTGATCTAACTAGGAATTGACTTAATTTTTTTTACATATTACCTGTGTTAAGTTAAACATAATAAATCGCAAATATTACTTCTACTTCTTATTCTTATGTTGTTCGTCTATTTCTAAATCTCTACTATGCAACTTCGGATCGGGGAACATATTCTTTTACTAGAGCGCCAGCACGGAGATTCGTGCTTTTTTTCTGTGTGAGTAGGATGAGGGGGACTTCGGATACCAAATGTAATAGAAGTGGTCAAGTGGCTATGTTCTGGAATTCATGGCCGGAATTATCAAGTTGCGGGTTTGATACCTAATGCGATTGAAGAACCACCGTGTATAGGGCTGATTCATGTTAAATCTGTAACGGTTTTAAATTCCTCCTGTAGCGTGATGTGGAAATCAAAAGAGGGTTCTACTAGCCCAGGCATCGCCCTTGTCTCTTGACCATTCCTTCGAATGGATTCAATGTATGTTGTAAAGTAAAATCACTTCTTGTACTAGAGCTCCTGTCAACTCATTCGATGTTGAAGCTGTGTATTCCTTACCAGTGACAAAAAATATGTGTTTTGTAAAATATTTATTACTATATTTATATTCATGTAAACAGTACTATTAGCATATAAATTTATTCCGTTTCATCAATTTTTCCAAAAAATTATGTCCGTTATTCTATAATTTCGGTCTATCACAAAAATATGGTTTGGCGCTTCCTAAACCTTATTATTTACAGGTCCTAACCCATTGGGTTGGATTGAACTAGATAAATATCTTCTGGAATTTTTTATCACAACACTCAATCCCATTACTCATTCCTGTTTATCTAAGAGGGCGCTTACTTTGCATGCACATTAAATTAAATACTAATAGCTGTATACTCAGGTTATTTTAAAAATTTCTTTAGTTTTTTTAACCATAAATTTCTTACATGTTCAGAATATTAAAGTAAGAAAAGTTTACATAAAAAAAAATGCAACATTGGAAAAAAATTATTGAAATACTTAATTAATCTCGTATATTGCTGATAAATTGTACAAAATATTATTTTACTTTTTAATATTGTTTGCATATTTTTGATTCGTGTAGATTTAAATCTAGGAGCATAAATAAAAAAAAATTTTGAACTATTCTTTCTTAACACGATTTATGTAAGCATGCAGTTGGATATGAGTTTGGCTCGCAACCCAATTCATGCTGCATAGTAGTAGATAGTAATAGTAGATATTTTTTATTTTTTATGAAAACGCAATTTGTTTTTTCGTTTAGATTTTATAAGTAACAATGGAAACATTTCATTTCTTTTTCCACTTAAGGATTTCACAAAATTGTTTTTTGTTTCATCTAGTGAATGACATTTTAACAAGTAATATAAAAAAATATTTTTATCGTCCATTGCTACTTAGAACTACAAAGAAAAAATTTATTTAAGGTATCCGACTGGTTTAAAATCATCATTTGCATAAAAAAAATTGAGATTTTTTTTACAGTTTATTTTTGTAGCCTGTTTACTAAGCTTTCTAAAATATCATATTTTTAATTCTGAATCAATAACCAAAATAGTTATGCATATTTTTGTTTGAGGTTGTAAGATAAAATCGAAACCGGAAGTGTGAGTTTTCGGTTGATTTTCACCGGCAAAATGAGTTTTTTATTCTTTTAAAATATTTTAACGAATTCTTTTTATTTTTAGTAAACTTTATTTCACTTTATGAATGTTTTAATAGATATATTTGGCCTTCAAATAGGCAACCGTTAACTGATTGCAATGTTTGTTTTGATTTAAACGAATTGCTATATTTTATCATTTGTTTTCAAAATTAGATATATTTTTAGCTTTTTTATTAGTTCTTTTATATAGAGCTAAAATAATATTTAATTAAATTAAAGTTTCCTGCCAAAAACAAGATCAATGAGGTGAAAAAAGGTTTCCAGAGAGCAGAATTTGTTGGAGAAACGTTGAAAGAAAAACCAACGGATCTTTCAAATTCAGTTATAATTCTATTAAAAAGACTTATTAACTTTGCGATCAAAATCTCCCTAGAAAATGTTTTCCGTAAAAGCTCAGAACTGCAATGAGAGTCTTAACAATGTCCTGTGGAGTATAATACACAAAGAAAATTTTGATGAGCTACAACACTCCGCTTAAGAAATTATATCGCAATAATAATTTTTAATTCTGGATTTGCTGGTCTACTACATCTACTTCAAAAGTTAGGAATGAAATTAAGTTCTGAAATGAAATGATATATTGGTACCTCGACAAAACACGAGAATTGATAACTCTACGAGGCATTCTAAACCAGATAAGAAGAGGTCTCGTAGAAAAAGGCCTTTCAAAAATGCAAAAGTTTGAAGTATGAGGAAGGCATGGCATACAAATCTGGAGAGTTTTATCCTAAATCTTTAAAAAGTTTTATTGCAAATATAAACTTTATTTTGAATTTTCTGAAGAATGTTATTATTACAAGCTTTTATTTAACTTGCAATGTAAAATGTTCGGGTGGAATCTTGTAACTCAATTATGAAGTTGATGTCTTCAAAAGATTGAGCTGAAATTTTTGGTATACTCGTTTAGTTTCTATGACGATTCATGTTTGGACCATTTATATTCCGATATCTCAACTAGTTAAAAAGAAATTAATTAAAGTAATTTGTTTGGTGGGAATCTTGCAAATCAATTTTGAAGCTGATGTCTTCCACCGTTTGAGCTGAAATTTGGTATTCACGTTTGTTCGGATGACAATGCATGTTTTGCCAAATTATATTCCGATATCGACCCAGTTACTGTAATGATCTTGTTGAGGTGTTAAGGCGAGTATGTTTACTATGCAACAGGTGCCGACCTGGTCCGTAGCTCAGATAGTAGAACGCTCGCTTAGCATGCGAAAGGTACGGGGATAGATACCTTGCGCTTCCAATTACTATTTTTTCCTGTAAAATATACTTGAAATTCGTTTGATTTGTACAACGAGATATTTTACAATACATCTCTTTGTTATAAGTACAAAGTATTCTATTTTACACAAGCTTTTATTTAACTTGCAATGTAAAATGTTCAGGTGGAATCTTGCAACTCAATTTTGAAGCTGATGTTTTCAAACGATTGTGCTAAAATTTTGAATACACGTTTAGTTTCGATGACAATGCATAATTTGATCAATTATATACCGATATTGCAATTAGTTAAAAATATATTAATTAAAGTAATTTGTTCGGGTGGAATTTTGCAACTCATTTTTGAAGATAATGTCTTTAACCGATTGAGCTGAAAATTGGTATACACGTTTAGTTTCAATCATTTATATTCCGATATCGCAATTCGTAAAAAAGATATTAATTAAAGTAATTTTTGGGGTGGTATCTTGCAAATCAATTTTGTAACTGATGTCTTCAACCGATGGAGCAGATTTTGGTTTTAATATAGTATTATAGTAAAAAGCAAAAAAAAAAAAAAAAAAAAAAAAAAAAAAAAAAAGAGCTCTAATGTTTTTTTTTTTTATTATTATTTTGCTTTGTCCAATTTTGTTTTGGTCTTAGAGCGTTTTTCCTCCCCCCCCCCTTATTCTCTTGTTGCGGCCCAAATAAAATATCTATAACATAAACGTGGCGGAAAAAAAGACTGAGCTAGCCTGTTCAAAATTAACCGACAGATGACCTTGCAGCATTAAGGCTTTGACTTAGATGAACAGACTGAGAAACCTGTACAGTGATAACTAAAAAGTAAGAAATAAGTTTAACCCTCCAACTGGACAGCACGGAGTTTTCCGCCCTACTAGAGAGGCTTCGAAAACGGACCATATTGAATTTTTCCTAAGGCCGGGGACTCACCAAAAATGAACCAAACAGATTTTTCCCCTTCAAGTAATGTGTTCATAACCGGTAAGGTCGTATTTTTCTGAATTCTTTTCCCCCTTTAAAGGTTTACTATCTTGAAAGATAATTAGAGACGGTCGGGGAGACACAATGGGCATTCAGGGGAACTTTTATGGCTCACGCGGAGACCGGTTCCTGTAGCAATCGTAAAATCTTCAACCTAAAGTGTACACAAATAGCGAGTCAACGAGTTGAGAATTCTCATTTTTTTCTTTACCTTAAAATTCTCAAATGGAATTAAGTTTTTATAATGTATGTTTAAGTTTTTAAAAAATATCTGTAGTATTTAAATTCAAATTATATATTAAAACATTGAGGATAGTTTACTGTTTGATTTTTCTTATTTTAATCAATACTTTTAGGGATTTTTTTTAAAAATGATTATTTTGTTGTGTCAAAAAAATAAAAAAAAAGGTCCAAAATTTAAAATCTTTTAAAATTTCGGACACTTCTAAACATGAATAATTTTTAAGCTTCTGTATTACATTATTTGCAAAAATTTATATGTATTGTTAAAAAAAACCCTATTTAAATCTTTTAGTTTTTCATAATTTTAAAGCCAGATATTCAGGGCATCTTACATAGAATCCCTTCTTTTGTATTGTTCAGATAACAAATTATATTTGAAATTTGAATGTCTGAACATTCAAAAGAGAATTTAAAAGCATCTGAGACAAATTTACAGTTAACATTTGCGCATATAAATAAATATAAAGATCATTTTTAAATTCAAGTTAAAAAAATATATATTTCTGCATAATCCCTCATCATATTCATGTTCCATTAGTGGTTGACTGTAGAAAAGGTTATTAAAATTTGAACATTTTAATAATCTTAACCATGCTAAACTAGGAATTTTGTATTAGCTCCACTAAAATTCGGCATTGGAATTTCGAAAAAGATATTTATGCGTGTCTCACATACTCAGTTGAAAAACATATATATTTATCATAAATACTAATAATTCTTTGGATATTTAAAATTATCATTAGATTATTTTTTTTATTTTTAATATATATATATATATATATATATATATATATATATATATACATATGTATATATATTTTCGACTTCTAATATTTTTCAAGTATTCCATAAATTTCATATAATTTAATTAAGTGAGGGGATATTAAAGTCACACTCTCTCTCTCTCTTCTCTACTCAACTACTTGAGGGCTTTTGGCGACGGACCTGTGGCCGGGGTATCAGGTGGTCAAGGTATCGAATCATGGTTGGTATGTCTCGAGTTCGAGCCCAGTGCCACAAAAGACCCGCCGTGTAGGGCAGCGATGCACGTTAAATCTATCGAGAGCTGAAATGTCCTCTCGTTGGTGTGGTGTGGTAGTTAGGAGAGGGGGTGCCAGCTCAGGTGTCGCCCTCGTCATTTGACCATTTTTCAAAATTACGAGGTCCATCACTAAAAGCCCTCGCGTAGCTAAACAGAGCGACGTTAATATTCACTCACTTGGCGACGGACCTCGTCGCTTTTTAATCCATGGTCACACGTGACGAGTCCGTTACTTTGACGCTAGGTATCGGAGTGGCTTGCTTTGCATCGAGCCCGTACCACTAAAGACCCGCCGTGTAGGGCAGCGATACACGAGAGGGGATCCCTTGGTGTAGTGATGGGGTGCCGAACGTCACTTGACCATGGACGTGGTCCGTCGCCAAAAGCCGTCAGCTGAGTCCGTTTACAATCATCATCACCGTTACTTTGACCATTAGGCTATCACGGCCTCACAATGTGGTTGAAAACAGCATGTTATGAGTAAAAATATGCTGAAACATTTGATGAACTTATAATAGATTTTTGCATAGAAGATAGATGTGTGATATGCTAAAATGACAATACGTAAAAGTTATGAGAATATCGATGACAAATTTTGAAAAATTCAATTTAAGTTTCAGTTTGAAACTTATTCGTTTTTTTCGCATTTAATAATTAATAGTCGCGATAACAAATTAATAGTTTAACGCATTCATAGATTATAAAAAATAAAGGTATAAGTGATATTATTGGGAATAATATGTTTTTATAGTTTTGAATTCAGACTTCTTTGCAGGAGTGTAGACTATTAAAAGGCTGATGTAGAAGTTAGAAAACTAATATTTAAAATATATGGAAAACAATATCTGCAATTCCATGATCTTGACGAGCAGAAGACGGCATTTTTTACTTAGTAGGGCAGAGTAAGCATAAGGTAGGAGCTTGTGGAGTAAACAAACAGGCCTCTGCAGTTTTGGCAGGTAATGAACTCCCATTTGTTGCTTTCAGTAAGGAATATAAAAATAACAAATACAAAAAATAAGTCATGTAAAATTTTATATATTTTAATAACAATGAATTGTGAACTTAATTTCAATTCATTGTCACGAGTTGGCAGTAACTACGGTACTCTATCGACGTACTTCTTATATATATATATATATATATATATATATATATATATATATATATTGAATTTCAGATTTTTATATATATATTGAACTTTCAGATTTTTAACTTGAACTTTCAGATTTTTTAACTTGAACTTTCGGATTTTTTAACTTGAACTTTTTGATTTTAGATAATTTTTGATTTGAACTTTCGGATCTCAAATATTTTTTGATTTGAACTTTCGGATCAGGAATTTATTTTTCTACCTTTACAATTATTTTAAAGATGGGTGCATCATCTTGGAAGTTTGAGGGTTCACTTATATTATGTACTAAATTGTTTTTAAACTTTAATATTGCAATATCTTTCGGAATGTGATGGCGAATAGTTTATTTTTCAAGTATAATGATTTAATTTTAACTTTTTAATTTAAAGTATAATGGTTTAATTTTAACTTTTTAATTTTTTTAATTTTTTTTTCTAAATTTGAAAATTTTCCAATTAAATTACCAAGTTGCAATAGGGGGAAGGTTGGCGCCATCAAACTAGTTTAACCCCACTTATCGGTCCTAAGTCCGAGATTGCACTTGGATATTTTATAAATTTTTATTTTATTTTATAATTTTTTAATTTTGTTTGAAATTGATGGATCATTATCTTTTATATTCGCCATTGATATTCTGAAGTGTTTTGGTATTTTGGGATTCATGTATTTCAATTTTTAAATTGATAATTGTGATTGTTTTTATATTTAAATTATATATATATATATATATATATATATATATATATATATATATATATATATATTATTATTTTAACGCAATTTTATATTTCGTTCTCGTAAACTTTACTCCTTTTAAAACATGTATTGACAAAATACTCTCATTTTGTATATTTATAAAATTTTGAAAATATAATGGTTATCTTACCCAACATTTTAAATCAGGGGCGGCAACTGTGTAGCTAAGACGTGCCAAACCAATCTGTCAGTATCATTCAGCATGCCACATAGTAGGAAATTTTTGAAATCTTTCGATTCTTACGGTAATATTTGCAGATTTAAAGAATAGAGGTAAATAATTTAGATTTACAGTTTTATTTTATATTATTTATGGATCAATAAAATACATTTATTAACATAAAAATAAACAATATAAAATGTTACTATTTCTTCAACAAAGATAAAAGAAATTAAAAATGTATGTTTCCAACATATTTACTTAAATAAGAAATAGACAAAGTGAAATATAAATGATTCCCTTCATTACAGTTAAATAAAAATTGTAATGCGAATTAACTCTTTCACGACTCTTATTTCATATCGCAAAACCAGGGGTATAATGCATTACACGACTCTGAGCATTCAGTTGTTAAACAATTTCTTTGCGGAGTCGAAATATTTTTCATATTAGGAAAGATTTTTTACTTTGATATGCCGAATCATAAGTGGAAAGCAGAGTACATGCAATTTTCTTTTTTCAACAATTAAATCCCCTAGCAATAACACTCAATTATTTACAAAATAGCTGTAAATTTATCCTTAGAATTATCTTTCAGATTATTTTGTAGTTCCATAAATGTCCATAACTCAGAAGATGTTTGTCAAATAAGGTCCATTATCAACTTCCATCTACTCAAGAATTGACAAATTTGTAAAGTAGAGCTGAGTGCCACTAAGAATTGTACCACGTGCCCACAGGTTCATAGATTGCCGACACGTTTTAAATGTTCTTATTAACTAACCATCTCCTATTCAAACACAATTTATATGATAAAAAAGGGTTTTCATTCATTTTGTAGGGAATTGTATTAGATTCAACCATAAGTAATTTTGTGTTTCAAATAAATTACGTTGTTTCGGGGATCCCCTTAGAGCAAAATGAAAGGAATTTGACATAATTATAGTGTTTCTCTAAAAGGGGAAACGTTCACTTTCGAAATACACTGCGTAAAGTGGTTTTAGGTGTACGAAGTTATATTCACTATTATTCCTAAAATAAATTTTGATATTTTGGTTTTTCATTAAGTTTTGAAATTATTTCTTCAAATATACTTCTCCATTACATTTCTTTCAAACTTGCTATTTTCTTTTGCGGCCACGGTAGCCTGATGGTCATGGTTATGAACTCGTGTCCAGTGTTCGAGCCCTGTTACCACAAAAGTTTAGCGTTGAAGAGGAGCTGATGCACGTTAAACACGTCGAGGTCAAAAGTCCTCATGTTGGTGTGATGTGGAAGTTTGGAAGGGGAGTTATCAGCTCAGGTATTGTCCTCGTCACTTAACCGCGGTTCAAAATTACGTAGTCGCTCGTCAGTAGCCACCGTGTTGACTTAGAATGCAATATAAATCCTTGACGTGTGCACTTGAGTTAATTCGAGTACGCTAAACAGTTCCAAATATGCACATTAGATATAAATCAAACGAGGTCGCATTTTATGCTGCTGTAATTTTCTCACTCAAATATCAGCGAGCGCCGTCTGCCCTCGTGATATTTGACTGTTGTTTCTTATATTTACGATTTAGTCGTTAAACATCAAAAACTCGTTTTCAATGTAAAGACTGTAATAGTGGACTGTGTGCAGTGCCATGTTTCGAAAAATATCACACTGTGACATTTCTGTAAACGACATGTATGTGTCTTTCTCATACTTCTTTGCTATTGTTTGCTATTTATACCTGTTAAAATTATTTTTTATAAAAGGTTTTTTGTAACCAATTGTAAATTTAATAAAACCTTTTCTAACAATTATATGTATTTGAGGATGAAATCTGATTTACTTTATTCAGGAAATTTTTAGTAAATTTCATTTTTTTAGCCAACTTATTTCTTTTAAAACATGCATATTTGTGTATTATATAATTAAGTTTCTAACTATCTAAAATTATGTCTGGGTTTTTTCTTCATTAAAATCTTTCAGGATTTTACAAATTATCTTGCCATTATTCATTATGTACTTAATAAGGAAAAATATATCTAAATATAAATAATTTCTGGCCTAATAAACATATAATTGTTTTTAGCTACAGTTTGGAAAATGCATTGAAATTTGTATCGAGACAGGATTTTAACATATTATGAATGTGTTTTTTACTGCCACTATGTTATACATTTATCTTTCATTCTTTTTACAATATGAGTAGAAGTCGTAAACAGTTTGTCACAGTAAAATTAATTTTTGTTTTATATTCAAATTATACTATTATATTGATTCTGAAAATAATAGGTTAGTTTGACAATCAATTAATTCATAATTTTAAAGCATTGAACAGTTTTGAAATTTTTAAAACATTTCTAAAATGTTAAATTATTAAAAATATTTAATTATTGTAAGTGATTAATATTTCTTAGATTATTGGAAACAAAAAGTATAAAATTTAAAATATATCTCTTTGTTGAATTTTAATAATTATTTTTATGGCTAAACCTGGAAAAAACCCAACTTTTTTAAATATTAACATTAAGATATTTTTAAAAAATAACTAGAGCTCTCAGACCTAAATCCATAAGAACTTTTATAGAACATATGTAAGGGAACATTTACAAGATATTTCAAGACTCTATCTTGAACAGGAAAAACGCCTTAGGGATTAGAAAACACTATCATCTTCAAAATTAAAAATCTGAAAAAAACATATTTAAAATTTGTAAAGGCATAAAAAAAATTCCATTGCCTATAAAGCTTTAATTTTCAAACTGTTCCTATCCAACTTATGCTCTACATGAAAATTCTACTTGAAATAAATATGACTGAAATATCTTTTTTAATTCAAAATATTCTGACATATATATATAACATTGATAACAACTGTTAATTTGATCAATTATTCACTTTTATCAGAACCTTATATATTCACAAAAGTTTTAAATGCAAAATATTTATATAGAAATTAGTAGTTATACAAACGTAATCCAGAAATCACCAAGTTTGTAAACAATATCTATTTTTTTCTCAGTTCCCCATCGTGGCAGTTAAGCAAGTTTAAGTTTTTGTTGCATGACTTTAAAATACTGCATAAATAGTACTACAATAGATTTATTATAATGTAGTTTGTGGTACATCAGGGAAATATTTAGTTCATTCTGCAACACTTGTATTCTGTAGTCTAATTGTAATATTACCTGAAAAAGCTGCATTTTAGATTTACCATTTTCAGTCATATTCCATCCCTTTCAAGTATTATTTCTCACAGTATCCTGCTTACATTTTTGTCATGGCATTTTTTAAAAGGAAAAAATTAATGAAGATAAAGTATAGAGCTTTTAAATTATATAAACTATGTGTCAAAAAATATATTGGTCTTTAAATCAATCTTAATTAAGTAAATGTGAGAAAACTCAAAAACTTAAAAACATGAGCAAACAGAAATGATTTTAAAAACTAAAATTGTAGTTAATTGCCGTTTCACACGAAATATTGGATTGTGTTAAAAAATATTTTTAATTAATTCAATCTAGGTATGCAAAAATGCTTTAAAATGAAACCGAATTTAAAATCAAAACTCAGAAAATTAAAATTTCTTAAAACCTAATTGGTTTTTAGATCAGAAATTGAGCAAATTTTTCAAATATATGAAATATATATTTGCAATAAATTGGGTGAACTTTCTGTTGTCCGTGAAGTGGAGAAAATGTCCATTTCACAATCCTCGCCCTAGGCCACAGCTGTGAATGAGAAACATCCCGTTTCGAAGAACACAGAGACCGAAAAGCTATAAAATCATCCCCTGCAAATCCAATTCAGGACCTCCTGCGGTTTTAACAGGGGAAGGCATTAAACTGCCGTGCATTTTTGAAGCAGTTCGCGAAATTTATCGGAACATTTTCGGCTTAGCTAGCTTTGAAAAAGTAGATCGCTTTCGAAGTGAAATTGAATTAGCGGGTCATCCAGTCAGAGGGTTAAAGTAAAAAAACTTTTAAAAACAAGCTGTTATTTAAATACTCTAAAAAGAATAAAATAAACTTTTCTTTTAACACTTTTTTTGCTATCAACTTATAGCGTCATTACACAATTTATGATATAAAGGCTTGTAGCGAGATTTACCTGTGTAGATAAACAAGCAAATTAAAGGACTTGATCTGATTAATTTTAAGTTTTAAAATTTTCAAACTAAGTAAATTCGAGTACTTAAATCTCGCGACAAGTTTTATATTATAAATTGTGTAATGACGTTATAAGTTGATAGCAAAAAAAAGTTTTAAAAGAAAAGTTTATTTTATTTTTTTTAGAGTATTTAAATAAAAGCTTGTTTTTAAAAAAATTTTTTACTTTAAATTTATTGAACATAATAGTTAACGGTAAGAGTGATATTTCTTAAAGTAAATGAAATATTCTTATGAAATTTTTTGAGTTTGTTCTTTGTATTATAATGAATGCATTATGTTAAAAGCTAAGGGTAATTTTTCAATTAGGTGATTTTTTAATGTAATTTTATATGAAAAAAGTTTAAGAAAATTCTGGGTTTTTTCATTTCGAACCCCGTATTTCATAATTTTAAAGTAGAATTTGAGCTTTATTTAATATAAAGCAGAAATAAACGTTAAATAATTGTATTCCTGCAAACATTTAACTTATTTTTGTGATATATACATTTCCAGAGTTGTTAGCAAAAGAGCAAATTTTTGTATTATTTTGGTACAAATTTCTCAATATTTTGAAAAATAAGCTTTCAAAAAATTCTTCTTGCGGTATTTTCATAAATTATTAGAAAATAAATTATTTTTTTGTTAAATAAATTCAATTAATTAAATATATATACATACGTATATATATGACAGAATAACAATATTAAGTGGTAAAAAAGAAAGCGATTAACATTAATTAAATTGAAATATTCTTATAAATAGGATTCCAAAAATCACATTTCAGAAATTAGTCCATCCAGATAATTTGAACCCACAATCTTTGGATTAGAAGTCCAAAGCGATGTTCATTGTATTAAAGGACACAACGAGCGATTTTCCTTTTTATATATGCTATTAAACTATTATTTTTATTTGTTATTATTTATTCATTAAATAAAAAAATTAATTAATATTTGAAAAAAGCCGTATTAACATCAAGTGCGTCATCCTCTACAAGTTAAATAAACGTGTTTGAACTTGAGTGGGCGAATAAAAAGTATTTTACTAACGATTGAAAATTTGAAAATATATATATATATATATATATATATATATATATATATATATATATATATATTATATATATATATCATGTATATATATATATATATATATATACTCATGTCCATAAATTAAGGATAATTCCGAATCACAGAAATATTGAACTCTAAAATAAAATTTTCACCTGTAGAATTATCGCACACATCTTGAAGAAAACTATGCAAATTACAGGAAACCACCAGATAGCGTGGATAGTTCGTCACAATGATGAGAGTGTAAGATAGGGGTATATAAGGAATGGTTGCAAAGAAATAAAATTGCTCACAAGTGCTTTCAAAGACTTTCAGTGCAATAACCGCATAGTTATGACACAAAGGAAGCAATTGGATGATTTTTTACGTGGGAGAATTATTGGACGACTGGAATGTGGACGTACCCAGCTGGAAGTATCCGAGGAGCTTAGAATCGCCCAGAGGGTCATCTCCAGGTTTTGGCAACAATTCCAAGATGATGGTAATGCGAGTAGATGTTACAGCACAGGTCACCCCCGAATTATAACGCCCAATGAGGACCAGTATTTGGCAGTTACTTCCAAAAGAAACAGACGGAGCACAACATCAGACCTGTCTCGTCAGCTCTCTTCAGCTACCGGCACGACAGTTTCAAGGCAGACCATCTACAGACGCTTAGGGCACATTGGTCTATATGCTCGTAGGCCTGTCAGATGTGTACCACTTACCACAACTCACTGTCGCCTGCGATTAACCTGGAGTAGAGAGCATGCATTGTAAACACCACAACAGTGGTCTTGTGTGATGTTTTCCGACAAGTCCAGGTTTAGTTTGCAGTCTGATTCTCGCCGAACTTTAACACGGAGATATCTAAGTACCCGTTACCACCAATAGAACACCATTAAACAACACCGTTACGGTGGTGCAGGATGGCTCGTTTGGGGAGGAATTATTCTTGGTTCTAGAACTGACCTGCATGTTCAGAGTGTAACGATGACAAGCCACATGTATCAGGATGTCATTCTGGAACAACATGTACGTTTGTTTCGGGGCGCCACGTGTGTTGAATTTTTATTTTTGGATGACAACGCCCGTCCTCACCGTGCAAACATGGTAGACGAATTCCTTCAATCGGAGGATATCGCCCGTATGGATGGGCCAGCATACTCACCGGACTTGAATCCAATAGAGCATGTGTGGGATATGCTTGGCCTATGACTTGCTGCCCGACAACCCCGTCCCTCATGTCTACCGGAACTTCAGAGGGCATTGCTTGATGAGTGGTGTAATATTCCCCAGGATCAGATTGATACTCAGCATGCTTAGGCGTTGTAAGGCCTGTATTGCATCGTCCGGGAGACATACTCCGTATTAACCATCATACTAACCATATTTTACAGTTTTTTAAATAGGTTATTTTTGAAATTTGCTCCAGGGAATAATATTTGCAATTTTTATTAATTATGTCAAACATATAGCATCTTTTTCGCTCTTTACTTTTTGTTTAATAAATAGACTTTACAAATAAGTCAAATTTGTTTTGCTTCTGTCTCTTTCATTGCCTGAACATCGTTATTCTTAATTTATGGACATAATCATATATATATATATATATATATATATATATATATATATATATATATATATATATATATATATATATACGGAGAGAGAGAGAGTGGTGAACTAATAGTAGGAATTGAGAAAGAGGGACATGTGAAAAATGAGTTAATTTTGAACGCAAATTTGCTTACACGCATTTAGTTTTATGTGATAAATTTTGAAATTTTTGTTTGTGCTTAGGGTACATCATCTATACATTATCATTTTTGCAATATCTATGAATAAAATGTATATACTCTCTTATACTATAAGAAATAAAAGAAATTTTAGCATAAATAATGTAAGTATTATGTCCACGAAGTTTTCATATCATTTTTTAACTGTTTTCTTACGAATTGATAATTCAATAATTTGATTCTATTTGTACTAGTTTATAAATTTAAACAAATAATTGTGGAATATTACTAATAAAAGCATATTAGCGACTGGTTTTGATTACAGTTCTCTTTATCATAAAATTGTATTTTACTTTCCAGTTGAGTTTCACATGAATCGCAGTAAATATATTTTTTTATAAATGTAATAAAATACGACCTTATGTTTAATGCAATGCAAATCGTCTTATATTTTTCTTTCGTATTGACAATACAATTTAGTTAATTTAAATGAATTCAAAACAAATTGCCAATTAAACAAGTATAAACATTATAACTTATTCACGGAGACTCTCTTTACGTATTCGTTTATTCAGCAACCTAATTTGTTTCAGACTAATTTAAACGAATATTTATGAACTTAGCATATATTTTCCTAAGTATGGGTTACAATAAAAAATACTTTTCAGAAATTAGTGTTATGTATAACATCACTAATCTATGTCACTATAGATTAATCTATTTCATGTAACTCGATTTTAATTTGTATTATAACTTCATTAAAAATATACTATTTAAAACTGGTAAAAAATTATATACAATGTCTCACTTCTTTTTATCAGTATTTTAAATAATTTAGATTCATTAAAATTGAAATAATTATAAAAGCAAATTTTTATTTATTATTACTTAAATTATTTGCTGTAGGAATATTTCTGTTATATTGAATATTACAGCTTCATATTTTTTATCTAATAAAAAATTACGAAAAATATGGATCATCATGAAAAATACCTTTGATAGAAATTATTGTAGTATACACTCTGGTTTGTGATTCGATTTAATTTAAGTTAATGGAAGATCTGTTAAATAGTAGTATAATTCCGACGCACTTTATCGGAGAGTGAATGTTGTAGCCTATTTTTAAGCCTTTACAGGCATTATTAACCATGCTATGCTGTTCTCTCTCTTTTTTTAAAAAAATATATATTTCAATTCAAATCCATAAAATATACTATACAAAAATAGCAAAGGAACATTTTCAATCTGTAAATGTTAATAAATTATACATTTTTTTCAGACTCGGCAGAACATATTTTCTTAATCTAAATGTTAGACCTCAGCTAAGCTCATTCATCTCGGCTTACTTTTAATTCTTTAGCTAAACTTTTATGAATATACATTTCTTCTGCATAACTTTTAGAGAGAAGCAATCAAACTTCTGAATTTATTTCTAAATATCCATTCCTTCTGCATAACACTTAGAGAATATCATCCTTCTGAACTTCATTTTCAGTCTCCATTCCTTCTACATAACTTTTTTTTCATTTATTTATCCAACGCCCGCGCTTGGCTTCTTGACCTCGAGTCTCTCAGTACCGACTGGTGATGTCATCAGTCGGGTATTCATCGAGTCCAGTGCATTAGAGGAGGTGAATTCCATCTATTCTGGTATGGCCGCAGAGTGCGAAGGACTCGTTAGCAGCCATGCCACAAGCCAGTAAAGATAAACTTCCATAAAGTCATGTCCGGTGGTTAGGAGAAAGCGGGCAACAGCCTCGGACCTCTCTGCATAACATTTAGAAAAGCTATCATCCTTTTGAACTTCTTTCTAAAACTCCATTTCTTCTGTATTGCACGCTGAAACTGCATGTCTCTTGCGCATCATTTAGGAAGAGATTTCTACCTTTTTTTTTCTTACCTTTTTTTTCTTAATGAAACTATACATAATTTAGGTTTATAAAAATATAAAAACAATAAAAAGATGTTTATTGTATCCTAGTAATAGTTTTTCTAATTAATCACAATAGGAATTCAAACAAAACCAGATGTGACCTTAATTGATAAGGAAAAATTGAGGAATTCTTAAAAAGGGACTTATAAGTGAGAGAAAGTAATTAAACGATAAATGCTTGGTAAATTTCGTAATTTGGCGGTTCTTCATATTGATCAAAAAATAGTGAAGAGTGTGACGGGCTCATCGCGTTTTCCATTAAAAACTTCTCTTGGGTTCTTTGGGGCCAAGAAAGGCAACTTCTTTTTAACCAAATCCAGCGGCTAAGCGTGAGTATGCAGATTAGGAATCTTTTAAATAGCAAAAGTTTAACGTAAACGTATGACCTATTGGGATGTGATTTTGCTAGTCTGAGTTTAAGCGCGTAGACTGAAGTCAGAGAAGTAAGCTGTTTTTCTAGTGTGAAGCTATACGTGGCAAAACGATAATATCAAGGTGGATACTATTCCACGCGAGATCAAGAAAAGATATTTAGAACCGAGAGTATTGTTATTAACCAAGAGATTAAGGAAGGATAATTCTGTTATCTATTGGGAACTGTGTATATGTTGAGATTAGGAATAGGCGGGAATATAGTGATTAAAGTCGTGCTTATTTGGTAATACGTATTGTGTGTTTTCTCACCTCAGATCCGTTAAATTAAAATATAAATATTATCACCGTTAGTGTCAAAGTTAAGATCTTAATAAAGATATATTAAGATCATGACAATGTCTGGTTCTTCATTCCCTCCCACACCTCTAGGTCACGAAGATAACTTAGAAGTAAGGCATCATCCACGGGCGAATACTTTACAAGAGAAGCTAGAGGTAAGGGAGAAAACAGAGGGAAGAAATAGGAAATATATGTAACAAAACAAACTTAATAATTTTACAGAAAATTGTATAACATATGAATATATTGCAACTGAACTTTCAAAATCTTGATTTTATGCATTGCCCAAATCATGGAAGATAATTCCTCCCAAAACGTACGATTATTCATGTTTTGAAAATTGTTCAATGTGCAACATCTAAACCTCTTGATTGGTTTGGAAACAAGATTACTTACTAAATTAGAAAAAAAAAAACAGTTTACATTTTACATTACTAACTTTAAAAAATGAAGATGAGCTGGATGAAAGAAGTCTTATTTATTTTATATTGAAAAACTCGTAAAAAATTTAGAAATGATAAATGCACATATTATTGTAAGCAAATTTTAAATAATGCGTCTAATTTTGTTATTATAGCTCTTGATTAATTGTAGTTTGAAGTTACATAAATTTTTGAAGTTTATAAATAAATTAACATTAAAATCTTCAGAATATATTACCTGACAATATTTTGAGGTTATTAATTCGTTTTAACTTTAAAAAAAACAAGCAAAAATAAATAAATAAATAAAATCTAAACTTTGTATAAATTATTGCGAATATTGCAACGTAAAATTAAACTCAGTAGTGCAACAACTTAAAAGGGCCAAGGCGTACAATACCCTTCTTAGTATTCCTGACTTTGGGCTCTAAGGTGCATAAGCAGATGCTCCGGTCTGCTGGTCAGTATGACTCGAAATCCCCAGTGTTTAGTTCCCAAGCTGAAGCTTGTTACTTATTTATCGACTCACTGAAGGGATGAAAAGCTGAGTCGACCTTGTACAGACCGGAATTTGAAACCCTAGCCCAGGGATGGCGAACCATTGGTGCCATTGATGGCACGCAGCACAATATTTTGGCCACGCCACCGATCAAAACGGTTTTCATTTTAGTTCAGAAACTATATTATTAAAAGGAACCCCTAACTTGAAAAACCATTTTAAAAATTAAAATGTTCGTGAGAAATCAGACACAGATATAGTTATTGAAGAATTTATTCCCATAATTGATTCTTTAATCAAGGAATTTTCAGTGAGAGTTTCTCAGTTCAAAGAATTGAATGAAACTCTCAAGTTTATTATGTACCCTGATGTAACATTATTTGATAAACTGAAACCCCATTTCGATTTGTTGGAAATTGAAGAATTTGAAATGCAAGTTATTGATTTCTAGTCTAGTTCAATATGGATTCAAAAATGTATTGAAACAAGGAAAACGTTGGAATTGATTGATACAGAAAGATTAACAAGCAATATAAATAATACACGTGCAACGAAATTTTGGAAACATGGAATTCGATTCGAGACACATTTAACTGTTTGAAGAAGCTTACTCGTGCTATTTTAACCATATTTTCATCTACCTATGCCTGCGAGTGATTATTTTCAGAGATAAATAGCATAAGTTATTTGCCATTTTGATCTGCAACAACGGAAGTCACACGAATGTTACTTAAATTTAATTACACGCATAACTGAAACATTTACTACTATACTGTGCGCAAAATGTATTTTTTCGTAGTAAATATATAATTTTGTGATGTTAGTATTTATATAGTTTTATTATTTTCCCAAAACACACAAGTAAAAATTATTTGGTGGCACGTCTATACCTCATTAAGCATTTCTTTAGGGAAAAATGGCACGTTGCTCCATAAAGGATAGTCATCCCTGCCCTAGCATGTGGTGTGAAAGCGCGATACTCTACCACTTGGTTTCATTGCAACATAAACAATGTATGTTATTTTTAAACCACTTGCCTGATTATCACGAGTTATCTCGGGTTCGTATATACAGCAATTAATTACTATCCCGAGAAAACTCGGACGAAGAAGAATTCGTCAGTACGATTTTTTATCACGATTTTACTCGGCCTGGAGGAAATGAAAGTAAATATTTAGCTTTGATTGGCAGCTGGCCAATTTTTGTTGGTTTCGTGGCTCTGATGGTGGGATTTTCAGATGTTTTCCCTATTGTTTAGTATACGTCGGCTTATGGATTATTAATGTATTAGGAATAATAGTTGCGTTGAAAAAAGTAAAATAATGGTGATGATGCAAAATAGCGAAAGCGATGATTTTTCAGATAGTGATTATTAAGAGGTGGACATTGAAAACAGTGGAAGCGATTCTTCTGTATGTAGCTTTACTGAAGACAATGTAGCCATATTGAGTCAGTGTACTTTGTGTTCCCGTAAAAGAGATTCTAGAGGTAAGCCAGCCAGAAAAGAGACCAGATACCAATGCACAGAATATCTAGGATTCCATGCTTCAAAACTATCTTATAAATACTAATATTTAACTTTTTTTATTTACCCGAGATAACTCGGGTTCGTAAATTAATATTGAAACTAAATGCTTTCACACATGTAAAAAATAAAGAAAATTCAACTTAAAACCTACATATTTTGCTTGGTTTCATTTCCTTGTATTTAATAATAAATTTTGTTTTAAAAAAATGTTATAATTTTTTACATTTTTTTCCCAAAAAAACTTGTAAGGGAAGTGATTAAAGCCATTACAAACATTAAAACCTATATCAAGTACGTATCTACTTGATTCGTCACTTATAACGTAAGAAAGCTTCACAAAGAAAGATTAAAAATAAAATTAAACATTTTTCTGATTACTCGTGCGTTATGCTTTTCTTATAGGATGGTATAAATCTAAGACACACTTTCTGAACCATTTACTCGTAACATATTATTCCTTAATTTCCTAACACCCCCGCCTGATTAAACAGTTCTAAGCTATCTCAGTCCGGATGATTGGTGCAGGAGAGAAAGAAAAAGCAAAGCAAGAGATGGGCTCTGTGTGAGACGCAAAATCAAATTCCGAATAAGAGACAGGTAATACAATGAAGAGTTCAGAAGCCTTCACACTCCACTTCACTTCATTTCCTCCCTTTCTTCTTTTTCGAAAACATTCCCGCCTCCACATCTTTGATTCCTCGGTTAAATAAATACATTACCAGACGATGTCTCATAATTCTGAATGGAGGAAATAGAATGGAAAAGTTGTTTTCCACAATAGTAAATAGGATTTAGTCATGTTTTCCGGAACTTTCAGTATCTCATGATGCATATAATTCAACAACAAGCAAAAATAGTTTTGTTGATGTAAAATGAAGCAGGGGTATGCGAAATAGGCTTATAATAAAGGAAATAGTTTTGTGCTTATATACATTATTGCGAGAAGTTTCGATGGAAAAATATATTTATAGCTTGATAAAGAACGTTATATCCCCTTTATATTTGAATCCAATTTTTTCATAAGGGTTTTGATAAGATTTGCTGCAGATGTAGAATATATTACATTTGAATAAATCACTGCATCCTGATAGACAGTTATACATTACTGGCATTACTGATTTTCCATGTTTCAGTTTTTCGAGGAAAGAATTCAATATTTCATGAGTTTAGACATAATTTATCATTTGAATATCACATTTTGAGAACAAAAAATGGAAAAATATAACTTTTTCGCGTTGTATGAACATTTATTTGAAGATTTGAAAACATACAACCCATGATAATAAGTGAATAAGGTCAGAATGGAAAATCTGGAAACACTGGAGAAGAAAAACGCTGCACATGTGTAAGGCAGGTGTTGATCTCCTGCCCCCTCCCCGTTGTTCTGCTGAGCGTTGCTTGTGTTCCATGTAAGACTTTTTTTTTAAAAAAAATCATTGGTTCCGAGCGTTGGTTCAACGGAGAAAAGAAAAATGAAGGAACAAAAGATGAATTTAAAGTTTTGTTTTAAGCTTGGCAAGACTCCGATAGAAACTTATGCGATGCGGGTACGTGTTCATGAAGACAACCTTTCAAAAGGAGACATTTCCATGAAGTGTGTGCACAAGGGGATCGAACGGGAAAGTGCTTCTGACAAAACCCATAGCGGAAGATCGGTGACATCCATTAGTGATGAAAACATTGAGAAAGTGAGGAAATTAATCACGAAAGCTGTGCGCAAAATAGCTGATGAACCACAGATTAAACGTGAATTCGGGCGACAAATCGTTATCCAGTATTTAGGAATGAGAAAAACGTGGAGGGATACGTAAGGTACGGCCCCAGTACGTACTACAAGTTTCATTGATTTTTGTTTTCGACAATGCTCACCTATATACATAGCCAATATTGTAAAACACTTCCCGGCAAAAAAGAGGGTAGTGCAGTTTGAGCATCAACATACTTGCCAGATCTCAATCTTCCACACTTCTTCCTATTCATACTACTCAAACGCGTTGTGAAAGGAAAGATATTTGGTGATATTCCTGGCATCCGACGGAACGTGACGAGGCTTCTGAAATCCATCCCAAAAGAAGACTTCTTGTAAAGTTCCCAGGACATGCATAGCAGATTTCAGTGGTGCATAATTATGGGAGGTGACTCTTTCGAAAAGAACAATAATATAACTTCCGTTAATATTTCATCTACATTAATGTTACAGGAATATTCACCAGATTTTATTGTCAGAGATTGTGTTTCACACTTAATAAATTTGACTAGATTGAATAAAGTTCGAAAAAAATGTCTAACCTATTATATATATATATATATATATATATATATATATATATATATATATATATATATATATATATATATAAATATATGTATTCAATAAATTATTTGAAACCTCAGATTCCTAAAACTACTTTTCTATGGAAACTGAAAAACACAGAAATACAACTAATATAAACATTTTATATGAAACAATTTTTAAAAAATAACCCGGAATTCGCTGTTTTTAAATTAGAAGAGTTTCTATCTTTTTATAAACAAGTTACATTTCTACTTCTAATTAAAAAAATTATTACTGCTTGCATTTACAAAAAAAAATCCTTAAAGCATATCAAAGTATTTTATAAAAATCTTGCTGGTTTAATAAATTTATATTTGTTTCTTATGCAGTTTTTATATAAAAGTCCACTTTCTGAAAAAGTTTACTTTTAGAAAAATAGCTCAAAAGATATTTCGTATATTTGTATAATATTTGCTGTAAATATTTTCCATGCTATTCGTGAGGGTATGAACTAAGATTTTTGAAATTTAAAATTAGGAACTGGATTCATTTATATTTTAATATATCAGATCAGAGATAATCTTTTTATAAAAACAACAACAACAATTTTATTCTTTTGATAAAACTGAAAATAATGTGAATAATCCGTGTTCTGAATAAGAAGAAAAGTTATGGATATTTAGAGACAAATATTATTATTTTAAAAGCATTTTCTGTGAAAGAATGAATTTTTTTATGTTATGCTATTTTTCCTACGATTTTTTGCCAAATAATGCATTAAAGTTTATTGCAATAATATTTTTAAAACAAATTTACCTCTCTCTGTATATTGTAATTCAAGATACTAAATATATAAACAATTAAAATATTATTCTTCTAAAAAATCATGGATCGAAGTGTAGTCAGAAGTGCTAAGTGAACCAAAAAGTAATTAGTTATAAAAAGTAGTTTTTTTAAGTTATTGTACAAATTCATTTTGTTTAAATTCAAAATCTCTATACAGTTTAATTGGTTAATGAATAAAAATCTGATACACTATTTTGGTTTAGGTTATACACTAGTTCAGATCTAAAATTTAATGACGTAAAGAAACGACGTAGATAGAGTTGTAATTTCATTAGAAATAGAATACATACTTTTGGATAAACACACATATATAAAAAATTAATCAACTGAAAAACACATAATTAGACAAAATAATTCAGTTTTAAGGTAGAAATTAATACTTTTTAAATTTTACAAAACAAGGGATATAGATATATTTTTATAGAAGGGGATCACATTAGTTTCTTAAAAATAAAGAATGATGCAAAGAACATTGTTTTTGAAATACTCTTAGGATTCATGTATTTTTTTATTCAATTTTAATATTTCTTTTTCTGCTAGATCCTGAAAAATTCGTTTGAATCCTTAGCGTGACCTAACGAACATTATTTTGAAAACTTGTCTTAGGTAAAAAAGTGGAAAACACAGCTACGTGTCAAACTAAAGCAAAAATAAACAGAAAATAGTTTTGCATGGATTTTTTTTTCTTTTAAACATACAACACTGAAATTTCGTTCAAGATAAATCGTGCCATATTCATAAATCATCGTTTGCTACCGACAAAATCTGTATTCGTTTTTTCTTATCCTCACGTAACCGATTACAGTTAAGAAGAAACGAACGCCGTACATTTTTTTAAATTCTTATATTAAAAAAAAATAAGCAGTTGTATAGAAATGAAGTGATTTTCGGAAGTATCGGTTCTCCACTACATTGAAAACTATACTACGATTTTTTTTTGGTAATTCTCATATTGTAGTAAACTTATATTAAACATATGATTAGGATGAAAAAATACACTGCTAGCCATTAAAATTGCAACACCGATGTAAGGTTCACCTGACTTCAAAAACTATATAGGTGCCGCTGCTATCGGATTCGAAAAAGAAGGGAACTTTACAAAATGGAAGAGGCGAAAGAACGGTTTCGATGGCTAGAATGGAAAAAAAAATAAAAATGATGTGAAACTAAAGTTAATGTGTAGTGGTAGTTGTATTTAATGTTACGTTATAGTTTTGTATAATGTGTGGTTGTATAAAGAACAATAAAAAAATAGCCATACAAAAACACAATGACTTTATTTGCCTGGTAAAGAACGAAAATCTTATTTGACATCAAAGGACCAACACAGAGAACAGTAATACCAAGAAGGAATGAACTGACAAATGTCAAAATCGTATGAAAGGATGAACAGGTTGGGATATGAAAATGATTAGTATAAGGCGACGCAGGAGGAAGAAATGACACCTGAAAGAAATGCACAAAAATAGCTGTTTAGAAGAATTTGTATTCGGAAAGTGCTTTATATGGTTGGAGTTTGCTCAATATTGTGTCGTTCCTCAAATAAGAAAAATTTGAGAATTTGATAGAAGTAGGATCGTTGCCTATGTTGAGTATGGGGTATTGTTCCGTAATTATGTTCGTCACACTGATCGAAAACCAACCACTGCCATGCTAATTTGGAATCAATGGGTTACTGACGGTCCTATTAAACGGCATGCTGTGTCTCCACACCCATACCCTGACTAACGCTCGTGAGGGAAACAATTGACTATGAGATTGACCCTGCAACCCCCCCATACAATCATATCACGGGTCATTAGTTAGAAAATTGACATACTTGTAACGACCTCAGTATCCGCTCTTACGGCGGGCTGCGGTAGCCCAGTGGTCAAGGTATCGGATCATGGGAGGCATGTCGCGAGTTCGAACCCAGTACCACTAAAGACTCGCCGTGTAGGGCAGCGATGCACCTTAAATCTGTCGAGAGCTGAAACATCCTCCTGTTGGTGTCGTGTGGTAGTTAAGAGAGGGGGAAAGCTCAGGTGTCGTCCACGTCACTTGACCATGATTGAAAATGACGTGGTCCGTCGCCAAAAGCCCTCGTGTAGCTGAACAGTGCGACGTTAATATTCACTCATTCATTCATTCATTCCGCTCTTACCGTGTTATGACGTTTGCAACAGAATGGACTGGAAGTGCGCTGGCCATTACTTCAGCTTCCCTTGAAAATGCAGCGTAGAGAATAGAGAGAGACAGTGACTCTGGTAAGCTGAAAGATAAAACTGGGGCAAAACTATATATCAGCGTATCTCAACCAGTGAGGTGATAATAAACTGTGACAACTCTACGAGGGGTGCGCGAGCATATTGAAAAGTGGAAAACAGAAGATTATTTTTTTTAAAAATATGTATTAATTTTTTGAGAGTAAGCAAACAAAATACATTCTCTGACAAAAAAATAAATTAAAATACACATTTACACTAATATAATATTCTTATAAATGTACGAGTATTACTAATGCACAATGTGCATTTTATAATTACTTTAACAATATTAAATTAAGAACAGTTTTAATAATTACCAGTGATCCCTTGGGCAGCCACATTAGCCTCTCCACCCTGCAAACTCAAGTTAAGGGCACCAAGTCCAAGCACGTACTTAGCGTCAGTCAAGCTTTGAGACCGTTAGCCGCCTCCTGCAATAGGGGGATTCTGGGGTTTACGTTACGCCACTGACCACGGGCTTGTCATATATAAAATTATATACAAAAATTAACATGTATCTTGATAATTTGTACGTTTTATGAATAACCCCACAACTGCAAATTAAATGCTACTGGATTCATTCCCTAATGCCACCGTTTTCCGCGGAGGAGTACAAATGGTATGTATTGGAGAGAGGGGAAAAAAGAATAAATAAGCAAGTCCTCTGAAATAAGTAAATCCTTGAGGGTACAGAAAAGATCGTACTTTGGAAAGACGTATATATATACATCCAAGGCAATTAACACTTTGGCTAAAATATATGTTTATATACGCCGGTGGCACTTAAGAGTTATATTGTAGCTTTAGTGTGAAAGCATAATATTATTGAATTCACTGCATTGTTATTGAATGGTGGGAAGGGATAAGAGCGTGATGAAAATTATGATCGAATATTGAGTCGCAAACATTAAGTTTGAGAAGCACTGCTATATATATATATATATATATATATATATATATATATATATATATATATATATATATATATATATATATATTATGTATATATATATATATATTTAACCCCACTTATTCGGTCCTAAGTCCGAAATTGCTTTCTGACTCGCTAGGTTCTTCTTTTTTGTAGTTCTTTTATTTCTCTATAATTTTGTTCTTCATGTTCAGCTTTCATATTTTTATTACGTAATTTCTTGTTATGTTCTTTATCTATTATTTCTTGTTTTTGATAAATAATACATATTTCTTTATATATATATATATATATATATTTATATATATATATATATATATATATATATATATATACATATATATATACATATATATATATATATCCTTTTCTGACTGTATTCATTGGTTCCTGATACTGTATTTGTGTTCAATTATTTAGAACATATATGAAATAAATTTAAACAATCCGTCTGTAAAATTTACCGCTTAATCGCAAGAAACTATCTATTGAGAAGATAAAGTAAATTGATAATCTACAAACTGTTCCTCAGACCAGTTTTAACATATGTCGCTTCAAACTGGGCAATGCAGTTATATCTCATAATAATCAAATTCAAGCATCTCAAAGCATCATTCTCCGTAAAATTTTAAATGCTCTTTGGTTCATGAGGAACAATAATCTCAGAGCCGCAAGTAAAATGCTGTCAACCAGACAATTTATCAAAAAAGCTTGCAACTAACTTTTTTCATAATATTGATGATTCTAATAATCGTTCGATATTGGATATTGAAAAATATATCCCTGATTCTACGTTCAACAGACTTAGAAGCATTCTTTCGGATCCTCTCTCTCTCTCTCTTCATGTATTTTTTTCTTATTTTCCAACTGTTCATACTATACATCTGAAATGCTTATTTCACCGCTTTCTATGAGTCCCCCGTGGCCTAGTGGTCAGAGTATCATGCTCCTATTGCTTATCCATGGGTTCGATGTCCACATCTTTTTTTTCTAATTAACTTATTGCTCATTAATTTTCCTCAAATTATTCCAACAGATCATTTTTAAATTTTCATGTTTTTCCTTTTTTTTTCTTAAAGTATTTATATTTTTATTAGCTTTTAAAAAGGATGTTTCACAATTCTGCATTTCACAATTTTTAATTTTTATTTTTCCTTGATCTCATGTATTTTAATTATTTCTTTAAGGTATTTAATTTTAACAATAGACAATAGTCAATCAAATAAAGTCACTCAAATACATAATGATATGAGGTTGCAGCTCGAAACAGCTAAGTTCGAGCCATCCACCCAACGATTTAAACGTGTTTCTATATTTCAACTAAGATTTTGCATTAAGAAAAACAACCTAAGGAAATTTAACTAATCAGTATTATTTTAATTTCTCCGAGGATTATCTATTTCCATTATCATTTAACATTTTGAAAGTTAACTAAAAAAGTATCATTAAATATTTAAATTAGTTTCTCCAAGCTGTGGTTCCCCTTTAAGAATCTCTCTTAAATTTTAGATATTTGAAAATTTTTATGTGTCATAAATACTACGTAAGTAATTGATTGGAAAACTGTTTCTTTTCCTTCTTTATAAAATTCAAAAGTGAAATGTTTCTTAAGTAGCCATTCAAGAAAGATGAATCATGTGAATAACTAAAGGGGTATAACATATCAGTACAAATATATTAAATTAAATATTAGACCGAAATTTTGAAAAGGGTCTTAACGTGATTCTTTTATGGAATACAAAAGTGTTTCCTGTTAATCAATATCATATTTTACAATAAACTTAAATTATGTACTTTTAAAAAGATAAGCTCATTTTTTCCTCTTTTTGTACAGTTGTTGCAAGAAATTTCAAGTAAAATTACTGAATTATATTTTCTACAGAGTAAATTAATGTTTGAATAAAATTGAAACATTAAAAAAACCCTGAAAAGAGATAAGAGATCGTGTTTTAAAGTTTCAGGTACAATCTCATAAAAAGATAGTTTATGATGTTTTTTGATTTTTAATTTTAATAATGTTTCTTGATACAGACCTGTACAATAGGTTGGATCAACATAACTAAGCTGAAGAATGTTCTCTGCTATTTAGAAAAATGGAAAAAATAACATGAAAAATAAATTTTTATGTTAAGCATTACCCCAAAGGGGAATAAAGTTTAGATATTTCAGCTTTTTTTTTTTGAAGTCAAAAGTCAATGTAATTTTTATCAAGATGACCTTAAACAAACAGTTGCAAAAAGAAACATCAGGTTAATTTTGCAGTTTATTTAGTATAATTTAAAAAAATATATATATACTGCTGAAATTCCAGTGTATCATATAGTGGAAGATATAAAAATGTTTGAATAGGACTGATTCAATGGTGCAGGGATGGACAGTTTGGGTTATGAAATGTTGCAATGTTAATTGTACTTCTCAGAACACATGTAATGATAATCATTGTTTGCGGTTGTTTATATTGTAGAAAAATATATTTTTTTTTTATATTGAGTCTAAAACTTTCTAACCCCAATTAAGCGTACTTCAATTTTTTTTTTGAAAATGCAAGTTCTTTGTTACAATATTAACTTTGAAATAAACTTTTTAGTTATTTTTCTCTCACCTCTGTACCATAGAGCAGTGCTTCTCTAACTTTCACAATACTTGCTATCCAATATTCAATCACATTTTTTCATTGCTCCCCCCTTCCATACAATAACCATGTATTGAATGCGATAATACTATACTTTGACTCCAAAGCTACAATACGATTTTAACCTCTCCACCGCCGGCGTATATAAACATCTCGCTTAGCCAGTGCGTAAATTATCCTGGACGTATATATACGTCTATCCGTAATACGATTTTTTCTGTTCACTGATATACATAAAATTATTCCGAAGACTTTGGAATACAATAAAAGTACCTAAACAGTGTTTGCAAATGATTCAATTATTCCAGATGATTTCTGGTATATTCCATTTTCCCCCTTCCAAATACGTCACATACGCGTGCATACGTACATAACGGTTGCGTTCTGGAGTGAATTGCGTTAACTTTTAACACACAGTTAAGAGATTAATTATAAACTGTACAAACTATCGAGCTAAGTGTTAATTTTTGTATATAATTTTTTAATTGACAAGCCCATGGGGGTCACTAGTAATTTTTAAACTTGTTCTTAACTTAGTATTGTTAAATTAATTATAAAATACATTCTGTAACACCTGATACATTTATAAGTATATTATATAAGTGTAAACTATTTCATTATGTCAGAATGTATTTTTTTCTGTTTATTTTCAGTAAATTAATAATTATTTTAAATAATCTTTTGTTTTCTACTTTTCAATACGCTCGCACCCCCTCCCAGGGTTATAATGCCCCCATAGGGGGTGCGCCCACAGTTTGAGAAGCACTACCATAGAGCATCCTTTCCTCATAGGAAGATTTAAGGGGACTTGGCACCCTTTGAGCAAACTTCTTTATTTGCGTATTTAAAAATTATATTTTAACATTTTATGCAATGTTTCTATTCAAGAAAATGTTACCAGATGAAAAATTTTCATATATTATTCACACAATTTTAAAAATTTAAATTTTTGAAGAAAATTGGGAAAATTTTAAAATCCTACTCCTTTTGTAAAAATTAATTTTTTTTTTTTAACCTGAAATTTTTTATAATATTCTTATGGATGTTTTTAACAACTTTAGGGATCGATTTTAGAATAACTTCATTCGTTTTAGAGAAAAAAATAAAATGTTGATATACAGGCTAAAAATCAACGAAAAAGCCAACATGTCTTACATTTTAATTTTTTTAAAAAAAAAAGTATTCAGTTTATAGCAAAACGGATCCATAATTTTATTACATGCTTTATTTTTAACACGCAAGAAAAAAATTGAAGTGATTGGTAAATAATTGTCGAAGGAGTAGCATTTTGAATGCACTAAGGTTTCGAAAAACACAAACTGAGAAAACCACTTTAAAGTTTATAATTCTGAAAAAATACTTATTATAAGCTTAATTAAACTTAAAATACCACTTTAAGATATTACTTATACGTTTTCTTTAAAATAATTGCATTTTCATATGTTTTCAACCCACTCATTTTTATAAATGATCAACTTTTAGAGAGTACTAATTGCACAAGAAAACTCAAGAAAACTTTTAAAAAATTTTTTTTCTGTCACGACAGAAATTTTAGCTGTTTTTCTTCTTATAATATTAAAGTATTACATTTGTATGAAATATATATCAGGAATAAGAACTGAAATTATAAAATTATTAATATAAAATGCCTTAATTTAAAAATTTTACATACACACATTTCACAAGGAAGAAAAATTACATTATTGTATTGCCTCGGAAATATTCTGCTTTTAATACTACACATTCTTTTTTATAGTTATTATTTCTATTTATAAAATAGATTTTTTTTTATCATAACGCATTTTTTAGCTTTTTTTTTTTTTCTAAAAAGGGGGTGTGGCTGAATTGCCTAATTTGTTTTCAAATGAAGTTTTATTCAACTTCTAACTTTCCGACATGCACAAGTGATATATCAATCGAAAGATAATAATGCAAAGAATAAGATTAAAGGAAAATAAAAAAAAAACGATAGGTTTGTGATTTTTAGGGTACCAAGTCCTCTTAAGTTATAAATTTTTCTTTATTAAACTACGATAAATCCTACTGCACAAATCTCTTTGAATTATAAAGATAAGTTTATCTGGTCTTTCAAGAACTTTTTGTCCCTTCATTTGAATCAAAAATTGGTTAGCTAGAAAAATTTAAGAACTTTTTGTTGGAATATGTACCAAAGAGCAACAATTATTTCTTTTCCACGAATAAACCCTCTAAATGGAACTTTAACTGTGAATTGACTTAAATTCATCCATAGAATCATTCTGAAAATATTGAATTTACATTTTTAAATCCGTGTATAATTTTGAAACCAAACTCAGCCGAAAGTCTAAATCAATGCCTTTAAATAAATGTTCTAATAAATGGAAGCATTCTACAAGGCTCAAAAGATCTTCGACTCTCCAACTTGATAGTGAATTCAGAAAAGAACTCAATTTGGATCATTCCTCCTTAGAGTTCCTTCAGGAGCCCCTCATTCCAAAAAACCCACCAAGAATAAATTGGAATTGCTGCAGCCATGTTCCAAAAAGAAGACCCTGTAACTCTCAGACAAAAGGACTGGAAACGATAGCAATACTCTCTCAAGATAACTTTGCAATCGCCTACACTGATGGTTCCTCAGACAGATCCCTCAGCAATGGAGGTGCCGGAATCATCTTACTCCTCCCAGATGGTAATAACTACAAACACAAAATTAACACAGGCATAATCGCCTTTCACAAGTGAACTCGTGGCAATTAGAGAGGCCCTTTTATTATATCAACAAAACCCACATGTTATTGATTCTACAGAAGGATTAGTAATCTTCTCAGATTCTAAATCCGCTATAGAAACCATAAGAAATGGAGAGACTAACATCTCCTGTGATATTATTACCCTTCTAGAACAGCTGCACAACAAAAGAAAATCCTGTATCCTGCAATGGATACCCGCACATGTCAACATTGAGGGTAATGAATGTGCAGATAGCCTCGCCAAAGAAGCTAGAGACATCGAACATAGTGCACCACCATCACACTTGATGATGCTAATGCAGTAGCCAAACATAGAATTATGAATCACACTTTTAAAAAACCCCTAGTTACGGAATTTGACTGTCCCCGAATTATAACATCCACAATTGCCAGATTGAGAACTGAACACCTTAAGGGCATGAAGATTCACCCAGACAAGACAAGATCATATGTTCAATGCAAACACTGCCCAGATCTTCAACTGACGCCCAATCACATCTTGGAATGCCCAACCGTCGCAACAAAGTTACTAAAAATGGGAATGGTCCCTCTGAGGGACTCTTTGTGGGAACTCCTATACAGCCCTGATGCTCCCAGAATAGCAGAGGCAGTGATCAAGACTTTCGACGGAATCTAGTGATATCTACTGCATTTATTCATGGACACGAGAACAACAACAACAAATAAATGTTTTCATTATCATTTTGATCAGTACAATTATTAAATATCCCCTGCTTTGGGATTTTCTTTTTTAAGATTCTTTTCGTTATAGTTTTTGTTACTGCGCAAATAAACCAAATCTAATAATTAACTGCGTCGAATAATTAAGTTTTATTTTTTTTAAATGTTTGATAGTTTATGTAACTAAAGTTATTTGCAAAAATATTATCACTTATGATTATTTTTGAGGCAATTTATATAGTTAATGTAATAAAAACAATGCTGCCAGTGTATCGAATATTTTAGATCTTGCACACGAATGTGAAACCCTGATTATAAATATATGGTGGTACATCAAAAGAAAAATTAGTATCGCAATTATTTATAATTGCCTCTGAAGTAAACATAAAGAGAGAGAGATGGCACTGAAACTCGAGGATGGTCATGGCAGCTGAGTGGACCGGATTGCGAACTTGCAGTAAGTGTTATCGAATCGCGAGTGTAGCTAAATCCCATGTAGAGTTGCTAACGCACGTTAACTATATCAAAGCTCAAAGTCCTCCCTGTAAGGATCTAACACCCACACTTGGCAACAGGTCAAGCATACATGTGAGATCTGGCAACGGGTCATACTTGTGTGGGAGGACCTGTGTGTGTGTGTGTGATAGAGGGTCATTTACATAGAGAAGAGGACCTGGCAACGAGAGGAGAGACAGGCTGGACCGAATTAGACTGAATGATAGTAGTGGAAACCAAAAAAACCGGAGGGTAGAAAAACGTGGTCGAGAGAAATAACATTGATGAATGATGTGCTTGCAATCTATTTGAATTTTATTAATTTATTGGTTTTTGTTACGTGTCCCTTAGAAAGAGCAAAATAAATCGTTGGTACAAAACATGCCTGCGATTATTTCTACGATTTGAACATGACACCGATCAGAAAAATAACCCAGAAATTTACATTGGGTCATTAGCACGATGTGTAAGTTCGAAAAGGGAAAACGAAAATTCAGCTGTCATCCTGATCTCATGGTTATGGTTCAAAATTATGAGGTCGTCACCAACAGCCATTCTGTTAACTGCAGAGTATGAAGTAATTTAAAATCAAATCTGTTTTAGAATACAAGATATATTTTGAACTTCTTTCTTATTCTGACAAATCCACTAGGATTTTGAAAAGAATTCTACGTTTGGGCAAAAACAAAAGTTTTAGAATAATTAAAAAGGCATTGCCAACTCTGATTCGCATTTTATTTTTCGCAGTATATTCATTTCCTTCGAACAATTTTTTATGTAGTTTGCTCGTTTGTCAATAAGGAATCTAAAAAGAATATGATTTTAAAAATAATTTTGTTGAAAACTGGACGCTACCAAATAAACAGGAAGCTCGCATTCTGTTCACTATAATGTTTGCACGCAAGGAACTTCGGAAAAGAATCGGATCCCAGAGAGAAAACCTCACTGCGAAATAAACGGATTAAGACCTTACTATGAATTAAAACAGTAATTAAATTTTAACGAAGTAATTTTGGAGTTTCGAATAGCTGTCAAACTGTATCAGCAAAAGTTCTTCTCAACTCAAGTGAGATTTTAATTTAAAACAGTTTAACAAAATTGAAGAACTTAAGATAGTAGAAAGGAAGGATTGTAGAGGAAACAAAATAAATCCCAGAAGATTGTCTTTACTTTGGAGGAAAGTTGCAACTTTGTAGAAGAATACAATAAATTAAAATTATCTGCAAAGTTGGGATAATCTATAACGGGATAAATGCAGTTTACAAAAGAAATTAAAACAGTACACTGTATAAAATATGCAAATGCTCATAAATTAAAGGATATTCAAACAACGTTTCAAAGTAAATTGTAGATTAGTGAAAATTTAAAGTTATTTTTAAATACACGGATACCAAAACAATATTTAATCACCATTCATTTTGGAAACAAATTATATGTTTTATACGCAACAGCCACATTGATCATATCATTTCAGAAATATAAATTGCATATTAATTGAATTAAATGTATCAGTATAACATGCTATGCACGGATTAAATGCAATATTTCGTAATATTTCTCAATTATATATATATATATATATATATATATATATATATATATATATATATATATATATATATATATATATATATTTAGTATGATAAAATAAAATAACAAGGGAGACAATTGTATTACCTACAAATGACAAAAAAGAAAGAAATTCGATTCCAAGAATCATAACAATTGAAGATACAGAACGAATCTTTAAGCTAAGATGGATACCTATTATTATTTCTTAATCTGTCTCTGAATTAGGCCAGCGAATTAGGGCTAAGCTGATTTATGGTACTAACTTCCCGTACATCAAAAAATTTCCACATAATAGAGAATGCTGAAAAATTAGGCATATTTTTATCATACGTATATGAAACCCCACACAGTAAAGTAAAATGCAAGTATGAAAATAGAACAATAAGGTTTTTTTCTCTCATAGAGAAGAATATTAAGAAAAAATTCTATAGGAAAAATAATATAAAAACTTACAAGAAAAATACTCACCATAAGAATATAATGAAGTTAAAGCATCTTAATATGAAAATGGCGTGTTAAAATTTAAGTGTTAACAAAAATTATAGTGGACCACCTATGTAGTTTGGTTTTTTTTTTTGTTGGTTTTTTTTGTAATTAAACTAAGCACGCGATGTCTCAATGAAATCAATAATTTCAATAGAATAAAAATGGTTCATATAATATAGAAATATATTAAAAAATGAATTCCTTTAGATTGTCATATACCAAAAAATTATCGCAGTTTTTTTATAATTACATTGTTTTTATTAATTTATATGTGAAACAAATTGTCGCGCGAAAGATTTACATGTTGCATAACTATGATGAATCGGGATCACATCCTTTATTTATGTTGAACAGCAGGCGAGTTATTTGAGCATGCTCCTCTTACAACTGCCAAAATACAAGAGTGAGGATTTTTCAAGTTTTTACACACAGAGAAAAATGCAATATATAAAACACAGTCATTTGTTTAGGCGAAGGGAATGAACAGCTGTTTATAGAAATGACTTCATGGTTTCGGAAATATTGAAACCTGGTTAGAGTATAAGCACGTGAAAACAGTTAACGATCTCGCATTTCTTGGATTTGCCAATAAAGCTATCAAAACTTTAAAAAAAAATAAAGAATCTAAAAAGTAGGGTATGGTTCTAAAGAATCAGTAACAAATATACCAACATAATAATTTTAGTTCTTTAGAAGAAAATAAATTGAGATGCGTTTTGAAATATATAGGGTATTAGGATTTATGAATTAGATGTTATAAATAAATCGGATTCGAAGTTTGTGTAGATATCAATTGAATTTATTACATGTATATACCATAATTCAAACACTAACTTCAATTTGAAAAAAATGTAAAGTATTCTGCGGGATAATATTTTTTTTCATTCCACATACATTCCACATACCTAAAATATTTTTGAGAACAGAATTATTTAATAATCGCAAATACAAGAGCAATACTTTTAAAACTAGAAAGATATTTTTTCAAGCACACAGTTATATTTACACGTTAGACGAAGACAAGGTAGAAACAATTGGAGAAAGAGAAGCAAGACAAGAACAATATCACCAATTTGAATTATCACAAATGCAGGCAAAATAGATACCAACAGTTGTACGCATGATCAGTACGAAATCGACAGAGATTAACTTAAAATATCGATGGTTTACAGGTGTCATAATTTTTTAAATAAATTGAAATAGAGTGTAAAAATTAGTATCTCTCTCTCTGTTTTGAAACATATAACTGTTTTTCTACTCTAACAGCTAACTAAAATGTCTAAAAAACATATGTTTATAATCTAAAGTGCTTTTTTGTGCAAGGCTTTCCAATTTTTAGAAATTATATATTTTATAAAGCCATGATAAAGTTTCTAAATATAAGCCAGGGATGCACAACCTAAGGCTCTCGGGCCAATTTTAGCCCACGAAGCCCTTAAAGTTGGCCCCCGAATGTCTATTACCAAAGAAATTAATCTAAAATGGAATTGACCTTTGTTAATTAAACAGGGGAAAATCGTATACGAAAACAGTATTACAGCAAATAATTGTTTTACAATTGTTCATTAAGTTTTTTTTTTCTTTTTCAATTTTATACGTGGCTTTTCAATATGATTCTTTCATGGTTATCTGCGAGTGTGAGTTTTCGTACAGAAGAAAATCGCAGACGTGATCACCTGAAGCTAATATTTCTTCCATCACATGACCTGGATTCAGAGAAGGTGGAAGAAAAAATGCGTATTTACGCACGTGTGCCGGATCAGTCTCGATTCGAAATTATGCTGAGCCAATCAAAAGTACCTATCGAACTCACGTTTTTCTTCACGTATTCACTTCCAATAATAACTTAAACTTCTACTTAACTGCAAACTAATCATTCTTTTATACAGCCCCGTGGATTTGCTAGTAGCTCAGGAATGTTGAAATCGCTGCGGCAATACGAATACGATATTCTTTTTTCATTTAGCATTTTTAGTCTAGTGTCATTTATTTATAAGGCCATATAAAATGTTTTAGATAATGAGAGTGAAAAAAGGTGAATTTTTCAATATCAGAAATTTCAATATGCATAGACAGACAAATACTGTTTTATCCGTTACAATGATACTGTCACGTGCTTAAGGTATCCCAATCCGTTTGGAGCCGTGATTTTGCAAAAGCGTATAAATGAATACTATTTATGATGTTTAGTGTTACTTAGATTAGAAAACGTATAGAAAATTGTTTTAAGAATATTATTACGATAAAGAAAATTTTTAAGTACAATATTTTGACAAAAAAGGAACATAGAAGAACCAATTTTCAAAACATTCTCCTTTTATGAAAAATGCATTATAATAATATTTTGCCTGTGTATATAGCTGAGACCTCTATACAGAGGCTGAACTAGAATTTTTGAAATTAATAGCTTAGAAGTGGATTTGTCCATATTTTACTGCAACAAAGGGGATCCACTTTAATGAAAAAACGCCGATAATTATTTCAATAGGTTGTAACTGAAAATAATGCGAATTTTTCAAAAATCCTAGTTGAGACTCTCTGGAGAAGTCTGTACTTTATATAAGCAAAATTTTATTATTTTAGGCGCATTTTTTTATAAAAGGAGAACGTTTTGAAAAGAGATTATTCTAAGTTAACTTTTTACCAAAATATTGTATTTAAATAATTTTTTTGTGATAATGACCTTAAAACATATTTATACATGTATCCTAATTTAAGCGACACTAAATATTATGGAAATTATCCATTTATGCATTTTTTTTTAAATCACGGTTCCGAACGTAGTCAGGTACCTTAATATGTAGTTGCAAGATAATAACGTAAAGCGGCATTATGAAATAAAGTATAAACATTTTGCATCTATGAAAGGATTTGAACGATCGGAAAAAATTGAAAAACTCAAAAAAACTTTTAGTAGTCAAGCAATTTTTTTCAAAAATATAGTTAATTGGAATTCATACGTGTAAGTGAGCTTAGGTGTAGCTGAAATTATCGTTAAAAACGGTAGACCATTCCCAGATGGTCATTTTGTTAAGAAGTGTTTGTTAATTGCATCTGAAATACTTTGTCCTGAAGCAAAAAGGAAATTTAAAAATATAAGCTTAAATAGAATGACTATTCAAAGAAGAATTCAATAGCCAATTATGCTTGTGTTTGTTCGTGGAATTGATAAAAATGTTTGTGTTTCGGAAGAACATCTTAGAATGTTTCATATGAAGGGGCAAACAACTGGAAATAAACTTTCCAGTGTCCTGTATTTGGGTGATGCAGTTTCCTTAAATATGAACAATTGTATTAGCATTGCCACAGATGGAGTAAAATCAAGAAATAGCACGAAAATTAGAATGGTTATGCTGCTAAAAGGACGTCTTGTTTATTGTGGTGTAGAACTGGTGCAGCATCATTGCATTATTCATCAAGAGAATTTATTTGGCATAGAATTAGGATTTCCAACCTTAATGCAGTGTGTATCTGAAGCAACTAACTTTATTCGTAGTTTTTTTCTGGTGTTATCAAAAATTGATTCAAAGAAAAATCGAGATTAGAATTTTATAAAAACTTACCCGATTCTTCGTGCTTTAAGCAAAATACAGCTTATGCAAAAGCTGCATCTGCCACTTTCTATGATAACTCTTACATTTGTGAGCAAACTTTATCAACCTGATGAATTTAAACAAATCAAAAATAAGAAATAGAAAAGCAGATGAGAATCTCTATCTTCTTTTCTACGTATTGCCACAACAAGTCTTAAGCCCGTCGTAAAACCAATACCTTCAAATATTCAGTCCCAGCCATATCATTTAATTTTACAAATAAGTACAATTTTTTTAAAAAAAACATTAAATTGTGTTCTCTGTATAGCAACAAAACTTTTCCTATGTTATATAATTTCAAGTTTGCCACCTTTTAAGCTGGTTTTTGTTTAGCTAAAGTACTTTAATCATTCCGAAAGTGTTTGTGTTTCATCCATTTATCATCTGTATAATGGGTACATAAGTAAAATAAGTAAAGTAATAATTGTAATAAATGCGTATTGTCATAAAACAGTGTTTCCACGTTTATAATACATTTGCCATCGCGTAATACTTTGACCTTCGATATGACCCTATTAAATTTTTGGACCCTCATCCTATAAAGGTTGTTCCCCTCTGATTTAAGCAATTTTTATGCGCTCATATAAAAGTAAAAAAAAAAATGCTGCAAAAGCATTTTGATCCCCCACCCCTGAGACAACGAAAAACAAATGTTTCAACGGAATCATGATTTCTTAACTTACATCCTTTTTCTGGTTTATGTCTTCATGAACTTTGATTTGTATATGTAGTTTTCTTCTTCTGTTATCTTCTATACTTAAGATTAAGGATGTTTTATTTTACTTAAATTATCAGAAGAAATATTTATGTAATTTCGTTAAATACATGTTCTCTCTAATTTTTCAGCAGTGTATAAACATATGCATGTATAATATATACTTTTTCCAATGTGGCTGTGGTTTAGAGTATTTACCTTTCCAGACCTAGTACATTCTCTGGGGGCTAGTATCACTTTTTAGTGCTACACCATATAGCAGTGCGTCTAAACGCCCCCCTCATACAATAACAATGTATTGAATTCAATAATACTATACTTTGTCGCTAAAACTACGATACGACTTTAACCTCTTGAGTGACACCGGCGTACATAAACACCTGGCTTAGCCGAAGCATAAATTTCGTCGAACGTAGATATACGTCTTTCTGAAGTACGATTTTTTTGTGCACTGCTATCCATAAAATTATTCCGAAGGCATTGCAATACAATAAGAGAACCCTGACTATGCTTGCGAATGATTTACTTATTTCAGATTATTTTTGCTTCTTTATTCTTACCCTCATTACATCACATACGCGTGCCTATGAGGAAAATGGTTGGCATTGCGAAGCTAGTCGCATAGCTTTTAATTGGCAGTTAAGAGATTCATTATAAAACGTACAAGTTACCAAGATAAGTGTTAATTTTTGAATACAATTTTATATATCACAATCCCATGAGGTCACTGGTAATTACTAAACTTGTTCTGTAATTACAAAATATATTGTGTAGCACTGATACTATTATAAGTGCAATATATCAGTGTAAATGTGTATTCTATTTTTTATCATGTCAGAATGTATTTTGTTTTACTTTCTTTCAGCAATTTCGTATTAATTTTAAATACTCTTTTGTTTTCGACTTTTCAATATGCTCTCTCGCGCCCCCTCCCCTTGTAGAGTTGTCACGCCCCCCCCCAAGAGGGGAGCACCCCACAATTTAAGAAACACTGCCATATAGGCAAAATACCAATTTCCTCAATTATTTTTTGAAATTTTTTCTCCAAGGCTCCTCCTTAGAGGGAGGCACTTGAGCTCTGCCAGTTCAAATTTGTACTAGGAATTTCATTTTTGCTAAGAACTCCCAAGCCAATCAGATACTAAAGGGATCATTAACACTCCACATAATCAAACGACAGGAAAGCTATTGATATGGTTTCTAAATATGTTGCTGAATTAGGACAGCAAAATTAGGGTTAAGCATGGCTTTATGGATACAGCTTCCCCGTACAGCAAAAAGTTTTGACATAATAGAAAAAACAGAGCCATGTGTTGAAAGTTTAGGCCTATATCTATTAAACTTGGATGGAACACCAGACAGTAAAATAAAATGAAAGTATGGATAGAGAGAAAATAATAAGGTGTCTCTCATAGAGATGAACATTAAGAAAAAAATATTCTATGGGAAAAACTAGCATAAAAACTTACATGTAAAAATACAAGCCATTTAAACACATAAAGACAAAGCATCTATGTCAGAAATCGCGCGCTATGTGACGTGTTAAAATTGAAGTGTTAACACATAGAAGCAAGAAACAGTGGCACCACCTATATAGTTTTTTGTCCTTAAAAATTCTAATGATATCTTAATGAAATTAATAAACAAAATTGAAAGAACCTAAAAGAGGAAAAAAAGGTAATCCAACATAGAAATATATTTATAAATGAATTTGATTCGATAATTGTAATGCAAGCTTCTAAATAGATAGATGTAGGTTACTGCATCATATATATATATATATATATATATATATATATATATATATATATATATATATATATATATATATATATAATATATGTATATATATAATATATGTATATATATCCTACTCCGTACATGATGCTTTTTTAGTTAAAAATTATAAAAATAAAAAGGAAACATTTTCATTAGAATAGTTTACGAAACTCATTTTTCGTGCTTGAATTCAACTGGAAATGTATGTCAAAGTTCTTTTAATTAATTACCATATTCAACTATTTAAAATAACGGATTTAAGCATAACGTCATCGAACATCACACCGTAATTAATTTATATTCTTTACTCAAAATAGCGAAATAAATTTAATGATGTACATTTTGAAGTTCAGTTAAAAAGCAACTTCTAATTGCTTTCCTTAAATGACTTGGACAAACACACTCTAGGTCCTCATTTAAGTTAGTAACTATTAATAGTAATTTCTGTCTTTTAGAACATTTTTATATTTAGTTATAACTCTAGTTTAAAATTCTTTTACTGCCGCCCTTAATGGTATTACAACACGGGTTATAATAATTTTTCACTTAGAACAAGATTTTCTAGTTCTGAGGGGAATTTTTTTTTTTATAGAAAGACAGTAATTAACAAATTTGAACGAATAAATGTCAGAGTACATGTCGAGATTTTTCTGAAATTTTGCAGATACAGGAAATTTCCATTATTCCATCCTTTTAAAAAGTTCGTTAAAGGGGATAAAGAGATGTTTAAAGATTTCTGGTTTCTAAAATTAGAAAACATTTCCGAATATACAATTGATTTGATTTCAAAAAAGAAATTGTAGTGTTTTTATTAAGTATTTTAGATAGAAAATAAATACAAAAAATAGGAGAGAATATTAAACATTACTTCAATATCAAATTAATAGAAAATATTACCTGCATTTCTTACTTTCAACTGCCTTCTTTATTTATTGATAAATTTTCAATTTACTTTAAGAGAAACTCACTTGAAATTGATTTCTAGATATTGCTTTACTCAAAATGAGTGTGCTTACAACCTCATCTGAATATATTTTAACAACTCCAATAAAAGGCAATATTTCTTTAAGAAATAATTCTCCTGAAACATTTACTAAAGAATTTTATAGTGGATTATTTTTTTTTGATAGGAAATTTATATTTTTTGTTAATGTCACGTGATATGATGTTAATAAAAATGTTTTTCTGATTTTTTTACCCATTGGAACAATATAGAAGGAAGGCCATTAGTTTAATATTGTAACATGATAAATTATAATTCTATTTTAAATTTAATAAGAACGCAGAGGCACGCACAAGACTATAACTAAATAAAATATATAGGGTTGTCCCGAATGCATGGTACAAACTTTAAGGGTAAATAAAAAGGCCACTATAACAATCATTTATCGTATAGCAATGTATGAGAATGAGGGACATGGTGACGCGCAAACAAAGGAAATAAAAGAAAGGAGAAAAGGAGTTATCGTGGTTAGTTGCGTGTCCTATAGGAAGAAGTAGATGTCCGGAAACCATTTAACATGATGCATCTTAGTAAGGGAAAGTGCCATTCGCAATTGTGCTGACGTCTACGATAAGAAATTTTACGTATGCGGAAAAAACCGACATTCATTGCATGTACGGCTGAGCAAATGGTAACCACAGAGTTGCGCTACGAATGTATCACGCAAAGTTTTTTGATCGACACATGCCGGATCACAGAATTTTTCAGCGATATATGCCCGTTTACCTGAATGCTACATTTGGGGAACGAAGGATTGGGTGTGGTGGACCACCCCGATCTTGTTTATGTGACTCCACTTGACTCAGATGAGGATCTCGTTGCTCAAGTATCCGAAGCTGCTTCAGATAAGCGTGAAATACCTGACATCCTTGAATATGTGCGACAATATCTCCACCGACGATGCGAATAATGTACCGCTACTAGTGGACGCAATTTTAAATAGTTATTATATATGTTACACTTGTCAATGAAAATTTTCTTCTTCCAATTTTCTTTCTGACACTTTTCAATGTCACTTTGTCTTTCCTTCCGTCTTTTACTTTTGTGTTACTTGCACCCATTTTAGAATATTTTAAATAAAAAAGTATTTTTACTGCTATTATATTTATTTAACTACACTCTATAACAAAAAAAATGACGCACCAAGAAGGAGTTGTCCGATTGTATTGAAATTTCGTATGCGAAGACATTTCAACCGACCATGCAAATGATTAAAATTTGGTGTTCAACGAAAATCAATAGCGGGGAGCGACAGCGCATCGGAACTGCGCACTTACCAGGTGTCTATAAGAAGCAATTTTCAATATGGATGTCAAAATTTCCTTTGCATTGCGATTTAGGATAACTTCCAATGACTGAAAAAATGATTGGTGTAGGATTCGAGCTCATTACGAGCAAATGTCTGAGTTTGAAAAAGGTTGTATCTTTGGATTGAAATAGGTGGGTTAGGAAGATCGGAGAATCACTCGTCATATGAGTTGAAACGATGCGGCGATTACAAGATGCTGACAAGAATGGGTGGACAGCGGCAGATTTCAGCGTCATAATAGTAGTGGGTGACCTAGGGCCACATCAGATCAGGAGGACATATTGATTCTCAGATCAAATGTCACAGCACCTGAATCATCTTTATCAACCATACGACGTGCGACTCGCACGTGAGTGTCCCCCATGGCCATTCAAAAAACCTCTGACAGAGAAAAATTTACACTCGTACCAACCGCTACGCCACCTGCAACTTGCGCATGCACGCTATGGTGGTGCTTGGCTCGATCAGGTTGAAATCATGCTGATTGGGGATGTATAGTGTTTAGCGACGAATCTCGCTTCCAACTGTGTCCTGACGATAATCGAAGACGTGTCTGGAGACGCCCAGGGCATCGTGCAAATTCTTCTTTCAATATTGCACCTCACACACACCCTCAACCAGGAATTATGGTCTGGGGTGCCCTTTATTTTGATAGTCGAACTCCTTTGGTAATCATTAGAGGCACACTTAATTCCCAACGGTGCGTCGACAACATTCTGAGAATTGTTTTACTACCGTACCTTTTGCAGTATCTTGGCCATATTTGAGAAGATAAGACCAGACTACATGCGGTACGTGTTGCTATTAACTGTCTCACAGTTTGTCAAACACTTCATTGGCCTGCCAGATCACCAGATCTCTCTTCAATAGAGCATGTCTAGGATATGATGGGAATCTACATCTACAAGGGAATGTTGATGACCTTTCCCAATGATTGAGCATATTTGGCCCGAAATACCGAATCAGACCATCAGGATACTTTATCACTATGCCACGTCGTGTGACAGCTTGCATCCGGGCTAGAGATGGGTCCGCACCTTATTCAGCTAGTTACTTTGTAACTATGTATAACTCTAAAATAAATCATTCAATTTTTCTGAAATTTTAATCATTTCCTATTCCAAGGTGTATGGTACTTAATCTTTCTACCCACCAATTTTTATCTTTATCGGACAACTCGTTCTTGGTGCGTCATTTTTTTGTTATAGGGTGTATATCGAAATTCAAAAGACTATTGTAATTAAAATCGATTTGTGGAATTAAAATTCAAAACTTTCTAGTAAATGTAATCAAGTATTTTGTTTAATAGAGTATTTTTAAAAATGTATTTGGCAAAATAATTATAAGGAATGAATTAAAACAAAATATGACAATTCCCTTTATTATTTTAGTATACTTGGCATATTTTTAAGGCTTTTTATGTACAAACTATGAATATATAATAGCAGTAACATGAGTAAATTTCAATTTATTGAGTAATGCTGATTGTCATAGGTTATATATTTTGGAAAAATGATTAATTGTAAGTATCAGTTCTCATTGTAATAATAAACAGGCAGAACATTTGGTGGAAATGATATGGCCTTTAAATTTCTTTAGAGTGCTATGTTGATAAAAATATCAAATATTAAGGTCGGGGAAAATTATGTGCCGTAAAAAAATCATCATCATAGTAAACAAAAAGTAGAAAAATAATCATAATGAATTACCATCTGTAAACTGAGAAAGAAAAATATATTTTTTTTGACATTAGAAATATATCATTTTTTCTAATTGGAATTCTTCCTTATGCAGAATATTAACAATTAACTCTATTAAATTTGATCGTGGAATTTCATAAATATATTTATTTTATGAGGATAAAAAGTCCCATCACCAAGAAAAAATTATTATAGAGTAATTAAATTTTGGCATTAAAATTGTCTATAGGTAACATATTTGATTAAAACTCCAATATCACATGTTAAATGAAAGGCGAGAAGAGTCATTTAATGAATGAAATGTTCGTATAACAATAATCGGTGCAACCACCAGAATTCTGAGTACAAGCATGGAGACGTGCACGCATTTTGTCGTACGTATGTCAGATGTTAGTTTGTGGGTCATGTGAGTTGCATTTGGCCATTTCATACAGGGACGATTATTGCTGATAGTGGAGGCCCTTGAGGTTGTTGTGTATTAAAGTCTCATTTGTGCTGGACTGGAGAAAGAGCCGATGGTCTCGCGAAACAAGCCAAGACACCGATACTCTATAGAGCATGTTGGATTAAAACAAAAGAAAGGGAAGAATGTTTTATTGTTGAAAAAAACCCTTTGAATGATGTTTATAAATGGCAACACTAATTGTATTGTCAGACGGATGAACAGTTGTGTATTCAGAGTGGGTGGTATAGCAACCAGAGTGTTCCTGCTGTCATGGGAATCTGGTCCTCTGTCCGTTGTCTCAAAGGCTCACTCAATAAACAAATTATTTGTAAAATTAAATAATTTGTTTCATTTTCTTGTACTCACCCCGTCCTGATCATGAAAATGCAAAACTATCGTAAACATGAGGGAATCTCTACTTAGAATTTGAGATTTTCCATAGTCATTGCTTAGCTAGGGAGAGAAAAGTGTATTTTCTGTTATACAAATTCTGACAATAAAGTTCGGTGAATAGTTGCTTTAACATTAAAGTAGACTAAATATTAACGAAAGTTACCCTACTGTCCTTTTAAATAGTCACCTCCTGTAACTTTGCACCCCTGCGATATGCTACTCATGTCCTGGAAATTTTACAAGAAGTCTTCTTTTGGGATCTAGTTTAAGGTATCCGACTACGTTCAGAACCGTGATTTTGCAAAAGCGTGTAAATGGATAATATTTATGATATTTAGTGTCACTTAGATCAGAAAATGTAACTAAAATTGTTTTAAGGTATCCGACTACCATAAAATCATGATTTTTTAATAAAATGGACAATTTTTTATGATTTTATTTTGTAGGCCATCTTATTCGCTTCGTAAAAATACCAAGGTTTTTATTTTCCATTCAATGGAACAAAACCACAGGTGTTTTAGTAAAAGCAAATGCCATAACTTTACATAAGATGGCAAACTTTAAAAGGCGTTTTACTCGAAATGTGTTTTTTTCCAAAAAACTCAAACGGGGACAGCGATTGCTTAAAAAGTTTTGAAAATAATTTGCTGAAATTTTGTGTGTATGTTTTGTATAACAGCAGAAGTGTTTTAATCTTCATATTTATCAATCACTGTTTTATTACTAAATTTACAGTTCTTTATGTGAATACAAACACTGTTTTTTAAGCAATTTCATATAACAGCTAAGATAAAGTGCCCTAGTTTTTGTAAAAATTAAAATATCTCTTATCCTGAAGGTCATTTCAAAAAGGAATAGCAAAGTAATACATCAAAATTGAAAAATTGAGAATTTGTTCATTTACTATTTGTACAGAACGGTCCCCGTTTATGCAATATTTTGTCAATTTTTACCCATTTTTCCCCATTTTAGTAGTAATAATTTAATTTTAAATTCTTAATTTTAGTCTTTTTTTCTTAAAATGTACTAAATAAATCTAAAAACCACAAAAAAATCTCCATATATCCATTATTTTTTTTTAAAAAGTTGTCGCAAGTAGTCGGATACCTTAAGAATAGTATTACAATATAAAAAATTTTTAAGTACAATTTTTTGACAAAAAATGATCATAGAATGAACAATTTTCAAAATATTCTCCTTTTGTGAAAAGTGCTTGTATTATAAAACTATTTTGCCTGTATATCAGCGTTCATCAGCTGTGGGGCGTGATAACTCTATGTGGAGGGTGCGAATCTGTTAAAAAGTCGAAAACAAAAGGCTATATAAAAAAATATTAATTGACTTAAAGTAAACAAAATACTTTCTAATATAATAAAATGCAAAATACGCTTTTACACTGATGTAATACACTTATAAATGTATCAGTACTATACAATGTATTTTATAATTAACTTAATAATACTAAGTTAAGAGCAAGTTTGATAATTATCAGTGGCCCCATGGGCTCGTATCAACTCTTATCTTTATAATTTGTACGGCTTATAGAGCTAATCCCTTAACTGCCGATTAAAATCATACGATTCATAATCATACGATAAAATCATACGATTCGCTTACCAATGCCACCTTTTCCACGTATTTCGATGTTTTAGGGGAGAGGAGGGGGAGGTGAAAAAGAATAAATAAGTCAATCCTCTGAATTAAGAAAATCTTTCGCAAGCAATGTTATGGTCCTTTTATTGCATTCCAAAGCCTTCGGAATAATTTTATGCATAGCAGTGCACAGAAAAGATCGTACTTTGGAAAGACGTATATATACGCCCAGGAAATTAATGTTTTGGCTAAGAGACGCTTATACATAGGTGGCATGTAAGAGGTTAAAGTCGTATTGTAGCTTTAGTGTCGAAGTATAGTATTATTGAATTCAAATCATGTTATTGTATGGTTGGGGGAGGCGCGATGAAAATGATGAATGAATATTGGTCGCAAATATTGATAGCTTGAGAAGCGCTGCTGTATATAGCTCAGATCTCTGTACAGAGGATCAATAAGAATTTTTGAAATATATAATTTGAAGTGGTTTTATCCATGTTTTAAGACAACAGAGGGGAGAAATTTTAAGAAGAAAATGCTGATAATTATTTCAATTGGTTGTAGCTCTGAAAATACTGTGAATTTTTCAAAAATCATAGAAGGGCCTCTGTGCAAAGTTCTTAGCTATATATAGCCAAAATATTATTATATAAATAGCATTTTTCACAAAAAAAGAACATTTTGAAAAAATGTTATTCTAAGTTAACTTTTTGCCGAAATATTGTATTTAAATAATATTTTTTTGTCAAAATGTCCTTAAAACAATTTTATACGCATATTTTAATCTAAGTGATACTAAATATCATGGAAATTTCCAATGTATGTGCTTTTTTAAAATCACGGTTCCGAACGTAGTCGAATACCTTTAAAGCCTCGCCACGTTTTATTGGATGTTAGGAATATATATCGTCAATATCGATAACACGTTTTCTCCTCCCTAAATTCTGCGTAACGATAACACGGATTCACGTTTAATCTGCAGTTCAAAAGCTGTCCTGCGCACAGTTAATTGACGATCTTTAGTGATTAACTTCCTCACTTTCTCAACGTTTTCGTCACTGACGGGGGGTTGTCAGAAGCATGTTCCCTCCTTTTCGAATACTGGCCAACCACTCGTGCACATGCTCCATGGACAGTGTTTGTTCTTTATATACAAGTACCAGCTCCGCATAACCTTAATTGGTGCATTGCCAATGCTTTAAATTTATCTTTTGTGTGTTCATTTACCTGTTCTAAATTAAGAACCAACGTATTAAACAGCACTTCGTAAAACATGTTTTACGCAGAAGACAATTGAATCTCAACCGAATAATGGTTGGGCAGATGATTGGCAACACCTGCCGCTACGCATGTGCAGCGTGTTTTGTTTCGCCAGTGCTCCCAGGCTCGCTGTTCTGACTTCATTCACCGAACTTTATTGCCAGAGGTTGTATTACAGAAGAAAGTTTGTCACTAGAGTATGCCGTCAAATCAAGTACGTTTAGAAATTAATCACTACTAGAAAGCTGAAATGTATAGTCATTACTTTGCCACTAAGTTAGAAAAAATTGAAATAAACAAACAAATCAATGCAAACGACGTTTTGCTAGACTTCCACAAAGTAACTTATCAAAGTGCAAAACATAAGTGGAACCCAGTAGTGACTGAGACAATCTGTTGCAGGTGTGATGGTTATTTGCTGTTGGCAATTCTGCTGTGATGCATGTTAAAAGTGTATTAATCGTACAGCACAATCCCTGAAAATATAATGCATGGTTCAGGAACTCAATGATCATTTAATTGCATATTTATTATTAGGTTGGGGAAAAAGAAATCCATTATTTTTACATCAAATTCAAGACTTTATTTAAAATGTTCGGATAGTCCGATTTAGGTCAAATATGCACGGTTTTGTTGTATTACTTGTGGCAATTTTAAAAGTAGCTTCACAATGCCTCTATCATAGAAGTCGTGTTCCTTATTGGAGAAAAACTCTAGTAATCAATTTGCACATTCTTCTCTTGATTCTAATTTCTTATCCCTGAGGAAGTATTGCAATGCGAGAAAAAGGTGTTAATCACTGGGTGCCAGGTTCGGACTATATGGCGGATGCAATAAAACTTTTTAACCAAGCTCCCAGAGTTTCTGGCGAGTCACTACAGACGTGTGTGGCCTGGCGTTGTTCTGATGGAACACAACACTTCTTCTTACGGCCAATTTTGGCCGTTTCCAGTCAATCGCTGTCTTCAAATGGTCCAGTTGTTGACTGTAGAGATTAGTGTTTGGCCATACGGAAGAAACTCATAATAAATTATTCCTTTCAAGTCCCACCATATACACACCACTAGAACCTTCCTGGCTGTTAGTCCTGGTTTGGCCTGCATTTGAGCTACCTCACTGCTCTTGGAACACGATAGTTTTCGCACAATACTGCCGTATGTGACCATTTCAAATCCCCAGTCACCACCCGTTTTGAATTGGGTCTATTTCATTGCGTTTGGCCAAGGCGTCGCAGATGAAAATTCGATCCATCATGTCTTTTTGGTGTTAATTGATCTGACACCCAAACATCGAGTTTCTTTTTGAATCCAACTTCACGCAAATGGTTTAAAACTGTTTAATGATTAATCTTCAGCTTCCAGGTGATGCTACGACTACTAACATGTCGGTCAACCGATTATTTCTGTGACTTTTCGACACTTTCGACGATGGGCCTGCCTCTGCGAGGAGCATCTTTAACATCAAAAATGCCTAAACGGAATTGATGAAACCAAAATTGCACGTAATTAGCTGTTACAGTATTGTCATCATAAACACCATGCACAATTCCAGCCACCAGGCTTGCATTTTTGCCTTTATCAAAGAAAAACTGTAAAATGTACCGAAATTTCTCTTTGCTGACTTCCATTTTTAACACCCTGTAACTCACAACTGAATCCACGAAACAAAAAACGACAAAACATCTTTTTAGTGTGAACTGTCACCTTGACAACGAACATAAATTTTAAATTTTTTGATCAACATTTCATGAGATATAGACACTACAGCCATCTACTGAAAAAATAATGGATTTCTTTTTCCCCAACCTAATATTAATTAGCATAAGTTTTAATTGGAACTGAATGAAAGCTTCATATGTGTGGGTATAGATGTTTACTTGATATCATGCATATAGTTCTCAAATGATAATAAACTACAGGAGACACGTTCTCATTTCTGAAATATATAACTGTATATGTCTGGGATATTTTCGATGCATTCTTTATTTATTTGTCTAGAAATAATTTGAATGTTATATGCAGTCCATCGATATCTGTACTGATGATTTAAGTACATATTTAGTCATTTTTCTTGAGTTTGGGTGGAATATCTAAATTCTCTGCTATCACCCAGGTCTTTACTTCCATCTGTCTGACGGCCTTAAATAGATTTAGAAATGACGGTAATAAAGCCTTCAAGAATCAATCAAGTATTCAAAAGCTAATCTCTAGAGAAACTCCTACCACAGCGGGTTTCAACATGTTTTTGAATTTATTCAAATTTAATCCAGATTATAGGTAAAGCACAAAGTTTTCAAGTATAGAACCTGATATGGTATGTTAGGAAAAGGCATTTTGTAAGTACATATTAAGTGGTTATTAAAATAGATGAGTATATGAAAGTAGGTATATTTTAATAATAACGTTTAAAGTGAAAAAAAAATACTGAAATTAATAACTAAATCTTTAAGCAAATCTGATAGAATATAGTGGAGATAACTCATGTAACCAAGATGATTGAATGAGTTTTCTGGAAATTTCGATACAAAATCAAAACTTCCATTTAATTTAATATTAATTTGATAACTAAGAAATATCTTTATTTGTAAAATATTTAAACTACTCTAGGAAATATTTAATCAGAAGATCTGGTATTATCGTCACATTTTAAGGAATTTTAATACTAACGCATTGTATTTTATTGAAATCAAAATATCTTTCAAACCTTGAAGTTCTTAGGATTGTAAGAGCGAAGTTGATTGATTGATTGAATATAAACGTCGCACTGTTCAGCTACACGAGGGCTTTTGGTGACGGACCACGTAATTTTGAACTATAGTCAAGTGACGTGGACGACACCTGAGCTGGCACCCCTCTCCTAACTACCACACCTCACCCACGGGAGGACGTCTCAGCTCTCGACAGATTTAACGTGCATCGCTGCCCTACACGGCGAGTCTTTAGTGGTACTGGGTTCGAACTCGCGACAAGGCAGGCCACGATTCGATACCTATACCACTCGGCTACCGCGGCCTTGTAAGAGAAAAGAGTTCAAGATACAGCAGATACATAATGCCTTGTATAAGGCGCACCTTGCAATATATGATGATAAATATTTCATACATAAAATGTCAAGTCGTATTGCAATTACTTTTATCTCAGTGTTAATTATTCGTTTTATGTCAATCACTTGCAGAATTCTTATGAAAACAGTTAAAAAAATTTCTTAACAGTTACATTTAATACAGTTAACCATGTTTTATATCTATAAATGAAAAATCAATTTTTTATCAAGCATATTTGAGAACCTTTTCGAACAATCATCAACGTATCATAGTATAAATGTGTGCATGTGTGTATTTTACATTTCAAAAAACTAATAATATGGAAAAATTGATGGTAATGATGGAGTTTGTAGTTCTTTTATAAGACAGATTAATCTTCAAGCAATCTTTCTTTTAGCAAAAAAAAAAAATCTCTCTCTCTCTCTCTCTGTCTATATATATTACGTGTGCGTGCATGCGTGTGTGTGTTGTAACTGGTATTTCAGAATGCTGAAACAATATAGTAGCGTGAGCGATCATTTGGGGGTCAAAGGAGAATAATCTTTCAATAATAGTAAATTAATACTAGTGTCCTTGACGGCAGATTTTGCTATATGTTTTCATGGAGGAGATAAATCCTGAAATATTACACCTAGTGTAGATTTCTTTGATTATTTTTATGTGGCACTTCGAAATAATACGAGGTATATTGTAAATTGATCTCGTAATTTTAAACCTAGATGAAGTGGATGATACTTGAGTTGCTAACAATTCCGTAAACTTCTACACCATGCCAGCGTAGAATTCCATCTATAGGATGGATCTTCAGTGAAACTAAGATTGGACCTTACCATTGGAATACACTGAAAACTTGTTCATGGCCATGACCACCGTGGAAACAATCTTTGTGCTGACGAATTTACAAAAGTTATATTTCCTGTAAGGCCTATAATTTGGCTTCATAATTTTCAATAAGATAATAAAAATAAAACGGAAAAAAAAAACTTAATTTACAACAGGAATCTGTATTGTTAAAAAACTTAAAAATTTTATTACTTGAACTGAATCAATTTCCAAAAATGATTGCATAAAAGAAAATGATTTTTTGATTCAATTTATTGACTATGATGAGACAATATTGTAACTTTTGAAACTCATCCGTTAAAAAAATTGTTCAATGCTTACCGAAACATACTTATTAATATTTTTTTGTATAAATTCAGCAGCCGTTCATCATTGCTTCAATTTATTGCTTTGCCTTTTAGAAGTCTCAGGGGTGTTAATTTTACTTCGAAGAGCTGAAGAAATCAACAGTTTTTGATTAGATGAAATACTTTGAGGTTTTTTTTTAAATTAAATAATTTGATTATTTTACATACTGTTTATATAAAGGAGTGTTGCTTCAAGTAAAATGCATAGCAATAATCTTAGAATATATAAGAATATGAAAATAAGAAACTTTTTTGTAAGAAATGCTAATGAAATTTTTCGTTGTGTATATTTTCTAAAATAGTAGCTCTAATTACTAGCAATAAATTGATTTTTAAAGTTATCTACATTTTTACTAACCTTGCCCTTGCCCTACACCCTTGCTACTTTTATATAAATAGAATAATAAATTATATTTTTAAAAAAATATTAAAAAAAACATTTTTTGGGGTTTTTTTAAAAAAAATTTCAATATTTTTTTTAAATATTTTGAAAGACAGAAGATATATACAGAGTGTATTTTTCCAGGTATAGAAGTTTAAGTTCGCATTACTTTCCAAGATGGCAACTGATTTAACAGCTGTCAAGTGATTTATTCTCAGTTTGGTTTGGGAATTCATCATGAATAGACTCACGTCTGAACAACGCTTTCAAATTGTGCAATTTTATATCGAAAATAATAGTCGATTTTCATAAGCGAATTTTGTTTAGCGATTAAGCACACTTCAAGTTGAATGGCTACGCCAACAAACAGAACTGCCGCATTTGGAGTGAAACTAATCCACAAGTGTATGTCGAAACACCGTTACATCCAGAAAAACTGACTGTTTGGTGCGCTTTATGGGCTGGTGGAATCATTCTTCAAAAACGATGAAGGCCACAACGTTACAGTCAATGGTGATCGGTATAGAGCCATGATTACTAACTTTTTCATTCCTGAATTGAACAATCATTATGTCCAGGAGCTGTGGTTCCAAAAAGATGGCACAACATGTCACACAGCGCGTGCCACAATCGATTTATTGAAAGAAACGTTTGGTGACCGCCTAATTTCACGTTTTGGACCTGTGAATTGGCCTCCAAGATCTTGAGATTTAACACCGCTAGTCTATTTTATGTGAGGGCTGTGTAAAGTCATTGGTCTATGCGGATAAGCCACAAACGCCATTTGGAAGACAACATTCGCCGTGTTATTGCCGATATACGCCACAAATGTTGGAAAAAGTCATCGAAAATTGGACGTCCAGAATGGACTACATCCGAGCGAGCCGTGGCAGTTCTATGTCAGAAGTCATATTTAGAATGTAATGCCACAAGATTATCTTTCGAATAAAAAAAATTCATGCCAATTGAATAATACATCGTTGTTTTATTGCAATTTAAAGTTCTATACCTCTAAAAAAAACACCCTATATAACACTGAAACTAGATAGGGTTTAAAGAGTATGATATATTTTATAATTCTATAAAATTTTATACATCAAAAGCAACAGTTTTAGAAAATAGCATGAGCAACTAAAACATACTTAATATTTGATGCAGAAATGTTTCTTGTTTTAATATGCATATGTTTTTTTTTTAAATAATGAATGCACACAGTGCGTCACATAAGTTTTAAGACTCGTCCCAGAGCGCAGGTTCTAATGGCACCATGAGTGTAAAAAGGTGCATTGTCTGCTGACACACTCCTAACAAGTTGTGTCTATTTAGTTATAAGTATAGCTGAGAGAAGACTAACGTTCATTGTGTGCAGAAGTGAATTTTTTACATGTTCATTTTTTAAGACGGAGAATAGATCTGTAAGTAAATTTAACACACAGCTTGGAAAAAGTGCTTCGGAAACATACCAATACAATAAACATGTTTGCTGTGACTGTTGTATAAGTGGATCAATATATTTTTGTGTGGTACTAATGTTTTTTTTTAGATTTAAGAGATTTGGTAGAAGATGATCAACGTAGTGGAAGACCAAGTTCATCTAGGACACCTGAAATTATTGAGAAAGTACGAAATTTCGTATTAAGTGATCATTGTTCATCGCTGAGATTGAAGGAAGACTCTTCAAGCACCAACAAAAGAGAAAATTGAACCATCCTGCATGAAGATTTGGGCTAAACGAAAACGTGTTCCTCACGCTTTAACAACCTAAACAAAAAAGCAATGCGAAGTGCACATTGCAAAGATTTCAGCTGCTGAAAATGAACGAAACTTCTTGAAGTACATTGTAACAGGTAACATTCTTCGATAGTAAGGATAATATCCACACAGAGTTTGTTCCAACTGGATAAAAAATTACTAGTTAGTACTACTCATTCGTTTTAAAGCGTTTGGAGGCCAAAATTCGTCACCTTCTTCCAGAATATTATACTGAAATCATTTGGTGTTTGCTGCACGACAATGTGCCCATCCCACCTCCCTTATTGTTCGTCGACTTTTGGCCAAAAAACAATGTCTATGTGTTGACTCATTCAATGTATTCTCTCTCACCCGATTTAGCACCCTGTTACTACTCCTTATTCCCAAAAAATAAAGGTAAAAAGTTGTTATTTTAAGGATATTTCGACCATAAATGTAGCTTTGACGCATGCCTTTTAGGCCATTTTGCAAAGGAATTTACTATAGGCGTTCGATTCATTAATAAATCCCTGTAACAAATGCATTGAAACTGGAAGGTCATATCTTGAACAAAAAGCCAAAACTGGAATTAATATTTGTTTCCATTTCTTTTTACAAACCCAGTCTTAAAAGTTATTTGACGCACTGTGTATTTTAAATGCTTTGCACTTCTTTGAAACCTTATTCCTTTATAAATAATGTGTAAAATAATTGAATTATTTATTTTTTATTTCAAAGAGTTATTTTTTGAGAATTGTTTATATTTTCAGCTCTCGTGACAAAACTAACACCCCTTTAATCCATTGATTGTAAGATATATTGTGAAACTTAAGATAATAGCGAAGGTAAGAAACTGAATTTTGAAGGGGTAGAGAGTTTTCTCTTTAAAAATATTCATATCTTCTGCAAAGATGAACCTGTACTAAATATCTAAAACCAAAGTGTTTTAAGGCTAGTTACAATCCACCTTATCCTAAGCTAAAAATACAAATTCAGAGATTTATGTAGATGGGTTATTTTAAACTTAGCAATCTATTTAAGATATGAATATTTCATATTTGTATGAAAATTAATGCCAATAATCCTTAAATCTTCCTTACAAGTTAATGCTTCCCATTTATTATTTCTGAAATACTGCACAAATCATTTCACATCAGAAACAACACATTCATATTGACAGTTCCATACAGTTATACTTGAGATACCAATACGCACCCACATAAATTAAATAAAGCTTTAAATGATTAATTGCGTGAAGAATTATTCCCTTCTATCTCAATACCGTTTTATTCTTTTATTTCTCAGTCATCGATTTTCGGAATACGTATCCTTGTTTAATTGAAATATTCAGGTGAATATATATATATTCTTGACAATAGAGTCACCATACGAAAAGATTGCATTGATCTCCGAGAACAAAAGAAATTCCGTAAATTGTTACACTGTATCGAAAATTCCGTAACATTTCTTTTTCATTTAGTTTCTGGATGAATTACAACGTGTTTTGATTAGCTTCTGCTTTTACAGTTTTTCGCTTGTGTCTGAGAAAATAAATGAAGAATAAAAATTGATTAAAAGAAAATTAGTCAGAAAAGTAATGTAAAAAATACCCAATAAATGTATTTGAAGCATAAGGTTTTTGATAGATAGTGGTCAATATGTCTTTGTTGAAGCTACTGTGATTAATTTTAATTAGAAACGAAATGTGAGAAACAGCAACTGAAGAAAAATATTAGTAAGTCAACTCAGGTATCAATTGACGATTGTTTTCTATATTATTAATGTAAAAGTACAAAATGTAACTTATGTTTAAGAACCTGAAATACATTGGGTGTACGAAAAGTATATATGGCTACACTTTCAAAAATGAATTCAAAATAAACAAAGATTTTCGCTTACGGTGTTTCGTGTTCATAAAGAAAATATTTAAGTATTTTTTAATGAAACGTAAATTAGATGTGGCAACGTTCATATCTCGTTTCAAAATGGCGTCATCACAGGAACAAACCCAAGTTGTAGCATGGTTTATCGAGTTTAAAATATGCAACACATGTTTAGCCTAAATTTTGGATTGCCTATAAATGAAACTAACCTCGAGTTTTACAATTTATAAGGGGCATAACAGATTTATAATGATAGGTAGTTCGTTGTCAAAAACAAAAATCTGGCCACTTTAACAGAAACTGAGATGACGTTACTTGTGTAGTCCCGGTGTGTTACTTGCGACTAATATTGCGCACATTGACATCATGCTGTAAAACATGGTAAAAAAAATTTGGTATCTTCTTTATGAGACACAAAAAACTGTAAGTGAATATTTATTTTATTTAATTATTTAGAATTATTATTTGAAAGTGTATTCATACTTTTTAGACATGCGCTACTTCTAAGGATCGAAAAATGAATATATTCAAAATGTTTTCAAGAAAAGACTTTAATTTTAAAGAAAGGAAAAAATTAAGAAAATTTAAATTATATTATATACAGTCGGACCTCTGTGTAACGAAGTCGCTAAATCCCGTTCGTTATAAGAGGTTCGTATTTTAATATACTTTATAAACCACATAAAACAAATTTTAAATTCATAAACACTTTATATTAAAAATATTATTTACATCTTTTTTTAAATTAATATATGTTTATTTTATATATATTTCTCTTCAAAAAAGAAAGAAAGAAAGAAAAACTGCTTCGAAAATAAGAAAAAAGAATGTCGAGTGTTATTCACTATATTTTTTATATTAAGACGATAATTTTATACTAAAATTAATGAATTTTAAGGACATTTTATAATTTAAAGCTTACAAGTAATATTAAATATACATTATTTTTATAATTATAACACGTTGACACGGGATAATACCACTGAGAGTAAAAGTGGATATCGAAGATATTTCTAGTGCACTGGGCAATGAGGGTCAAAGGTTGCACTTCTTGATGAAACGTCCAGAACTCTATTGCTCTCGGCGAGTTAGGATTTATTAATACCAGTTCAAGATTTATGACCACCATATAATATGTTAAATAGAGAATAAGATGAATTCTTTTCAGAAATACTTTTAAAAAGAGGAGAGCAAAAATTGAATCACAAAAGAAAAAGTTCATTATATAGAAAATGCACTTGGGTATAGAGAGGTTATTTAACAAAGAAAATCATGAAATGTTCAAGGTTCCAGGAAAAAGTTCGCTATATATAAAACTTCGCAATATAGAGGCTCGTTATATAGAGGTTCTACTGTACATAGTATACAGTAATATTCTGAACTTACGCGATAGCTGGGACTAAGGGATAACCACGTAAGTCAAATTCGTGTAAGTCGGGGTATAATTATATATATATATATATATATATATATATATATATCATGTAAATACATATGAATTATTTTTAGTTGGGACCGGAGACGAAAGAAAAAAAATGTTCAATAGAATATTCGATAAAAACAAGTACAAAACCGCAGAGCAAAGTTATTTTATATGTAGAAAGTTCATAAAATCTAATCAGTAGTCTGACAGCTAAAAGAATGTTCCTCCCGCAAAATTTTCTCGTAGTGTACAAATAGTTTTTTATTCATTATTTTGTTGAAAGAACAGTCTCTTCGTTATAGTATGTATTTTCTAAAATGGGTAACCTTCTTTCAATTAAAGTGAGGCATTTTCTCTAATTCCCGAACTTTATTCGATCTTCTGATTGAACTGGATGTAAAAACTCAAGTTCTTTAATGCCTTGTTCTTGCTCATGCATTTCTATGAGCTCATGAATTGTCAGCTCCTGGTTGTGGAAATGAAGCAGTTCTTGAACGTTATGACTATCCACTTCTACATTCATTTACCTGGAAAAATGGACAATTTATTTAATCAAATTTCCTATTTCAACAGGCTCTGGTACTGCTTCTGCCTGAATTTCAACGAAGAAAAAAACACACAAATTGGTGAGATTTGAAATTCGCGTAAATCGGATTTATCGTAAGTCAGGGTAACATAAGTCGAGCTATTAATGCGTAGGCATTTGAAGGAATTATTAATGTGTGTGTGTGTGGGCATATACAGACTTCGTTCTTAAAGTCGTCTTGAGTTTTGAAAGGCATTTCAGATTTGCTGAATAACAGATTTAAGGATATTTGACAAGTGTATTAAAAATTTAAAAAAACAACTATAAATGCATCTGAAAGTAACTAAATCTATATGAAATTTGAAGGAGCACTTTAAAGTTATTACAAAATAATTTGAGTCAAAGTGCTTAAATTAAATTAATATCTTTTGATTGATTAAAAGAATTTTTTAAATACTCGTACACACATTTTTTTAAAAGTTAAGCTTTCTATTGATGTGAATTAAAATTAAAATTAAACCATGATCTCCTACACAAATCTCAAGAACCATTACAAAACTCTCATAAAAGTCTAAAAAATTTAGACATTACAACATATAAACACTAACATAAAAAGTTGAATTCTTAAAAACTAGACATTGAATCTGCAAACATCTCCTATACAGTCATAATAATTAGCCTTTCGATAAACAAATCACGTGCCTTTATATAGTATGGCTTTACGAATTCTTAAAGTAAACTGCATGAAATTTTACCCAAATTAGGTGAGGAATAGCAAATTGAGAGAGAGAGAAAGAGAAATCTGATTATACTTCAGTGGTATAGATACGTCACGTAGGTAATTTCCAAAAGACAAAAAAAAATGATGGTTTATTTCCTTTCAATTATTTTTTACATAATTATGTACTCTCGAACAAAGAAAACGTAATTGAATGCTAGTTAATTCGAAAACTCACGAAGAATTGAAAAACGTAGAAGAAAACATACAATGTCAGAAATTAAAAACAAATATTTATTTACATTACTTTTAAAGACACGATATAGAAAAAGCTTTTGAAAAAGAATTATGTCATTTTTTTCAAGTAATTCAATATTGCTTTGAAATTGCTACAAAAAATTTAAAACAAAAAATAGTATTTTTTTAAATATTTAAAAGTAAAATAAAGAAAACCTTCATTATATAAATACATATATATATATATATATATATATATATATATATATATATATTAATTTTTTGTGGCATGAATCGTTTATTGAAAATAATGGAAAACATCGAATATTTAGTAAAAGGTTAATCCATTTATATCGCATATATGTGATTCATAAAACCAAAAATCAATATTATGTTTTAAATATTAAAGGAACAACTGCTTTTCTATTTCAAAGCACATTTAGAATTATAAGAAAAATTGTTAGTACGATGCATAATTCATGACCAAACTGCTGTTTGACATTCTTAAGTCAATATTATCGGCAAAGATGTCTTCCTTTCTTTATATATTTTTGTAGTAAGTTGAAAAAGGTGTACATGCAAGATCATGAATCATTTATCATTGTGATGGTTCATTTTTCTGATGAGCGCTAAATCTTCAAGCGTGACAGAAAGAAAAGAAGAAGTACAAAAAAAATACGATAGATATTCATCAATTACTTTCATTCATTAATAAAAAATAGCAAGTTTTCTCCCATGATCCTTTTATTTAAATAAAAATGAAGTAAATCCATTTTGAGATGAAGGATAAATATCTGAATTAATATTGATAGAAAATTTAAGTGAGTAAAATTTCAGTTTTTAAACATTACCTGCTACTAAAAAAATTATTTATAATGGATTTGCTCCAAGAAATTATAAAAAAAAATAAATAAAATTCCATTCATCAATTTATTACAGTTCTTTTGAAAACTCTAGAAATTACGTGCATTTTGTTGCTGTTTCTCATCCCAGATTGTCTAACAATCCTAGACAATTTCCATGAATTCAAGAAATTTTTACAAATTCTAAAAACAGAAGAGAGAAATTGGGGGAGCAGAAGTACTCATTTTTTTAAAATGCAAACAAGTCAAGATGAGGCAGTGGAGACAAGTTAAGAATAGCACCAGTGAGAACTCTCTAAATATTTTCTGACCCTGACGAAAGTAAGAGCTTTTATATGACCTCTCGCTAAGCTCTAGTAATCAGTCTTGTAATGTATATTTTGAAATAGGATTGCCTTTAGATGTTTTTTTTGTTGCTCATGCAACCTGTCTGACGTAGTCACATCGAGGCCCATAAAGTTCATCGAGGCAAGGGGCTAGATGTACGTCTGTCGTTGGCCTTAGCTTTGAGTCCTGAAGGGAAGAAATGAATTTTACCAGAGCCTGTGAGACAGGTTGGACTTCTTTACGATAGATGGCGACACCTCCACAATTTAAGCATTGAACTGGAGGGAAGGGAATATTCTCCTGTCCAATGCACTCGTAATTCAGCCCACAAAACTTTCGGACCCACTGATTTAACGAGCACGTACTCCGTGTGTAGTCGGAGGATATCTGGTAGCATCAGGAATCGAACCCAGGCTTTCCGGTTTGGAGTCTGATGCTCTAACCATTAGGCTACCCTCGGCCATTTTAGATGTCTACTAAGTTTATTCGTGTTTTTCTTTTCTGAAAAAACAATTACTGTCTTGTATATGAGCAATAGTTTATTTCAGCATTCTAATAAATTAAAATGGACTAAATTCATGAGGGCCACATGATAACGGCAATCACGTGTTTCCCATTGATTAAAAATTGTCATACTAGTTATTCAACTTGTAAAGTTTAGCTAACATTTAAAATTTGATGATAGGATAAAGAATTCACGTGTTAAAATTCTTCAAACAGATTTCAAAATTGGAACAAAAAATATTACATTCTACGAATACTTTTAAATTAAGTACATTTTACCCAACTATGTGCATTATTATATCGTTGACAAATATTTACATTTTAAAAGAAGGTTTCTGCAAAAGGAAAAAGTTGGCAACAGTGAAGCACATGAACTAATTGGCTGGAAACGCGTGATTACATTTATGATATAATTGTGACGTCGAATTAACTTATGAACTGATTGGCTGAAAACACGTGACTGAGTTATCATGTGACTATGATGTCACATGAATTTAGTCTTTTGTGTTTAATGTTTTATAAGATCTAGACTGAGGTATTTAAAAAAATTAGGCTCAAAGAAGAACATTTATGTTGCATTTAAAATTAACGTGTAGATAAAGTTATTTTCAAAAAGAAAACATAAAAGGCATTTGATTCAAAGACAAATGACTTCATTAAAAAATGTGTTGAGGAAAGTATTTAATTTTAACCCAAGAACATTGTTCATAAATTTAATTTTTAAAAGAATATAATCTTAGAACATTTATTTTAATGCACAACATAAAAGAAGGAATCATAAATGTATGTTAAACACAACTACTTATTAATATTCATAATATACTAGTATGTCGCAGCACATGTCGCAACACCAAGTAAGCTTTACACAAATTTTTCAACTCAGCCACAACTCGATCACACTAAGTTATTGATTACCCGACACCCTCTTCCAACTATCCATTCTGAAATTGACTTCAGTTGAAATTAAACATTACCCCCAGTTTTCTGAGTATACTAATTGCGAAGGTTAATATACTGGTTTTCTACGGTACATGAAATATTCTTTCTATTGCGCGTGTAATCAATTACCTATTTGTGAAGCAATTCTATTAATTTTTAGCTAGATCTAATTTGGTTAATGAACAGAATAATACAACGTAATAAATATCAGAAACGATTTAAGTGTTTCACAGGATAGGAGGTCAATATGAAATTACAGTAGAATTTTGCAATTTACTGAACTGCCATGAATGCAGAATAAATGAAAACGAAGTGCATATTAGAAACAGTGTAATGAAAAGCGTTTGTTCTGAATGATGATTGAAGATACGTTTAAAATACGTTAACCCAGTGCTTCTCAAACTTTCAAAATTTGTGACCCAATTTACATTCATAATTTTCAACGTGCCCCTCCCCATTCAATAACAATGCATTGAAGACAATAAAAATGGGCTTTGACATAAAGTTAAGAAATATGTCTTTAAACAATTAATAGAAAAAAAATTAAGTCAATTCCTACTTAGATCAACAAAGAACAATTTTATGTTAGCTACTATTTATTAAATAGTTACAATTAATATAAATATGTATATACATAGGAGAGAATCACAACATTAAGTGGTAATTAATTTTTATTAATTATCATAAAGTATCGTATTGTCATCCTAAACAATCGTGTATATAAAATGCTTTAAATTGTGAGAAACAAATCTTGTCAAGTTTTAAAACAAGTCGCCAACATGGCTGTATTTGTATTTCTTTAAATAATTAGTTTTAATCAATTAATTTTACTAATTATAATTAAATTATTGCACTGCCATCCAAAATAATCATGTATAAATAATTTCAAACCAATTGAGCGCTTTAAAATGTATTTTATTAACAATTGAAAATTCGACCAAGATAAATAAATATATAAATAGTGTGAGGTAAAAGTAGGACTTAAAAAAATACAAATCAACAGGACAAGTATTAATTTTTTTTGTAAAACAAGCTCTTTGGATACATTAGTAATTTTTAAACTTGTTTTAAATTTAGTATTGATAAAGTATTTATCAATAACATTGTGTAGTACTGATATATTTATAAATATATTTTTTTAGTGTAAATGAGTATTTAATTTTTTTTATGTCAGACTGTAATTTGTTATGCTTCCTTTCAGTAAATTAAAAAAAAAATTGAACTAATATTTTTAGTAATTCTTCAATTAATATTTAGTCTTGTGTAGAGGGGGCACGCCCCATAGTTTAAGAAACGTCCAGGTAACCCCATAAGTAGTCAATTGTTTTGCCCCAAATGTTCCGAAATTGGCACAACTTTTATTGCATGTAACTAAGCATAATCCTTGACATAATATGAAAATAGAAAACTATTATTTTAATTTTCGATTTTAAAATTTTCACACTATCTTTTAGTTTATAATAGTGGAACGCAATACACCCTAAATGTTTATATTTTATAAGCGCATACTGTGCATGCTGTGAAGTATGTAATATTTTTTAAAAAAATTATCTCATACTTGTAAAATATTTTAAGTCCATATCTTTTTTTCTAATGATTGAAGATTTTGTGATTGTATGCATATACACTCAGGAACATTGAAAATAGCGCCCCAAGAAGGAAGCTAAGTACAAGCACGAAACTTTGCGAATAAGTACAGCGTAATGTGATATGCAAATGATCCAAGTTTTGTGCCAATACGCATGCTCATACACGCCGAGGTGGGGCTACAATCAGGAAGAGATTGCTGTATATGCCAGCGCAAATTCGAAGGTCATAAACGTGACGATTACTCGCCGATTGTAGGAAGACTTTCGTAAGCGAAACATGGCAGATAAACGTGCTATAAGAAATTTATCACAGTTAAACGAGTTTGAGAGAGGCCTGATCATCGGGAGGAAAACTGCAGGCTGCTCGACGCGCCGTGTTGCTGGCCAGGTGAATCGTTCGGAGTGGGCCGGTAGAAATTGTTGGGAGCAGTGGACACGAGAAGGTACCCACGCGCGGAAAACCGGATCTGGAGCGACCAGGAAGACCACGAGGAGAGAAGATCGAAGGATCATGTGCCAAGCACTTGTGGACCCCACAGTGACACTTTCAACGATACGAGCAGACGTAGGCGTAGCAATTGTTCCACAAACAATTTCCAGACGCATTGCAGAAGCAAATCTTAAATCCAAGCGCCTTTCCGTGCACTCCCAATAACACCGGAACATCGGCAACTGCGTCTACAGTGGTGCCAAGCCAGATCAATGTGGAATGTCACAGATTAGCAAAATGTTGCGTTTAGTGATGAATCCCGGTTTGTTTTGGGGACAGGTGATAACCGTGTACGGGTGTGGAGGCACCCTGGTGAACGGTACAATTCCTCCCCCACTGTTCTATGTCACACTGCCCGCACAGCTGGTGTAATGGTCTGGGGGGGGTGGGTCATAGCTTATGATAGCCGGTCCACTTTAATTGAGATGCGTGGAACCTTAACGGGCCAACGTTACGTTGATGATATTCTTCGACCCCATGTAGGACCTTTCCTAAATGGTCTCCCAGGGGCAATTTTCCTGAAAGATAATGCTCGTCCGCATACAGCAAGAGTTGCTCAAGACTTCCTACGTCATTTTCAGACTCTTCCATGACCGGTCCGCTCCCCCGATTTGTCCCCTGTAGAGCACGTGTGGGATCAGCTAAAACGCCAGATACCATCGTGACACTGTGTACATGATTTAGAATTGGCTGTTCAAGATTTGTGGGCCCATCTGCCTCAGGACAACATAAGGTGTCTAATCAACTCAATGCCGCACCGTGTGGCGGCATTTATTGCAGCTGGAGGTGGTCCAACGCGCTATTGAAGTTACCCAGTATTTGTGTCGTTGCACACCCTGTATTTGTTTAATTGTCTTGTTTTTGAGATCAAGTGAATCTCTCATCTGTGTCATTATGTGTATTAAATTTCCTTTCAATCCGATGCTTTCTGCTTGGGTCGCTATTTTCAATGTTCTTGAGTGTATATAGGGACATACAATTTGAAACATGGTGTAATACTAAGTCTTACATTGCAAATAGGGCTTTAAATCTCGGACCAAAAGTTCAATACCAGTGTGTGTATTCGGTATTTTTTAAACCTTAGGATTTAATACCAGTGGTAGAAATTTTAGAAAAAGAAAGAAAACACAAGTGTTTTTTTCGCTATTGCCAGTTTTATTAGAGAGTGTATATAACACACAAAAAATTTGTAACTTATAAATTATATCAATAGATAAAAAAATCACATATATAAACAGTATAAAAAGAATATATTGCTATAATAAAGCATTTCTTTCAGAGGAATGTTTAAATATTTTAACAATTTTTCAAAATTTATTAATGATAGAAAACAATTATTGATAAGTTACTCTTTCATCGTCATTAATGGTAACTTCTTCAACAATTACATTGTCATTACCCTGAACGCTAGTATCACTCTCATTCTTTCCAAAGTTGGGAACCAAAGTTTCTACTGTCTGTCAAAAAAGTATTGGGGCACAATACCAGTTCATATATTTTATCATCGTAATATTTTACTTTTACATACAAATTAAACCAAAAAAAAAAGAAGTAAATGTTATTTTGGTGAAACAAGTAGTAATAATGTGCACAAAATTCATACATTAATGAAATTATGGTTAAAAATGAAAATAAAAGAAATCGAGAAAAAAATGGGCTCAAAAAATTATTGGGACACTTCCTAATAAATTAAGAAAAACAACTAAAACTTAGAAATTAATATCTTATTCGGCCGCCCTTGCTTTTTATGATCTCTCGAAGTCTATTTGGCATGGATTGGATCAATATTTTTCAAAAAGATCTATTTATTTTGTTCCACCCTTTGACCAAATATTTTTTTTTAAATCCTGCTTGTTAGAAATTTGGTGTTCATATAGTTTTTGCTGCAAATAATCCCACACATGTTCAATGGGATTAAGGTCTGGCTTTTGTACAGGAGTCTTAATAACACTAGGATGATGGTAGAGGACCCATAACTTGCAAAGATCTGCAGTTTGTTTCAGGTCATTAACTCGGTATAATTTAAAATATCTTAAAATTCCCATCCTGCTCGCAATTTGCTTTAAATTTTGCTTGAGAATGTCAAGATAGACATATTTATTCATTTTACGATCAACAAAATGTAAGTTCCTGACACCAGAGCTTGCCATACAGCCCCAGACAATTTGTCTTCTTGAGCCAGTCAGTGATGTTATATACAGTAGATTTACTCTATTTCAAGATTTTTTCTATACGTCAAACTTATGTCCCCTCTTTCAAATGACTTATTACGCGATTTTGCACATCAACCGATATATATTTGTTTATCACCATTTTTTCTATAAAAAATCTTATCTGTTGAAACATATATGTTTAAGCATCTGCTCTAAAAAAGTGGCGTGAAATTAAATTCTATTGATACGCTGTAGATTCGTAACATTTTTCATTTCAAAAGTGTTCCAATACTTTTTTGAATCCAGTGAGCCTTTGAATTATATATCTGAAAAGCTAGATATATTTTTAATCCTATAATTCTAACAAAATTTTACTGATTTACTGTACACTAAAAGTTAAAATATTTCTTAATTCATTTTGTTTTTGTTTTAATGTGATAAATGTTTTATAAATGGCTTTACAGTTATGCATGAAAAGTGTCCCAATACTTTTTTTATTGACTGTATATACACAGTATTCGGATCCTTCCGTTTTAAGTCGTAAGCGAGCATTCGACGATAATGAAGGATCAACAAGTACACAGATGAGCATGGTTCCGAAAATTAAATCAAGGCAATAAATATTCTCAAAAATACTTAAATTTTGGATTTACCACTACTGAAGTAAATGATGGGGAAAAAAAGCCCCAGCTCGTTATGTGTCAAAACTTACAAATCTGAAGAACAACATGTGAAAAAAACCATCTAAAACCATGTAAAATCATTTAGCTATGTTGGCAAAGAATTTTAAAAAGTATTTTCTGGATGAGGACAACTTGGTAGCAAGTTACGAGTGGATTAGGGATCTATTTCAAGATACTCCAGAAGGGCTCTCAACTTCCGAAGAAGAAATCTTCATACATTCCCCATCCAGTGAAAACGTAAAAGGCAATTTTGTAATAAATCGCTCTTTGAATTTTGGGTAGAGGTGTATGATGAATTCTCTGTACTGAAAATTAAAGCACTTCGTTATACTATTACCATTTTCAGCATCCTACCTTTGTTAAACCGGATTTTCTGCGGTGGCTGATTTGAAGACAAAATATAGATCTCAGCTAAAACTTGGAATATAACTCAGAGTGTCAATTTCTGATATTAAACCTTGCTTTGAAAAACTTTGCTCTACAAGACAAGCCCATGAAAGTCCCTAATAATAATCAAACTTGTTCTTAATTTAGTATTAAGAAATTATTTATAAAAATACCCTATTCAGAACTGATACATTACACATATACTGGCTGGATCACTAGCTCATCGCACGAGTTCATTTTTTTAAAAATAAAACATTATTGAAATAATAGCTGAATTGTAAGGATAGTAAAACTGCGTGCACGACATTGTATACAAAAATGCAAAATGATTTTTTTTCAGATAAATGCTATAATTGTAAATAACTGTTTAAAAGAACTGTAATTTTAAACCTCACAGAATTAGCATTTAGAATTAATGTTAAATAATGAAAAAGAATATAAAATTCTGATGAAGAATAATTGTGTTACTTTTAATATTTAAAGCGAGAAGACTTCAAAATGTTTTAACCCAGGAGCAGGCGCGCACTCGATATTAACGCTAATGGTAGTGCAGGGGACTCAGTCACCCCAATCAATTGTTTATAATTAATTTTACTGTACACGATACAAATCGGAATTCCAGTGAATAATTTAATTAAGAGAAAGTATACTTACCGTCTTTCAAGGACTATTCAATTTTTTTGATGATTTGAGAAAAATCCAATGAAACTGAACAAACAAGACCTTAATAAAGGACGCAAATCAGAGACATTTTTCATTAACAATACAGAAATATTTTTTGGCTGGCAAAGGTGTCAAACTTTGTTCCAAGTTATTGTAGTTTTAATGAGCTTTCATGATCGAGAGTGAGTGAATATTAACGTCGCACTGTTCAGCTACACGAGGGCTTTTGGAGACGGACCTCGTATATATATATATATATATATATATATATATATATATATATATATATATATATATATATATATATATATATATATATATATAATTTCGAACCATGGTTAAGTGACGAGGACGATACTTGAGCTGGCCTCTTTTAACTACCACACCACTCTAACAAGAGGACGTTTGAGATCTTGACAGATTTAACGTTTATCTCTGCCCTACACGGCAGGTCTTTAGTGGTACTGGGATCGAACTCGTGACACCTTTGTTAATCAACAAATCGAGAGTTGAACTTTTTCATTCTTGTGTCTTTTTGACAAGGTGAACTGAACCTTGTGGTACACTTATGGCTTCATATTTTAGGTTGATGGAGTTCCTTAGGAAACATTTGAAAATTTTCCTTTCGTTTCATGTTCATGGCGTTTCTCAATCATGAATAACATGCATTCATTCAGCAGGTTTTTCTTTTGCTTGATCAGTTTCAACTTCCTTCAATAGAGATCACAGATGTCCCAAGCCACCGTTCTCAGTTTAAAAGTGTATTCAGAAAAAAATACGGATTATCTAAAAAACCATACCAGTAAGTTTGAAGGTCAATCAAATGATTAACAAATGTATTATGCAGCCTGGCTGAAAAGTGAATCATGTCTTCCTTTTCTTTTTCTACAACTAATGTACAGTATTTCAATAATAATTACATTGATGAATTGCAAATCTAGACCATGAGAATTTTTCTCATGGTCTAGATTTCGTTTTTCTTTTAACGAGTAATATTTTATGTTAAAACGTAATAAAAAAATCTCTCATTGAGAAAATACAGCAAATTAAACTAAATGTTTTTTTTTCTATAATTTGGTTTTGGGATCCAAGATAGCTATTTGATGACGGAAAAACGCCAGATGGTAAACTTAATATATGTCAGTGTTGTTGTGTATTTTTTATTATGGAAGTATATTGTTTTACTTCTGTTTCCGGTTTTTTTAAAAATAATCTTGAAATTTTCGATATGCTCGCGCCCCCCCCGGGGGCGCGCCCCACACTTTGAGAAACACTGCTATAAATATATGTTTTAAAATTTATTTAAATGTTTGTATTTATGTTTTTAATCTTATAAAGAACTGATTTTGGATAAAGAATGTTTGTAGGTACAATTTTCTGCAGATACAAGACAGTTGTAGTAACCACAATAGCTGTTGTTTACATTTTAAAACAGTAATTACTTGGGTATTAAATTTTAAACTTATACATATTATACATTTTTGGAATCAGTATTAAGTTTAGTTTTTTAAAGATAAAAATTTAAAACTGATTTTTTGAAGGGTCAGAACATCTTGGTTCTCTTAATGAAAGTAAATAGTTTATACTTTTTTATTTTCATCACTTCGAGTTTGATTCAAAGGTTTCGTCACCCATGCTGCGTTCGAATCCCCTTTCCCGAAAATCACAGTGATCACCAACACTCAACCAACATAAAAAGAGGTAACGCGCGAGATATTAAGCAATAAATAACGAAGAAGCTGTAATATTTAGCTTAAAAGGTTGGTACAAAGCTCATTTTCTGAAGAATTTTACAAGTTATGTGATTGGGAAAAGAATAAAACGAATATCATTACAAACTGCGAAAATGACGATTGTATCTGCAACTTTAATAAAAAAAATGAACAAGAGAGAATGCTCTTAAAATAATATAGGCTACGATAGAGTTTTATACAGTACTTTTTTCATGTCTTGACATACTTGTAGCAAAACCACCCGAAGTCTAATGAATAAACAAATTGCAAGCGAACATCTTAGAAATAAAGTACTGGGATCAAAACGAAATACACACATTAAATCTTTGTCGGAATTAACTTCACACTCCACCAGTTTCAATCGCCCCGTAATTGTATTATAAGAAGAAAAATCCCGTCGGTGATTACAAAAAAAATACAGAACAGAAAAATCGGCAGCGAAGTGAATCAAGGAAAAGTAGCAGTGAAAAAAACGAACAAGTGTGTTTTATCTTAAGTTAGAATTTTTTTAGCTCTCTCTCTCTTTTTTTTCCTTTTGTGTATTTTTTAAATATAAGCTATCTCTACATTCGTGTTTTTTATGAGATCTTTTCTCATAGAGACCGTGACCAAAGAAACTTTTCAAAAAAGACAAAAAAAAAAAAAAAAATTGTATGAAATAAGTAAGAGTGAAATTATTATTTTTTTTTACTAAAAGAAAATCTATTAATATATAAAAGAAATAATCTAAATAAAAACTTCCATTATTGTAACAACTGCTACGAAAAATCATTATTTTTTTAGTAACTGTCTCTCCTAAAGAGGTTTTTGTAAATTAACGGTCAAATTTAAACAATATTGAAATGATTGTTAATGTTTTATGTTGTTATATACTGTGTTTGACACAATATATATTTTTTAAATAAAATGAATTATTTACGTACAATATGCTGTACTTATAATTATGTTTAGTTTTCATAATTGTTTTGCTCCCCGTAAGATTATATATTATGATTAAGATTGCATATTTTTATGTTTCAATAAATTGTAGAGGCTATTGATTAAAATTTTTAATGAATGATACATAATGTAGCTTTCATTTATAACAAATATTTATACTCATTTAGATATTTCTTTTTACTGAATGAATTATATTTGGAAGATCATATGGTTTTTTTTTTCAAACGTGTTAAAATTTCGTTACACAGCTCTAATATATTAATAAAAGCAAAGTACGTACAGTGTGCATATGTGTGTGTAACGATTAACAAAACTATATAAGTTATTACTTATATTATGTAAGATATGCATATGTGACTATGAAGATTCCACGCAATATATAACCATCAGTAAACAGAACGAAAATTATCCTTCTAATTAGAACAAAACGTCTATGCATGCAGTTTAGCACTAGAACGTCCATCGGTGTCAATTTGACAGCTGAGCCTGTTCAGTTTTTTCTCCTTTCCGCTTTTTGCAGGGAACTTGAAAATTTTTCGTGACTTTATTTATTTTCCATGGTAATTACACAGTAAATCTTTTGTCGCTCTATGTTATATATATACATGTATATAATAAGGAGAAATTTTGTTAATAAAAATACATAGAATGCCCGCTCGTGCCATTTCGACACCAAGGCAATTTACCATCATATACGTATAAATAGCTGTTGTTCCTCATTTCTATCAGTAAAACTAACTTTCTAATCTTATTTTTCTAAAATTGTTGAGACTAAGTGTTTCGTTACACAGCATTTGGTTATCTGCTCATAAAAAATCATTCGATTTTCAAACTTTGTACAGAGAAGACACCCGGAAACGATGGCTCGTAGAAAATGTATAAGCCCTAATGAAATTGCTAATTTATTGCGAGATATTTCTGAGAATTAATCGGCTCTAATTCAGTTTCCGATGAAGATATAACATTGAATGTGAAAGTGACTGCAAAGAATCTGAAGAAAAAACAGATATAATTCATTACATTTCAGTAAATCCTGATATATATGCCGCTAGGGATAGCACAGAGTAGATATCGCATAATACAGTGTTTCTCAAACTGTGGGGCGCGTCCCCTAGGGGGGGCGTGATAGCCCTACAAGGGGGGCGCAAGCATATCGAAAATAAAAGGTTTACAAAATTAATTTGCTGGAACGAAGTAAACAAAATATTTTCTGACATATAAGAATACACATTTACATTGAATTAATCTATATATATCAGCTGGCGATAAAGTTTCCACTTTGATACGTTCATTAACTATCTGATCCTATAACTAAATAAAAAACATTTTGTTTGCTGTGCTATAATCCCACGAAGAGAGATTTTTTTATTACGTTTTCTTCTTAAACCTAAAATACTACTCTTTCAGAAAAAAAAGAAAAAGAAACTCAGACCCAGAAAAAAATTCTAGGAAGGTAAAAAATTCATTACTGTAATTATTAATGAAATGCTGTTAGTTGTAGAAAGAAAAGGAAGACTTATAAACGTTAGTATCGATTGCACGCCTGCACTCCCAGGTTAAAACATTTTTAAGTCTTCTCGATTTAATTATTAATGCCAAATTTGATGGATATGGTAAAGAGAGACATACACTAAACTCTTTTTCTGATGACAATTATAGTCTTAGAAATGGATGATGGAGGAAATAAATTTTTAATTAAATATCATTTTGCAATATGTTCCATTTTAAAAATTAGACCAAAGCAAAATAACAATAACTATCCTATTACTTAAAAGTAATTTACTTAAAATAAATACCGCTTAAAAGTAACAAATATATACAAAATTTAATACTTATCTTGCTAATTTGTACTGTTTACAATTAGGATAGTATTGTAGCTTTAGCACCCCCCAAAGCGTATTATTATTATATAAGGGGGGGGGGGCGATAAAAATTTTTATTGAAAATTGCGTCACCAATAGTGAACGTTTGAGAAGCACTGGCATAATAGTAATGTTCCTGGCAGATTTGGTCGAACAAGCTTCGCGAAACATAATGTCAACGTTAGTTTCTTAAGACATAAAGGCTCATAAAATATGTTAATAACATAAAATAATATTAAAAAAGTCTTAAAACTAACCCCTACTGAACAATAGTCTTGCAATTATTTAGTTAAAACAAATACTTTATATACCAGGTAGGCGAAAAGTCCGTATAAACTTTAAAAGTTTATAAAACCCGGAAATTTGAACAAAATAAAAAAGGTTTTGCATCGATAAGTCAAGGGATGTTTTTCAAGATAATAAAAAAAAATGCCGATAGATGGTGCTCGTACAAATGACTGAGTTGGTAAGATGAAAGAGACAGGCGATTACAAATACTGATGCCTTGATCCAAATCTAATAATGCCAACTAAGTGCAGAAGGATGCTGATTAAGAAAAATAAAGCTTTGTTGGTGAAACTGTTTTTCATGAAGAAGGAATCAGCGACTGTTGCACTGTGTAAATTCCAACTTCAGAAAAATGTGAAGACGGGAAAATGACCTACAATAGTAATACGCCTCACAAGGCTTGTTAAGCGATTTGAGGAAATTGGATCGCTTGATGATCGGGTAAGATCCTAACGACCAAGTCTAAGAATCTTTAGCAAAGGTTTACATGGGCAAGTTTAGACGGGCTCCTCAGTCTCCAGATCTGACTCCAGTAGACTTTTGGATGTGGGAATATTAATATTCTTGAGTGTTTTAATCCCACCCATCCAATGTGTTCGAATTGAAAGATGCGATGCACCGAGAGCTTTCATGTATATAGGCGGACATTCTGCACTCTGCCGTTGCTGGCTGACACGCTTGGAATTGTCATCTCTTATAGTGGTGGATATGTGGAACACATGCTGTTGTAGTAAATGAATTGTTAACGTTAATTCTGTAATTTGCGAGTCTTTTTCACTTATGTACGAAACGCCACCTCTCCATTGGCTGGTTTTTGATTTTTCTTTTTCTTTTTCTTTTTCTTATCTTAAAAAAATATCGTGACTTATCTATGCAAAACCTGCAAACTATTTTTTTTAATTTTGTATAATTTTCTGGGTTTTATAGATTTTTGAAGTTTTTACGGACTTTTTAGCCGCCCGGTATATTATATCGTAGTGTCGAAACGACACCGGTGGACGTTTAAGGGTATTCTAAACCCCAGACATTCCAGTGTTAATTTTTTTTCTCACCTATGACAGAATTGACGCAGGCAATAGCCACAGTGAAACACGTGCGTGATCCCTTTAAAATAAATGCGGGGTGTGTAGTATCTGTTCACTTCTTTTTCGTTACAAAACTGTCAAGAGAGACACTTTTTGGATATGTTCTTGTTGATACCACACTTTCAGAACAACATTGACAACACATTATTCTCGAACGGGATGATGCACTACGACACTAGCCTATCGTGAGAAATTAACTCGATGAACATCGGGAACTACAACATTCTATTCGAACAATGTACAATCAGAAGTCCTCATTTAACATCTTGCATATTCTTCTTGTGGAAAGTAAAGACAGGATATTCAACCCTTTAATTGCTGTTAATTTAGCAGAACTAAAACAGCGTATAGAACAAGTGCAGTAAAATTAACCAATATTCTATGCAGGAAAAGTAAAACTTTATGAATCTTTATGAACACCCTGTACAGAGTGTTTTTTTTTTCAGGTATACAAGTTTAAGTTGGCATTACTTTCCAAGATGGTGACCGATTTAACAGATGTCAAGAGATTTATTCTCAGTTTGGTTTGGCAATTCATCATGAATAGACTCACGCCTGAATAACGCTTTCAAATTGTGCAATTTTATTTCGAAAATAATGATCGATTTTCATAAGCGAATTTTGTTTAGCGATGAAGCGCACTTCTGGTTGAATCGCTACGTCAACAAACAAAACTGCCGCATTTGGAGTGAAGCTAATCCACAAGTGTATGTCGAAACACCGTTACATCCAGAAACACTGACAGTTTGGTGCGCTTTATGCGCTGGTGGAAATCCTTCTTCAAAAACAAAAGAAGGCCATAACGTTACAGTCAATGGTGATCGGTATAGAGCCATGATTACTAACTTTTTCATTCCTGAATTGAACAATCATGATGTCCAGGAGCTTTAGTTCCAACAAGACGGCGCAACATGTCACACAGCTCGTGCCACAATCGATTTATTGAAAGACACGTTTGGTGATCGCCTCATTTCACGTTTTGGACCTGTGAATTCGCCTCCAAGATCTTGTGATTTAACACCGCTAGACTATTTTCTGTAGTTCTATGTAAAGTCATTGGTCTATGCGGATAAGCCACAAACGCTTGACCAATTGGAAGACAACATTCACCGTGTTATTGCCGATATACGGCCACAAATGTTGGAAAAAAGTCATCGAAATTTGGACGTCCAGATGGGACTACATCCGAGCCAGCCGTGGCAGTCCTATGCCAAAATCATATTTAAAATGTACTGCCACAAGATTATCTTTCGAATAAAAAAATTCATTTGAATCGAATAATACATCGTTGTTTTTTTGCAATTTAAAGTTCTATACCTCTAAAAAAAACGCCCTTTATTTATGTTGCTCTATAAAGTTGCACGAAAGTGTTGCTCCTCACTCAGCCAAAATTGGTATCTCAGGGAATATACGAGAGATATACAGTATATAAAGTTAGTTATATGTCTAAACAATCTGTTAAATCTTCTTTTTTCTTAAATAAAAATGCGGTTTGCTACTTAAAAATATGTTTTTAGTAACAAATAGGTACAATTACGATCGTGTTTCTTCACTTTTCAGCTGTTAAGGGTGGAGAAAATTATCTCATCAAGAAATAGGCTAACGCATTTTAGGAATATATACGTGGTATGTTCCACAATGCATATTTTTAACAAAGAAAATACATAAATGAAACATGCTTTCTCAAGCTATAAACACAATGTAGACTAAATCCGTGCAACATTGGTTCAATAAACCTAAAGAAATCCCATCTATATCTCGGTTGTCTTTTGGGGAAATCTCCAATTAGCATAAAAAATTGAATGGGATTACAAAAAAATGTTAGTGTATCCATGCCAAAAATGTTTTTTTTTTCATTTCACAAAAGTTATATGTTTAGATGAGAAGAGTTGGGAGAATTATATATTCCCACAGAATGTCTAAAATAGTTTGATTACATTGATTGCTCTTTTTCTCTTTAAAATTAACCAAATGTAGTAAAATTCCTTTTTCAGTATTATACAAAAGACTTTTTATTTTATTCCTAGTTTTCCACAAAAAAATGCACATAGCTTAAGAATCAGAATATTGGTTTTTTGAGGTACTAACTTCAATTTCGAAGCAGAAAACTTAGTTTTATAAAACGTAGAAATTGATTTTTGGTTTTATGCAATGTCAATTAGGTTTTTACAAAAATCCAATAATGTTTTGAAAACCTGTGGTTTTTTGGGTTTTTTTATAAAGTGAAAAATCGTATAACTGTTTTTTTCTGATTAGTAGATTTTTTTTAAATGTATAAAATAAGTACTACTTATTTTTATACAAAAATATGGTATAAAACCAATCTTAAGTAAAGTGAAACTAAAATCCAAGGAAAATTAACAAAAATATACTACACAAAAGTTAGTAAAGACGTGTGTGTGTACAATGCCTAATATTAACTCACAATCTTTATATATATATTTATTCGTTTATTTATTATTTTATCTTGGTGGAATTTTCTATCGTTAATAAAATACATTTTAAGGCACTCAATTGAGCTGAAATTTTATATACATCAATTATTTTGGACGACAATACAATAATTTAATTTTTATTAATAAAAATTAATTGATTGAAACTAATTATTCAAAGAATTACAAATACATCCACGTTGGCAACTTAGCGACAATTTTGATGACTTGTGTCAAAACTTGAAAGTGTTTTTTTTCTCACGTTTTAAAGCATTATGTTGAACTGAAACTTTATAGACACAATTCTTTTGGAAGACAATACGATACATAAATGACAATTAATAGAAATAAATTACCACTTAATGTTGTGATTCTGTCATAGCTATATACACATTTATATTAATTGTAACTATTTAATAAAAAGTAGCTAAAATAAAAATTTCCTTTGTTCTAAGTAGGAAATGTGACTTTTTTTTTTACTTATTTTTTATTTAAGAATTATATAAAATGGAAAAAGAAAATAATATAAAATGATACGGATAACTTTGTTGTTAATAAAATGAAACTTAATGAAAACTAATGAGTACAGCAAGTTACATTTCATGGATGATTAATGCTCAGTTTTTCGGGCAGAACTATTAGATATTGAGTAGGCCTTGGAATTTTGCCTTACTGAGAGTGCCAATAAAAATATTTCGATAATGAGTGAAAGCCGAAGCTCTATTTACCATCTATCCTAAATGATGCATACATGGTGACAAAACGGCTAGTGTTGTTCAGCTTTTAAACTGATTGGATGCCAATGATAAGTTTTTTTTCCAGTGGGTATCGTTATACATGAATGTGTACAGTGATGAAATTGCCGATCGTTTTCGCCCGGAAGGGCAGCCATGAACATTCTACACATGGTGGCTATGTCGCAGGAAAATGATGAAATTAATAATCTCATCAAATCCCTAAGAGAGATGATCTCTTTGCGGGAGTGGTTAGAAAAACGTCTCTTCAATGTTCCCTGATAAAAGTCAAGGATTTAAACGAATCCCTGAGCTGTTTAAATGAAATGATGAAATAATATTGTCAAGAGTTTAAAAGTGATTATTTAACAAATTTGGTGCTCTATTAAAGGTAGAAGTAAGTAATACAACAGTAGTCTATGAAATACAAATTATTTATTCGAAACTTATTAACAAATAATTAGACTTTTTCCAAAAATTAGTTGCTTGGTCAATGGCTATCCCTAGACCAATATTAATCCTATGGTGGCAAATTTTTTTTAAAGATATGAGGTCCTGATATTAATGGGTAATCGATAGTACTATCTGTATGGTTAGAAGTACAAGAAATCGATCCCGGTTTTGTTTGTTGACGTAGCCAATGCCAATGAAAATCCCGGGCCCATTCGACCACGCCTTGCTTGATGACTAGTTCACTGAGAATTTTCATCGTTTCGGTAGATGAAATGACTTATTTTCATCAGGGAAATGACATTGAAGTGGACGTTATTTTAACATGTCCCGTCAATTGACCATCTTCCTGAGGGACTTGATGAAATTTATAAATTCGCCATTTTTCTGTGGCAGTTATACATTACTTTTTCTGAAATTTCTACCCGCATCAAGCAAGATATCAGATATCAGTCCCTCTTAGAGGTAGACCACGCACACAAGTGTTATGAAAGAAAATGTCCTAGTGCTGCTTTAATTGAAGCAATGCACGAGATGAAACTACTCTTGCTAGGCTTCACACTGGACATACTCTAGCTCAACGGCAATGCGGAGGGTCTTAAAGTTTACCCTCCTTGTCCAAATTGCAATACGGACCAAGCCAATCCTGCCTACATCTTGGCTTGTATTAATTGCTGTAAGAGCCACATGCTCTCAAATCCTGTCACAGTTTTTTTGGTGTTCAAAAACACATGGATTCATGGACTTGATCTAGATGTTTCTGTCCGTCCATAAAGTGGGACATAAGATACAACAACATATGCCGTGGATGATCGTAATTTGGTAAAGATGTTGCATCGACTTAATATATTTTTGTCTGATTCATTTGTATATTTTTAATTCATCTGACATTCAAATTCAACTACCTTAATTATAATATATTTATTTACTAATTAAACAATGCTTCTTCTTTCATACATTGTATGAGTTTTCATTTTATTATATATATATATATATATATATATATATATATATATATATATATATATATATATATATATGTCATGATTTTAAAGACAGAATCAGATTAAAAGTTAGAAAAAGGGACGATCTTTATTCAATCATTTGTACATCTGTTCTGACCGAGCAGGGGAGGGAAAAGCACGCCATGGTGGTGGTTTCAAGTGGATAATACTTGAAAACATATGGTAAGTATCGCTACTTTGAAGAAGATGTTTGCAAGTTAATGCTGCTGACATATATTGGACTATTAACCTAACGATCTGGAATTAGACATGTTTACTGGCTAGGCCATATGTTCGGAAGAAATAAATGGTTGATTATTTGATACTTAAAGATGGGAACGGAGGAGAAAGATGAGTCAAGTGCTAGATAGGAATTTAATTTTTAATCTAATTTAATTATTCTTACCTTTGACCCCAATTTTAAAAGGGAGTCATGGCGTGATTTTCTCTCTTAACAAAACTTAATCAATTTTCAACAAACACAAACAATACATTGTTATTTAGAAAGACATATTGCACACAGTAGAAATATTTAAGCAATAGGAATACTAAAATCAAAATGCAATATAATAAACGAAACTATAACAACAAACACAGTCATGACAATTAATTGATAAAAATGAATTTCCATACATATAATTGAAGATTAGCTTGTTTAAATCTATTCGACATCCAGAAAAAAGAGCTCACGTTTCCTCCTATTCCTTCATAATAATAGATTTATATTATAGCTAGCAGATAATGTTTAAAAATTTATATTGGAAAATAATATATCAAACAATAAGATAGTAAAATATAAAAATACATGATATCATACAAATGTTAAAATAATAATTTTGTATAAAAATCTACTCTGGCGCCATCGTAGTAATACCTTATATTGTTACACATATTTTGCATATGAAATACATTTTAAAAATAAAAAAATATAGACACTAATAAAATGAAATTATTAATAATATGAAAACGGTGTATAACACACAACTTATATGCACTATTCAACACAATAAACAATATTTTATTTCACATGCGTTATAAAATATTAAAATTATAAAAATATAGGAATAAAAGAATACAAGAATATAAGACCACTTTTTTTTTTATTGTTTTTGAATCGGAAAAGTGGACTCACTTCAATAATAACTTTTAGTATGTATGAAAATTTTCTCAATATTCACTGTAACTTAGCAATATCGCATACAATATTTTGAATCTTTCCGTAACCTTCTAAAAATTCGTTTCATAGACAAAATTTCTTGATTTTCTTGATTTTTCATAACACATTCACTAATATAAACTGTATCACCTTACTTAATTTTGAACACATCTCTCTGAGAAATCTGCGTGATCAACTCACACATGTTCAGGGATGCTGATAGAGAAACAATGAGAGGGTGTACATATCAAACTAAACAAGTTTGTACTCTTAATATTTCGAGACATATACAAAATTATAATGATTGTATTCTCCCTTATCCACTGTATAATATCAAAATTAAACTTCAAGTTATTAATTTAATTTTAATTCTAGATAAAAGGAAAATTTTAGAAATAGTGAATCCTGATATATGACCGGTATATCAAAACACACAATTTCAAAATAAAAAAAAAAAAATTAAATGACATGCAATAAGACTACTGCTGAATAACAGAAATGAGCTGACAACAGCTGAAAGAATACAACTTTTACTTTTGTTTCTTATAACAATCAGTATCTCTAGTATTAGTTCTCATTAGTCATTTTCTAAAAAACTTAATTTATATCTTTCTGCTTTAAAACACCATTTCTATCGCCAACTCTCTTAATCATTCGACATCATAAAATTATGAATTTTTATTTTGTATGACTAAACCTATATACTTTGTTTTCTCAATTAAGAATACAAAAGAAAATATCTCATTTATAACACAACTATATTATAAATATTAAATACCATATCATATCATATATTATTCTTTTCGCCGAAAAGTCTTGTTAACAGAACTCAGTTATTTCTGTATTACGTAAGATGTTTCTTTTAGTTATTATCTTCTTCTCATTATTATGGGTATTTTGTTGAATGTAATTTAACTGAAAATTTTCAGATGGATGAAAATGTCTTAAACGAACTGAATGAACCAATTCAGTTTCAGTGGTTTTATTAAGGGCATTGGGTCTATCAATTTCAAACTAATACATCAGAACATTTTCTTAAAACGGTATAAGGGCCTGAATAAAGGGGGACTTAATTTCCTTGTATTGGGGTATTGAAATTCCTCATACATTACTAAGTCATCAACCTTGAAATCAGCTTCCTGAAATTTTTAGCATATCTAATCTTATTTATTTTTACAATATTGTTCTGCTCTATCTTTGGCTAATTTTCTTGCTTCTTCTAAGGGAGGATATATCTCATTATCTTTTTTAGCGAAATTTCGAAAGGTAAATTACCATACATTAAGTAGGTTGGAGAGGGAAACCTGTTGTGTATGTGGAGTTTGATTATACTGATGGGTTACTTTTTCTAGAATTTTTGTCCATGGGACTTTATTTGAACTATTATTGATTTTCCACATTTTAAGCGGGTAATGATAGTTTGATTGACGTTCAACCTTCCCATTGGTTTGTGGTCTGTAAGTAGTTAGTAATTGAGTGACATTATTATGTTTTAAAAAATGCTTAAATTTTGAAGAGGTGAACGCAGTATTTCTATCACTTAAATTTTTTCCGGTATGTGATTCTGAAAGATTTGTCTTAAACAATTTATATAAGTATCTGTTGTTGCATTTTTTGATGGGAAAGTCCAAATATACCTAGTTGCATGATCAATAATAATGTGTAAATATTTTTAACAGAGTTGTAATAATTTAAACCACCTACACTATCTATCGATAAAAGTTCAAAGGGTTTTCACAAGGGGAAGTGATTGCATCAGTCCGTATTTTCTCTGATGTGACTTCTTATTTATTTGACAAGTTTCACAGTGTTTCATAATTTCGTATATTAGTAATAATGTTTATCCAATATTGTGGTGATATTAATTTTAACATGGTAGCTACACCAGGGTGGCCAAATTTTTATGAGTTGTTTCCATTAATTTCACTCTTAGAGCTTTGGGTACAATTATTTTAGTTAAACCTTGTCTTTTTAGCTACAAAAACACCATCTCTATTAAAACATTTAGGAGCTGATGTATTTTCTATATTTTGAAAATGACTTATTTCCTTGATATCTAATAAAGGTTTGGGGGTGTATTAATTATATGATAAGCAATAGGATTTCTTGTTAACATATCAGCTTCAACATTAGTGCTACCTTTCTTATATTTTTATATCAAAATCATACATAGAAACTTTTAAAGGGCATCTAAAGTACCGTGGGATTTTGAAATTTTTAAGACAAACTAATGCATTATGATAGATATGAACTGTGAAATGTGATCCATGAAGATAACCCAATGGAATTTATCTAAACTATCAATTATAGCTAAGCATTCTAATTCATTTATTGTATAATTAATTTCATATTTTCTCAGTCGTCTCGAGTGGAATGCAATCGGATGTTGATTTCCATTGGGTTTGTGTTGTTTGAGGATACATGAGATTGCAGTTTTCGATGCATCTACATAAAGATGACAGGGATAATTTGGATTGAATGTAGCTAAAATGGGCTTTGAAATTAAGCTGTCTTTAAGTTTTGAAAAGATTATTGACATTCTGGGGTCCAATTTCAATTTTTATTTGATTCTTTTAAGAAGATTATTTAGGTCATTCTTAATTTTGCATATTGAGGAATGAATTTATAATAGACATTAATACTACCAAGAAATCTTTGTAAATCCTTTACATTTCTAGGGGTAAAAAGATTTTTAATTATTTCGACATTTGTATTATTTTGAGTGTATGACCCTTGTTTTTGTTTCATATCCTAGAAACCAATTGTATCTTTTGCCAAATTTACATTTTGAGAATTTTTATTTAATATTTTCTATTCCACAAATTTTAAAAATTTCCTCTAAATGCTTTGCATGTTCTTCAATTAATTAACTACTATTATATCGTCAAAATAATTTAATGCAAATTTTATTTGGTATTTATTTAAAATCTCTCTAATAGCTCTTTGAAATATAGCTGGAGAATTTTTATATCAAAAGGCAAACGATTAAATTGAAAAAAGACCGTAATTTGATGTAAATGCAAGTTTTTCAGATTCATTATCATCTAATTTAATGTTACTTAATAACCACTACCACATAGGTCGATGGTTGAGAAAAATTTTGCATGTGTTAATTTTCTAAAACTGCATCTATTCGGGAAATTGGCTCTGCATCTAATTTTGTGATAGCATTTTTAGCTTTCTGTAATCGATACATAATCGTGTACGAGCATTATCCTCTTTTTTAAAAGCCAATGTTATAGGGGCAGCGTAAGAACTATAAGATGGTTTTATTATTCCTGCTTTCAATAATGCATCTAATTGCTTTTATTTCCGTATCATCTTTAAAAGATGTCTTATATGGTCGATTTACAATGGGTAATTCTGAGGTAAGTATTATTTTAGGATAATTACATTTTTAACTCGCCCACATCAAACTTATTTTTAGCAAAGATATGTTTATATTTATCAGTAATCATATTAACTCAATATCATAATCACTATTAGGAATTATTTCTATATTAAACACATTATCAGTTTTCTTGGTATTGATAATTTTATTATTATTAAATTTAAGAGTTTCATTTTATTTAATATTTTCTTAGATTCATAATTTTTTTTAAAATTTGTTTTCCTCTCTTTGAAAAAAATTTATAATCACTAAAATTAATATTTAATTCAAAAATACTCATAGTTGTATTGAAATTATTAAATATTTCAGTTCTACATTTACTATGAGGAATTTAATATTTTCAATAATTTCTCCTATTTTCAATTGTAAAAGTAATTGCCTTCACTCACCTCAATTTCTCCATTGATGGTGGCAATTTTTGTTTTGATATACTCTACATTGTGGTATCCCCTTGATTTGTGATATTATATTTTTTGGAATAATATTGACATTTGATCCTGTATCCAAGAGGACATCCAACTTGTTTGAAGTTGATTCTTCCCTGGTTGATCATATGTTCTCTTGTTTGATGAGGTTGGAATACCGTATTATTGTTTTTGTGTTCTTTGACGGGGTAAAAAGTTGGAGTATTGGGTCGCAAAACTGTCGGTCGTTGTGGAAATCGTTGGTTTCTCGGATATAGGGTCGGCCCTTAAGTGAAAAGGAAGGAGTGATGATAAGGTGATGGAAACTGAGGGAGAGTATACCTTA
>BMAU01015875.1:0-57500 GCA_019973935.1 Trichonephila clavipes
CAAATATGGTTTTAGCATCTTCTTTCGATTCTGATGATTAAGTTAACCCAACAAATCTTTTGTGGGAGGGAATTTGTAAGAGAAGTAAAGAGTGAAAATAAATTTTGCGATAAGAAAAGTTTTATGCAAAAAATTTTCTTTTGTGTTCAATTATATTCATAAATCAGTATGATTTTAAGACTCCTTTTACATTCGCAAAACATTAACAAAATACGAATGACTAAGGATTTATTATAATTTGCTTTTGTCAGACCAATATTTGGAGAAGTTAAGTGTCAATTGAGGTTCTAATTTGTATACCTGCACACTATCGATAAGGCGTCAAAAATATTCAGCTGTTTCCATTTTTTAAAAAATATGCACTTGCCTCCGAAAGTCTGCGTACAGGCAATAATCTTATGTGTTTATACTATAATTAATTTATTTATACTGTTGAAATCTCGCCTTAGAAAAAATCAAAATACTTGTCAGAGGTTCTTAAAAATTTCCGTATTCAAACAACAGCAACAAAATTCACCTTAACAAGAAAAAACAAGAATGAACACCAAATAATCACCAACCATACGCGCCAAAAGTCTGCGTACACTTACAAAATAGAGCTTTTATTGAAAAATTAGTACACTTAATCGTGTTTTTAAGGAATTATAAGTTTCTTTTACAATTTACTTAGGATTTGAGATTTGAAAGCTTTTGTAGTTCCATGACAGGCAACAGAATAGAGATCGGAATACTATTGAAAGAAAAATCATCATAGATCTTCAAAAAAGGGGAAATTTTAAAAGCAATTGTTGAGATTATTAATAGGAGACATTCATTTATTCAAAAAGTGTTCATAAACTGCAAGTCAACTAAAATTTTAGCATCCAAGCCAAGATCCTGCCACCCGTCTGCAGTGTCACCTAGAGAATCTTGCTTTGTAATACGCTCTATAAAAATAAATCCAAGACTATAAGCTTCAAAAATAGCTAAAAGTGTTGCTGAGATATTGCAAAAAAAGTGTGATTTTAATTACAATTCGAAGAAAACTGAAAGTGCTACTCATTCCCGAGTAGCACTCAAGAAGCCATTCATCTTTCGAATGAATGGAGCTAAGAGAATGACCTTTACCAAAAAACACCTATATAGGACACATATTTTTTTAGAAAAATGTAATATATTTAATTGAAAGTAATTTTTGCAATTAAGCATAAAAAAATCACAAAAATATGCCTTCAAAAATTCCTGGACAGATCTTAAGAAAGGGAATCTTTTTTCGACTATCAAACATGGAAGAAGAGCATAATGCTTCGGCGTGCACTGGAAGCCTTTCGGCTGGTAATCTGGAATTTATTGAATCAACAATGTACAAAATTGGTTACTTGAACTTATTGAAGTAAAATATCAGGGAAAAATTGGTGCTGAGTAAAGATTTTTACTTTCAGGGGCAAACAGGTACCAAGCAAATGGCTCACATTGTGAAAACATTGTGAAGCTATGGCTGCTCTGACATGTCCCAAATCAATTCCAAAAGTCATCGTAGTCATCTGACCTAAGCACAATACAGTATTTGTGGGATTTACTCGAATGAATAAACTGGGAGAAACTAATAACATCCAAGAAAATGCTCAAATCTGTCAGAGTAGAAGAATGGAGCAAAATATCCACAAATGAAACATCTGAGCTAGTTAAATCATTGCCAAATACACAGTCCAGTCACATTAATGTGACCACCACGTACTTTCCACGTCAGAGTTAAATAACCAGTCACAGAAGGCAGGTGGCAACACAGTGCAGTTGAGCGTATATAAAGGGTGTCTAAGGGCTTCGGAAAACATTTCAATCATTGGCGTAATGCAGAAACGAAGCGATTTATCCGACGTCCAAAAGGGCAGGATCATTGGCTTTCGGGCCAAGGGTGGAAGCATTTCCGAAACGGCAGAGTTTGTGAACTGTTCGCATGCCGCCGTGGTAAAAGTGTACCGTGCATGGCGAAATGGGACTGTTCAAAATCAGGGACGTGGCAAATGTGGTGCACCACGGGCCATAGATGACAGAGGCGAACGACGGTTGCGGAGATGCGTTCGGGCAGATAGACGGGCTACCGTTGAGCAACTGACCACCAAAATGAACCAAGGGGCTACCAAAAGTGTCTCCCAAACTACTATTCAGCGAACATTGCTGCGTCTGGGCCTCCGAAGCAGACGCCTGGTTCGTGCATCTATGCTGACTACTGTTCATCGACGAATTTGCACGCCAGTACAGCAGCTGGACGTTCACTGAGTGGCGACAGGTAGCGTTTTCAGATGAATCACGTTTTATGCTCCATCGGACAGATGGACGTTGGCGTATAAGGCGTGAAACCTCTGAAAGGAACCACCCTGCAACCATTGCCGGAACGGTCCAAGCTGGAGGCGGGAGCATTATGGTCTGGGGAATGTTTTCCTGGCATTCTCTGGGTTTACTGATCATTGTGGAAGGCACGATGGATCAATACAAGTACGCATCTGTCCTTGCGGACCATGTCCACCCCTACATGCGCATTGTTTTCCCTCAGGATGATGGCATCTTCCAGCAGGACAATGCGAGGTGCCATACAGCTGCCAGTGTACGTGCGTGGTTCGAAGAGCACCAGGATGAGTTTCCCGTCCTCCCCTGGCCAGCAAACTCACCTGACTTAAACCTAATCGAGCATCTGTGAGACCATCTCGATCAAGTTGTTCGCGCCATGGATCCTCAACCGCGTAATCTAGCGCAGCTGGCCACGGCATTAGAGTCGGCATGGCTCAACATCCCAGAGAACACCTTCAGGGACCTAAGTGACTCTCTTCCTGCACGTCTCTCAACAGTCCGCTCTGCGAAAGGTGGTTATTCTGGCTTTTGACAGATGGTCACATTAATGTGACTGGACTGTGTATGTTGAGACAGTTATAGAAAGAACGGGATAGCTTAAAAAGTATTAACTTTTAGTTACAATCGATTATGGTAAAGGTTTTTTTCTAGTGTACGCTGACTTGATGCACACGATTAGTGTCGTTCTCACGTAATAAATATTTGTATTACTTTATATGATATCCAGGTGATTGTTGCGTATACTATTTGAATTTACGACGTTAGAGGAATCAATAAAAAATGGTATTGTTCCAGAAAGACTTCATTTAATTAGCGATCTTTGCATGACTATGAAAGATGATTACCCGTACGCAGACTTTTGGAGGCAAGTGTATATGCAGATTATTTGTGCGCAAAGGCCATTTTTTCATCTATCAAATTTTCCTTTCCCGAGCTATAGCCCTTTAAATATTAATAGTTTAAATCAATATTGTTTCTATTAATATGTTAGTTTATGAATATCATGGCAACATCAATAGTGTGAAATAACGCATTATCGTCAATATAATATTACTTATAGATTTATATCAATGATATTATGGATAGTGCAAACGAAATTTAAATATTCATAACAATATTGATGTTTCAAGTGGCTACAGACGAATCATTATCGAAAGATTCGAGAATATGTAGGGCATGGGTAAGAATTTTGAGATAATAATCTGTACAGATAATAATTTACTTAATTCTAATTATATCAAAATAAAGAGTTAATTTTGGTATAGTTCCTTTATATATATTATTAAGAACTTGGTGGAAGGAGATAAGGAGATAATATCGGTAGAATATATATATATATATATAATGTTATTGACATTTATTGCAGTCAAAGCTAGTGGTGATTATTATACAATAATTACTGCCTATGCATCGATTGTGTCTTATTTGGATTTGATTTTTAAATTTGTTTTGCTAAGGTCACATTTTGAATTAACGCGAAGGCCATTGGTGACAGACTTTTTAACTTTGAATCTTGTTCAAGTGAAGTGAAGAAGACGACACTGGAGCTGGCTCCTCACTCTCCAAACTTCCACAGTATGCCAACAGGAGAATATGATCCTCCACGAATTTAATTTGAATCTGATCCTCTACACCAGGGGTACTCAACCTTTTTTTCTGCTGAGCCGCATACATATGTTAGTTATTTTCCGCTGGCAGCAATATGAGAATAAATGGGGGGGGGGGGAGAAATGCTTTAAGACCAAGATAACATTGGAAATTTAAAATGCGGAAAATTAATCAAAATATTATAACTCCTATTCTGCTTTTTTAATTTATTATTTTTTATAGATTTTTTGTCACTAAATTAGAAACGCATTTAAAAAACATTCCTCCACAATTTCTGCGTCTCAGTAAGCGTTTTCAAATGATTACCAATAATATAACAAACTTCATAGGATGTCTTTGTTACCGCTGTGATATTACCACTGACAAAACATTTTGTTGATGTTACAAAGATTTTTCAAGAAAGCCTATTCATCACTTCTTGAAAGAGATCTTCGAGGAAAAGTGTCATTGAATGATTCCTGCTTATTGGGGTATTTTTCAAACACAGAACTTTCGTGACAAATCAAACATTTACTGATCCATGTTTGTTTTTCACTACAAAATAGTCAACCTCCCAATCGTCTTGAAACTACATATTTTCTTCGAATATTTTTCGCTTGCAAGATATGAAAGATAGTTAAAAATTAGTTCCACCCATAAAATTGTCGCTATTCTAATGTCCTCTCTTTCACTAACCGTCACCATTCCCGATAAAAAAAAAGAATATCAATTCGTAACCGTACGAAACCGACAGCAAAATTCCTATATTTGATTCCTTGATAAAGAATTTCCCATCAAATTTTAATACAATGTTCTCAAATAAGTAAATTTCTCAGAGCATTAGGTCCCGACCGGGTCACTTAAAAAGGCCCGGTGGGCCGCAGGTCGAGTATTGTTGCTCTACACAGCAGGTATTCAGGAGCACCAAAAATCAATCTCACGATTCATCAACGTCGGTCTTGAGTTCGCTGGCAGGATCATTCGGTTACTGAGCCCATTCCGTTGTGTCATAATTAATATGATAAATGGCATTGCTATTAATAATAATCATTAGTATAATTGAATAATATCAAAATATTGGTATTATCCATACTTTTAGTACCATTAATATTAATTCATATAATATATTAGTCTCGTAAATAATATAGTAGATAATTATGATAACTAAAGAAGGTAATAATGTCATCCATGACAAGGGTTGGCAACCTATGGCAGGCGTGCCACTTGTGGTACAATTCCGAATGGCACTCTGCATTACTCAACAAATTTGTCAATTTTTGAGTGGATGGAAGTTGATAAATTCGTAATGAACCTTATTTGATAAACGTTTTCAAAATTGTGGACATTTACGAAATTACGAAGAAATCTTAAAGGTAATTCTAAACATAAATTTAAAGCCATTTTGTAAATTATTCAATGTCATTAATTGTTTGAAGAGAGAAAATTGCATATACTCTGCTTTTCGCTGTTAGTTTTACATATCTGAGTAAAAAATATTTCCTCATATGAAAAATAGTTCTAATCCGCGAAGAAATTGTTTAACAACTGAATGCTGAGAATCGTGTTAAATTGAAAGTCACAAAATATACCCCGATTTTGCGATATGAAAGTAGAGTGATGCAAGCACTAGAATCGCATTAAAATCTTTATTTATCTTTTTATTTTATAATGAAAAGAAATACTGGTATCGTTTGTTAGTATAGTATCAAGCAATTCGATTGAATAAACTTTAATTATCTCTGATAGTAAAAAAATACTATAATGGACAGGCTATCGAAAGGTTACATCAGGTTCAAATGCTTTGCAGATTACTTTGATAAATAATTGAAACTTTATTTTCATCAAATCTGGTAACATTGGAATCATTGTTTGTAGCAGACTTATTTGTTCAATTGTGAACAGACAGGCTGATGCAAACTGAAGCTAATTTTCACATTAAAGTCTTCTTGTGGTAAGTTATGGAAGTTTTGGAAGTAAAGAAATCTTAGTATAACCTAAATTATAAAATCGATATTGCATAAACCCTCCCGTGACTCAAAAAAATACAACGTTATTCTATCAGATTCAATTCTATATAAATGTGTTTAATATTTTATTAGTCAACTAAATTCACAACAAATTTGTGCATGAGTAAATTGTTTTGTTTATTTTATCACCCTAATTATAATTATTTGAACATAGTTTAACATTTAAGTAAGAAGGTTTCTCTCTTTCTCTCTCTCTCTCTATATATAAATTCTCTACAAATGAGAGATGGACATTTATCAATCATAACCGAAAAGCATTGAGAATGTAGAAAACCAGATTTTGAAGATATATAAATGTGTGTGTGTGATGAGAATTTCCAGCCCTTTATATGTCAGTTGGGGTAAACCTACTGCCCAGTACAACTCAACCCACCACCCGCATAAACATTTTGACTTTGACTTTCGCTCACTTACTCTAAACACGTGGATGAAAGGCACTCTCTTACGACCGATGCTTGAAATAGGGCTCCACTCTAGTCATGCCTTGGGGGTTCAAAACAATTTATTAAATCCTTGGTATAACTATCATATGATAAATGGCAATACTTTTCACTTTTTATATCAATCACAAAAAAATCAACCTAGAAGTACTTCAAGTTATGTTATATATATACGTGTATACTAAAAAAATGCAATATAAAATCAATGTAATGTATCAATACTTTATACAGCAAATTCAAATGTAACAATTTAAATTAACAAAGCAAAAGGTTTCTTGATATTTGGACTGCATCATAAATTTTCCATTAAGTCGTACCTAACAGAATCGTGGTTCATTGGATTTGTTATGCTTTCCCTTATTCATATGGTTTCCAATTAATACGTTCACAATCCCAAAGAGCAGTGGCGATTTAAGTTCATTTTGGGCCCTAGGCAAAAAGTATCTACAGGTCACCTTGGTATTGGATAGAGATTTATAACCAGAAAATCTGGTTAAGTCCAGCGTATCCAAGCCCTTCTGGGCACCTCCGGGCCAGCACTCAACAGATAAATTAGCACTGCCAAAGAGGCAACAGATAAATTTCACTATCTTCAAATTTCACTTGACTTCAGAGACCTGTCTCTAGTGTGTCTCTGATGACATATGCAGATTCTATTATACCGAAGGACTTTAGTTTGTTATAACACACATACAGATTTCTACAAAGTCGTGAGCCACGAGTTTAAGTGGATTTGATTGACCTTGGAGGTGGATAGTGCCGATAGCAAAGAATGTCACTATTTGTTCTTAGCACTGGATATGGAAGAGTGATTAATGTTTGAGCTTATTTGTGAGGTTTGTCTTGCCTGTGACATCATTTATTATTCTACGCGTTCAAAGTTTGATATATTTCATAATCCACTATTAGAAATTTCAGAAGGCCCACACGAAACAGTAAAAAGTCCAGACATCGTTTTTGCCTATTACTTTTTCTGCCTTTTAAAATTTTGCCTGCTGCCCCATAATTAAGTCATTTCAATAAATACCGGCTCCAGTCAGGGCGCTTTTCCGCTTAGGTACATTAGGCAGGTGTCTAGGGCGCAAAAAATTGGAGGGGGAAAAAGAGAAAAAATTAAATTATAGCGAATAATATGCGTGATAGAGAAGCATTTCTGTCCTTAAGAGAGTAAAGACTGAAATGAGATCCACTGTGGAAAAAGAAAAGATTGACAGTTTGATGTTGCTATACACTCAAAAGGATATTACCATAGAAATTGAATACAATGATGACATTAGTGATTTTGCAATGGTCAAAGCTCGAAGGAAATCTTTGTTGCACTAGTACAATGACAGTAATTATAACAAATAATAAGGATCCCTAAAAGTAAAAGATAGTAAAGCGATAAGCTATGATAAATATGATATTTAGCAAGTTGAAAACATTTCATACAATAATGTGTACTCTGAACTGTAATTACAAACGATTTCATTCATTTACTGTACCAATTTACAAAAGAGTGGGTGGGGGCCGTGGGTAGCCTAGGGGTTAGAGCATCGAACTCCGGACCGGAAGGACTGGGTTCGATGCCCGTACCGCCAAATACCCTCCGAGTACACACGGAGTACGTGCTCGTTAAATCAGTGGGTCCGAAAGTCTTGTGGGCTGAATCACGAGTGCAGGGAACTGGAGAAAATTTCCCTCCACGTCAGTTCCATGCCTAAATTGTGGAGGTGGAGATAGATGGTGGCGCCATCTATCGTAATGTTCTATCATCCCTTCGGGAATTTCACCGAGCTAAATCATACTGTCACCTGTATGGAGCTCAAGGCGAAGGCCAACAACAGGCGTGCTTCTAGCCCATTGCCTCGATGAATTTCGTGGGTTTCGATCTGACTATGTCAGACAGGTGGCATGAGCAACAACAACAAGGTGGGTAGACCATGATGCCGTAAGGTAAGAAGTTAACATGAGTGGCCAAACCATACCATTATTCTTTCCTTACGGTTGGCAGTCCAAAACACGGTGGATCCATAGGTGGTGGATAATGGAAAGCCTCACCACAAACAGCAAAAACAAAAAAAAAAGGAAAAGAGTAAGAGAGTTGAGGGAAAATAACTCATCAACCAAAATTAACAAGGTAAGAACTGAAGGAGGGAGGTGCTTTCGAAATACTGGAGATGGCGGAACAATTTCAAGTGCTTAGGGTGCCGGAGAGCTTAAAAATGGTCCTGGCTCCAGAAGTGTACACAGACTACTTTCCTGAAATGGGTTACATTTTGAAAAAAAAAATAAACGTAGGCGAAAGCACTGAAACGTAATCTCAATGCTGAAAATTACAACTCTGTTGATGTAAGGGGCAGGGATTTGAAAACCTCAAACTCCACCCTTATCTTCGTCACACAATAAGGAATACTCACAGGAAAAAAATGCTGCTAAAATGGTGAAACCGTAACGCTTTTATCAACAACGTTACATTTCAGGATACTCACATGTAATTTTTACTCAAATGGAATTATTACGAGAAATCTCTCTCTCTCTCTCTATATATATATACACCTCTTTACGAATGAGAGAGTGACAAGTTCTGTGTTATGAAGTTTAATACGAATTTTAGATATTTTTCAGACATAATTAACTTAAACTTTTAAAAGGATTTATATATTCTAAATAGCAAATATTCGGATTTATATTTTATACTTTGCATTATAAATATTCGGATTGTAAAAAACGAAATAAGTTTTTGTTTTCCACAAAATGAATTTGCTTTGGATGAATTTTTTATTCAATATAAATCTCTATTTTAGCTTGACATCCATTGTTTGATGATTTCTTCTGTGACACAAAAACAAATGTACAAGAATAACTGACTAATTCATTGTTAAAAATAGAAACTGAAAAGATTAAAATAAAATCAAGTTTTCAAAGAGAATTCTTGTTATTTAAGGAAAAAAAATCTATTTGAAAGAACCATATCTTGGAGTTATTAAATCAAAGAGTCGTTGAATTATTCCTTACGAATATAAAACAAATAAATGACAGTGAAATATCGCGCGAAATACGTGGCATAAATTTCCCGACGAAATTCGCATCATAGTATTCGAGTCATCCACATTGTTTCTTCAAGCGTGCGCTTGGACGTATTTTACAATCCTACGTTTTTGGCGACACGTGGTCCAGGACAGCGCTTGCGCTGGCGACTTTTGAAGCTCTTGGCGAAACTGATCGATTTTTATCCATTCAGCGATTCGTGACGTCAGAAAGAAGAGGCGGGATTTGCCCTTCGTAGGTCGTTTGACGTCAATCGGAGAATTAACTCTATCGAGAATTTTTCACGATGTTTGGGAACTAATTTTGTGGTGGAGGGCTGTGTATAACTTGTTTTTCACTTAGTCTGATGGCGCCTCTTTGGTGTCCTCTGAACTGCAAAACATTTTTTCACCCTCTGAAGATTTTTATCTCTTTCTGAGCACTTTTTCTTTCCCCTCTTTTAGATTCTAAGTTGTGGGGAACATTTGAAGCATAACTCACGTGGATGGAAGAATTCTAGAATAAGTTTCAGGAAGGCAGAAGGAATTGTGTTCTCTGAGAAGAATATTTGGTGGAACTGGAATGCCTTCGTTGTTCGGGAAATTCTTTTCACAGCCAATTTTGTTCCGTTTATTGAGTTCTGCTTTTGAGTTATGCCTCAGGCGTTTTTTAAACTTCTTTCCTCTTTGGCTGGAAAAAGTCAGCTATTATTTCAGCTTATATAGTAAATTTTATTAGAATGCATGCAGCTAACAGATTTAACAGTAAATTCTAATGTGTTTCAGCTTTTATTGTTTAAACTATTTTAATGCATACAATAAATTCTATACTGTGTAATATGAGTCGATGTGCAACAAAAATAGAATTGAAAGTATAAATGTAAATATTTAAAAAAGAAATGAATGTAAAAGTACTAGTTATATTTTCTGTTATGAAATAATCTTATTTTCACTGAGAGCAACAATTCAACTTTAAGAATGAATCCCCAAAAAGGTGCCAGCACAAAAAAGCAAAGCATCTTATCAGAATGAAAACCCTTAGATTAAGAAAAGACTAGATTATTGAGAAAACCTTAGATTAAGAAAGATCCAATACATCTATTGAATCTTTCTTAATCCAAGGTTTTCAAATATTTCTGTCTTTATCCAGCTATCGGCAGCAAAAGATAGCAAATATCTTCGAATTCTGTGTAGTCCCTTAACCTCAGACTGGTCCGTGCTGCAGGTAATACAAATTTAATAATAAGAAAAGTGTGTCTTTACGTATTATACCATCGTCCTATTTCGTCAAATCGAAAGACGTTGCCAAAGGCAGCGACACATAGCCAATTGTGAAAACCGTTACCGCGCATGTTCGAATACAATAATAACTACCATTGGCGACGTTTTTTGAATATGCAATGCCTTTTCAATTGGCAAAAATGACTGATGGTATAGTTCATAAGTACTAAAAACTGAACACAATTTACAGAGTGTAAAAAAATTTTTGTGTAACATAACAAACAACAAAAATGCAAACATTCTGTCTTCAAATCTACTTTTTCTAGCTAAATTGATTTCAATGCAAGGATAGGAATCTATAGATGTAACTGTTATTGAAAAGCCAGTTTCCTGAATTGTGAAAATGACGCAGCGTTATGGATTGATATAACAAGAGTAGTGTAGAATTTCCATACTAATATTAAAAGAACCATAAAAAATTTATAACATTTGCGGGTCGCGTATTATCTCTTACTTTCATATAGTATCAAATAAGTAGCTCTCTAAAATGTTGCTAATGTTAATTTTCCTCTTTCTACTCTATCTTCAGAAAATGTTTTCTTATATTACATAACATCAAAGACTGGTTACCATATTTTTATGCTGCATTTCACTTATTTTTTTTATCGATGCTAACGATGAATATTAAGAATCTCTTTACTGGATCATATCATTCCATAGTGGGAATCAAAATCTTCAGATACTTCTGGTCCTTCTAGATCCTTATAACAAACTCACGAAAGAAAAATAAAGCACAATAAATATTAATGAGATTTATCTGAAGGTCCTTTTTAGGTTACTTAGCAGAATAACACATAATAAATCCGCAGAAAAATATATCATTGTATTGGTATTTCTAACAATTTTGCTCATGGAATAATTTACTTATGTTTTGTTGGGAATTATCATAGGCAAAAATAGCTGGATAATTGTGGTGTGCATTAAAATTATTTCATTTCGAAATCGAATATATATATATATATATATATATATATATATATATATATATATATATATATATATATATATATATATATATATATATATATATATATATATATATATATATATATATGTATGTATATATATATATATATATATATATATGTATATATATATATATATATGTATGTATATATATATATATATATATATATATATATGTATATATATATATATATATATATATATATATATATATATATATATATATATATATATATATATATATAATATAACACAATCCTATTTCCAAAATTTACAGTCTATTATTGGTCTAAATGTTATCCTGTTACTCATACCTTGTCTGTGTGGGAGTATCGTAGAATTTTGGATCTATTAATATGATTAAGGGACCATAAAGATTAGCAAAGCATGGCGGAGAAGGAGTGGAGATAAAATTTCCTAGAAAGATGGTGTGGAGGTTTATCGGGAAAGCCATATTGTCTTTTTTTGGGACTCTTGTGGAGTCATCTAAACAATATCTGGTGAAGGGTCATACCACCATTAATGCCTATTACTACATATTGCTGAACCAATTGCTTGATGCTCAGTACAAGAAACGATGTGGTATGATCACTAAAGTTATCCGTCTTCTTGAAGATAATGTACTCGCTCAAGTATCTCGAGTTGCGAATTGAGAGATCATAACACTGTGGCTTTGAAATTTTGTGACATCCATCCAACTCTCCCAATATTGCCTAAGTCCTTTTTTTATTTCCAGAACTTAAAAAACTAAAAACTTGCGAAATTGACACAAACGATGCCAGTCAAGAGGTGAAACAATAGATTTTAACGCAATCTGCGAAGTACTAAAATGATGGCTTTCGAATTGTCAAAAAATACTGGGAGAAATGTAAAATTCTAGATGTTGACTGTAGCGAAGACTAGCGAGGGTATTGTAAAATAACAAATTTTTACAATACCCTCATATATATATATATATATATATATATATATATATAATATCGTGGTCGGGTCGGTGTTGTAATTAATTTTCGAATGTTAGTAGGGTTTCAGGAAAACATCTTCGGAATGGACGTTCAACATCTTTATTTAGGCACACACATCAGAAACTATACTCACAGTGGTATTTCATATTAGAAAATGTACGAATCACACACAGATAAGGTACCAAGGATAAAATAGCTGTATATTTTGACATCGACGAGCTGTAGACAAACTTGCGACGATTATAAAGCAAAAGCGGACAAGTGACACGCAGCAGTGACATCTTGGAGGACAAAACACAAGGACAAAAGAGAGAGAGAGCGATTTTTGCTTTATATACCGGCAGTGACAAGCGCGTGACAATTACGTAATAGTAGTTCTGATTGGTTGAACTGGATGGGACAGGGATTTCGGAAACTATTTGATTACGATTAAGATTAAAGTATTATTTTCGAACCTATGAACTAAAGCTTGTTTAAATATTATTAAAGAGTTAATTAAAAGGATAATAGAGGGAATTATATATATATATATATATATATATATATATATATATATATATATATATATATATATATATACGAGGGATGTTAGAAAAAAGGTTACAAGCCGCAGCATTTGAAAACTACATATTGTGGAGAAATTTTGTTTCCTCATAGTGGAGACAAATGGCGCTACTTCTCATACAGCTTGTTTGCGGGTAGGTAGTGAAAGTTCCCATACAGTTAGGACGATTGAAATATCAAGATGCTTAGGAAATTGGCCTCGTTTGGAAGTTCGATTTTTATGAGCAAAGAATGTGCCTGCATCTGACATTCAGAGTCAAATCGTGGAAGTTTATGGTGAAGAAGCAATTAGCGGACAACATGTAACGAAATGGTGTCCTTCTTTTCAATCAAGCATACAGAATGTCGAAAACCGCAATATAGCAGGGAGAGACCAGCCAAATTCTTCAAGGCACGAATTGAAGAAATTATTCCAAAATGAACGACGGGTAACTGAGGGAAATCTCGTCAGATCTGGAACTGAGCTATGGTTTCTTATCGGCTTCGATATCCAAGACAGTGCTGTGAAATCAACATGCTTAGCTATGCTACTTACTAATGATATTCATAAGCAAAGTCTTTTGGAGCTAATTGTATGTTGAAAATATTGGAAATTTGAATATCATACTGCTTAAGATGCTTAGGGCCGTGGGTAGCCTAGTGGTTAGAGCATCGGACTCCAGACCGGAAGGCCTGGGTTCGATGCCTGATGCCACCAAATACCCTCCGAGTACACAAGGAGTACGAGCTCGTTAAATCAGTGGGTCTGTAGTCTTGTAGGCTGAGTCACGAGCGCAGGGACTGGAGAATGTCCCCCCCCCTTTCTTTTTCCATGCAGAAATTGTGGAGGTGGAGATAGCTGGTGTCGCTATCTATCGTCCCTTCGGGGAATTTCGCCGAGCTAAATCGTACTGTCACCTGTACGGTGCTCAAGGCCAACGACAGGCGTACCTCTAGCCCCATGCCACGATGAATTTCGTGGGCCTCGATCTGACTACGCCAGACAGGTGGCATTAGAAACAACAACAACAAGATATTCAAAGTTTGTTCAGATGATGCCTTTTTAAATTTTGAATACGATCTATAAATTTCCTTTTTTGAGTTTTCTGGTTTACATGCTTTACTTATTGCAATATTGTGCATGAAAATCTGGAAAAGAAATAAGGTGTATGTAATGGTATACAGAGCAATATATGTACTAGAGGAGTACATATTTGTTATTTTGATACGCAATGACAGTATATTATCTGTTACCATCCGAAATATTTCCAACTACTTAAAACGTAAAAATCTTTTAAAAGTTGCGAAGTGGATGAAAAGATTTTTCTACATACATATTCATGCTAAGATAATTATTAATTACAAAATTTTTAAAAATGAGTCATGAAACAAAAGATAAAAACATGAAATTTTTTCTTCTTTTTATAGGTTTGTTTTATCAAAAATGCATATCTGGAGGTATATACTAAATCTGCATTCGCCTTATTCGTACCCGAATGATGATTAAGTATCCTCTTTTCAAACAAAAGATTTAAAAGAAGGAAAAAAGACAATCTTTTTGGCATGAGATCCGGAAAAATAAGCAAGTGATAAGACAGTATTAAGTATTTGCGTGATTAAGATTTTTCCTCTTTTTCCTGACATAATATTAAGAAGTTCGGTATTATTAGTTTAAGCACTAAGAGATTTAAGCACTGAAGTACCTGTGCATTATTACTTGCCAGCATTGGCTGGCTGTGTTACAATTTTCAGTTTTAGTTGAATGCTGATCAGAATCAATATCATTCGATTATTTCAGAAGGGAAAAATATGAAATGAATCGGATATTGAATATCTTCTTAATTGTACTTTTAGTAGCCAAAATTTGTGTTAAGTTATAATGAAAAATGAAGATTTAATTTGTATTAAATGATTCAAATTTCAGTAGAATATACGATTTTTTATGATTTATTTCATTATATATGTTCAAGGTACGTATTTATTTCCGTCAATGACAAAGAGAGTTTTGCCTTTTTTAATGAACAATTAACACTAAAAAATTTACTTAAGAGCTGTTTTCTTTATCTTACATTGAAGAAGAAAGATAGAGAAAACAAAAGAAACACATTAAAGAATCAAAGTTCAATCAATACGTCTTCTCACTGTTTAACATCAAGAAATTTAAAAGAAAAATTTCAATTTTTTGTGATTATAGTTGATAAATAATAGCACGGATGTTCAAGTAACATTTGTCAAATAAAAGGATAGGGTTTAATACTTAATTCAACCTGCTTCTTTTATCAGATTTATTATAAATTTTTAACATTAATCGATGAATTGGTAAATGAAATTTAAAATAATAGGAATCACAATAATTCACGTTTACCCAGTTCCGTGAAAACCCCCAAAACGAATAATTAAGTATACAAAACCCTTATATGCAACATTAATTTTGAACATGTTATTAAAAAAATCTGATTAAATTTTTGTGTTTGAAGAACTCAAAGAATATTAGATGATATATTTTATAATTTAGTCACTATTATTAGAGAGAACACTGGTTAGTGTTTAACAATCAAATTTTTAATGATTCGTGAATACTTAAGTCATGCATTTGTGAAATATTCATGTATTTCAAATTTTAAAATAAGTTTATCTCATTTACTTTTCATTTATTAAAGACTTCCTCATCTAATTCCAACTTATCATCACAAACAGATTTTAATTTAAATAATAAGTCTTCACACGATTTTTATTGAAATTCAGTTAAATGGATTTAAAAGTATATCTGAATAAAATGGACGGTGAGAGTTTTAATGTTCGTGTTTCATATTTAACAGTAATGAGAGCTCAACTATGGACTATTAAAATACTATGCTCATTCGTTTAAAATGAAGAGAATCATCTTTCACTTAGGTCTAATGAGTACTGCATGTAGAATTAACTTAGTGACGCATAACTGTAAAAAGAATTTAATCGTTTTACTAATAGTTCTTATAATAAATAAAAGTTCTATAAAAATAAAGCGAAATGGATTGTATATAATTCTAAATGATAAAAATTGCTTTCATAAATAGAATAGAATACAGATCGAAAGTTATACTAAAATAAAGTAATTCTATTTTGGAGTTATTAATATTTAAAGTACTAACCAATCTATATATATATAAATGGATGTTTGTATATATGACCTAGCTTCGCTTCAACACCATTCAACCGATCACTATGAAAATTAGTATGCTTTCGTGAAGAAGGTTTTTGTGCTACCCGCTTTGTTACAGCTCCTCCTAGGAGGTGCTACAGCATATCAACAGCGGCACCGTTCAATAAATCACCAAGTTGCCAACAATGTCGCCAAAAAGATTCCAACTTGACTCTGTCGCAAACATTTCACTATGTTTCCATTCAATCGCCATTCTAATGTAAGGAAACGGCGTTGCTTGCAAATATTACAATTTTAACATAAAATGAATACAATAGGAAGTAATATTAGTGTATTACATATCCAGAAATAAATTATTTATACTATTTTAAGCCTTTATTACACAAAATTTGTAACAATTTTACTGAGCAGAGATGAGCTTAGGAAGGTGTTTTCAAAAGTCGACCCACAAGAGAGATACATGGCCGTTATAAATATTAAAAAAATTTCCCTTTTTATCAGCTATTAGATCTACAGACTTAAGATTTAAGAAACATGGTTGGGAGCCTTGTATCATAGATACTTCTGATCTGATTATTTTGAGAGTGAGTCATATTTAAGTGACACAATAAAGCAATACTAGAGCTACTGGCGAAGAATCTTGTAATTTTGAACCTTAGTCAAGTGATGAAGACGATGCTTGAGTTGGCACCCTCTCTTATAACTACCACACCTTGCCAACGAGAGTGCATTGAGCCTCTACAGATGAAACTTGTTTTGACCCCTCTACACGGCGGGTCCTCAGTGGCACCCGAATTCGAACCCGTGACATTTCTGCCACGAGTTCGGGACCATAATCACTACAAATTTCAATTTTGAATGTTAATTGGCTAGTGGAAAAGTGAAAGTTTTTATTGTAAAAATTTTTATACACATATTTTATAAATGTTTTGAATTTATGCTTTTGTTATATGAATTAAATATAACCGCGTTTCGAAAGCGAGTTCAATACGTTTGTCTTCTTGATATTTTTGGGAAAAAATACCTTGGTAGTATAAGTAGAAGTTTTATGAGTAAAATTATTCGGTAAGTAGTTTTGGAGAAACAAAATAAAATAAATAATTAACCTTTCCTTCCTATAACTTGAACTTAGAATCAAAAAGAACTACTGATACAATATCAGTTTCTTTTTTTATCGAGTTTTTAAAACTATTTGTATCAAAATTACGACGATTTCAATGAAGGAAAAATTTTAATGAAAAAAACGGGAAACACTTATACTGTTCAATAATCAGACAAAATGTATTCAGATAATGGTAAATTTCTTCTTCATTTCTTTGATTTATTTGTCTTGATAAGTTTATCACTTTTTAATTTATTTCAAATACCATTGAAGATTCTTAGGCCTTATTTTACTAAACAGAAGTTTTACAAAATTTTGTAATATTCCTGGCAATGATTAAGTTATCTTTTAACAGGGAAAAATATGGCAGTTTACATAAGCAATATGCTTGATGAAATTTAGCACAACTGATCGATATTTATTCTTTCTTTTAAATAATAATTTGCTTAATTAAGTATTAAAATTTAAAATAAAATGTTTTTTTCTTTAAAAAATAACATTTTTGAAATTTTTTTTCATAATTAATTTATGATTAGTTTATAGTTTTAAAATATATCATTCTTTTAACAGCCATATTTTTGTAAATCCAAATTACAAAATCCTTTTTTACATTGAAATGAATATAATCATAAAAGTATGTATCGAAAAAATATAGTTTGTGAAAATATTGTGTGATTCGACATACTAACATATCCATGCAATTTTATTAATACAAAACAATTCTTAAAATGAATCTTAAACTGATCCGGTGTTTAAAGAATTGCCAATTTAGATCTTAAGTTTATTACAATATCATTATAATTTTCTTTTTTTAAATGATAAATCTATATATAAAGGTTGTTTTTTTAGAGGTATAGAACTTTAAATTGCAATAAAACAACGATGTATTATTCGATTGACATGAATTTTTTTTATTCGAAAGATAATCTTGTGGCATTACATTTTAAATATGATCAAGCAAGGCGTAGATTCGTCGAATGGGCCCAAAACGAGATTGCCGTTGTTCCCGATTTTCATAAGCGAATTTTGTTTAGCGATAAAGCGCACTTCTGGTTGAATGGCTACGTCAACAAACAAAACTGCCGCATTTGGAGTGAAGCTAATCCACAAGTGTATGTCGAAACACCGTTACATCCAGAAAAACTGACTGTTTGGTGCGCATTAAGGGCTGGTGGAATCATTCGTCCGTACTTCTTCAAAAACGATGAAGGCCACAACGTTACAGTCAATGGTGATCGGTATAGAGCCATGATTACTAACGTTTTCATTCCTGAATTGAACAATCATGATGTACAGGATCTATGGTTCCAACAAGATGGCGCAACATGTCACACAGCTCGTGCCACAATCAATTTATTGAAAGACACGTTTAGTGACCGCCTAATTTCACGTTTTGGACCTGTGAATTGGCCTCCAAGATCTTGTGATTTAACACCGCTAGACTATTTTCTGTGGGGCTATGTAAAGTCATTGATCTATGCGGGTAAGCCACAAACGCTTGACCATTTGGAAGACAACAGTCGCCGTGTTATTGCCGATATACGGCCACAAATGTTGGAAAAAGTCATCGAAAATTGGACGTCCAGATTGGACTACATCCGAGCCAGCCGTGGCAGTCCTATGCCAGAAATCATATTTAAAATGTAATGCCACAAGATTATCTTTCGAATAAAAAAATTCATGTCAATCGAATAATACATCGTTGTTTTATTGCAATTTAAAGTTCTATACCTCTAAAAACACACTTTATATACAGCATGAATATTTCCATTTTGACACAATTAGGAAACTAGAAGTGTTAGCTGTTATTGCAAATGAGACTTAGATTCAAAATTGAGAAGCAATGTTAATAGTAAGAAGATGCCAAAGCCTTTGCAGAAATATAGGTATTTTTTAAAATCACAAATGAACTTTTATTTAGCATAAAAGGACATCAAGTAGTAAATGTTAAATGACAGAACTTGTTCAGTAAATTTTTCCTAAATGTAAAATCATATTAATATAAAAATCTTTAAGACAAATCTAGAAATTTGTCGATGATATAAAATATTACGCTTAAAGTACTAATATTTACATATTCTTTCTATTGTTTTTTGCATTCATCAGCTTTAAACAACATTTTTATTTCTTACATTTTAAGGTTTATATTGGAATCCGCGTAATGAATCTTAATGCTTTTATTATATCTAGCTTCAATTGTATTTGTATAAATTGATTTGTATTAAACTAGAAACTATTTTCTTACTAACACTCGTATTCACTTGTAAAAAGCAAAAACATCACTTAAGTGAAGAGAAGGTATTAATCTCTAGAGACATTTTAAGACCAAATATTGAAGCATATCAGAAAAGGAAATAAGATATCGGAATAATATCAATCTTATATATATATATATATATATATATATATATATATATATATATATATATATATATATATATATATATATATATATATATATATAACGAGAACAAGTAACATATAAAAAAAACGCATTCCTACTTCGGTCAACAAAGAAAATTTTTATTTTAGTTACTTTTTATTAAACAGTTCTAATTAATATAAAAATATGCATATACATTTGACAGAATCACACTATTAAATGGCAAAATAGAACGCAATTTTCCATATAATTTTTCATTTTCCTTTCTATATAGGGTGTTGGACTATTTTTTTACTTGTTTGTTATTATTTATTCATCATTTAAATCTAATTATTCTAATAAAATAGTACAGTGAAAAAGAAATTACATTCTCATAAATAAGGCCATCCCAGGTGAGATTCGAACCCACGCCCAATAGATAAGAAGTCCGACGCGCTATCTATCCATTGCGCTGCAGGAATACGGCGAGCGATTTATCTTTCTATATATGCTGTTGGACTATTATTTTTGTTTGTTACTATTTATTCATTTTTTAATTTTATTAATGAATTAACTTATGAAAAAACTGTATTAACATCAAGTGTCATCCACTACAAGTTGAAAAAAATGCATTTGAACTTGAATTGATGAATAGAAAGTATTTTATTAACGACTCAAAATTTGAACAATATATACATACGGAGGGAGTGAACTAATAGTAGGAATTGAAAAATGATTTCAATGATGTACTCTCTAATTTCTCTTAACAGTACACTAATTAAAATAATCATAACATAATCTTCGCATCATCTTTTCATCTTTTCTAGACATTTTTAATATGTTGATTGTTTATCTTAAATTCAACTTAAAATAGAAATCGATTGCCTTTTGTATCTTTAATAGTAAATATTCCATAAAAGCATTGCCCTGTTTTGTTCAAAAACCCCAGTGGCCCCATGATTAAAACCGATAAATTTGCAGATAATCATGTACAAATTTTGTAAGAAATTTGAGCCACCAAAGACTAGAATAGAAAGGAAAAAAGAGGAATATTTGTAGAATTTCAGCCAATTGTGATCTCCTTTTTTATTTACGGGATCTTCCTTTTCCTTCAAGATTTATTTCAGGCTGTGGGTATGTGAAACAGCGGCTGAAGATATACAAGGGCTATGGTGAAAAATTCCTTGTTCAATTCCTACCATTAGGTCACTCTCTATATATTTAACTTGTTCAAATTTTCAATCGTTAATAAAATACATTTTAAAACACTCAATTGATATGAAATTTTATACACACGATTATTTTGGATGACAATACGGTAATTTAATTTTAATTAATAAAAATTAATTGATTGAAACTAATTATTCAAAGAATTACAGATACAGTCACGTTGGCTTCATTTTAAGCGACTTGGGTGAAAACTTTAAAAGATTTTTCTTTCTTACGTTTTATAGCATTCAGTTGAACTGAAAATTTCTATACACGATTGTTTTGGATGACAATACTATACTTTAATGATAATTAATAGAAATTAATTGTCATTTAATATTGTGATTCTGTCATATGTATATACATTTTTATATTAATTGTAACTATTTGATAAAAAGTAACTATAAAATAAAAAATTTTCTTTGTTGTTTCTTAGTAGGAATTGACTTAATTTTTTTATATTACTTGTTTTTAAACTATGGACAAGCAATAAGAATGGCACCTGAGATAGGGAACCGTTCCCGAATTCCGTACTACACCACGGGAGGACATTGTGCATGCGTCCCATTTAACCTTCAGAATTTGGAGTAAAATGAGCAAGAACGCCCCTTTAGATCGATGCTTTAAAAAGTTCAGTATGTCCATTTTTTCAACACATGGCATGATTAACGTTTTCACGTTAGAATTGGAAGAGGGGACAAAAAATAATACCATCGAACAATTATTGTACAATGGTGGCGTGATACAGCAGTTGTGCCTCAGCCAAAGTACTAAATGAGAAAAAAATGGAGGTATGGCCATACAAGGGAAATTGGCAAAAATTTCCGCGTTTTTGAACAATGATCAAACAATAAGAAAGGCACCTGAGACGAGGAATCTTCCCCAAATTTCATGTTACGTTCCCAGAGGATATGGTGTATCCGTTTCATTGAACCTTTAGAATTCGTCTGAAACTGTGGAAGAACATCTCTTTATATCCGTGCTTTGAAAAGTCCAATATGTCCATTTTCAACACATGGGAGGTGATTAGGGATTTCATGTTAGAATGAAGAGAGAGGACGAAAAATATCACCATCGAATGATTAAGGGAGGATCGAAAAAGGGAGGGGTATGGACTGTTGGTTCTCGTACAGAAGTTGTGCTCCAGCCAAACAAGAGAAAAAACTGGGGTACAACATACGAGGACTATTGGTGAAAAATTCCATATTTTGATTTATGGACAAGCAATAAGAAAGGCACCTGAAATGAGAAATGTTTCCCAAATTCTATGTTATATCACGAGGGGTTATAGCGTAAGCGTTCCATTGAACCTTCAGAATTTTGTGGAAACTGGGCGAGAGCATCCCTTTAGATAGAGGCTTTGAAAAGTCTAATATGTCCATTTCCGAGACATGTGGTGGTTAAGGACATTGTAAAATGAAGAGAGGGACGAAAAATATCACCATCAAATAACTATCACACTGTTGTGAAAAGGACAGGGAAGATTCTTCTGGATAAAAGGAGATGAAATGTTTCTGAATCACTTGGTACGGTAGCTATGCTGCACCCAAAGTACTAAATGAAAAAAATGCGATGCAGTATATGTGTGTATCGCCGAGTTCTGTTGATTGACATACATCAGCCGTTTTTATCTTATGCATGCTAATTGATTAAACATCAATCAACCATGACCTTCGCCACAGTGGCCATGTGGATTGATTTCAGAATATCCTTGAAATGTAGCATCATCTCAGAGCAATTTATCATTAATTATTATAATCAAAGACTTAACTCTATTTAGCAAGATATAGATGCTTCATAATGCAAATAACTATACAGTAAAAATGATACTATGTTTAGCAGAATTGAGCGTCAAACTGAACACTTGCCTGATAAAGGTACTTCAAAGTTCTTCGACCACAGACTAGGGAAAGGCCAAACGTTACCAAAAGAAAAAGGGTAATAGTTAATATTGAATATAAAAATACACACACACTCTCCTCGCGTCTAACAATTTTCTGAACGTGATCGTATTGAATATGAAAACTGATGATGCGTTGAAACTCCTGGACATACGTGCCCACAGCGACTGAACAGTTTGTAATATGCCCACCTCCATATTTCTCACCAGACTACAAGAAAGAGATACACGCATACACAGAAAGTAAGGGAGAGAAAAAAAAAGAAATCACCAACCCCCTCTTCTCACGTTTGAAAGCAACAATGCTCAGAAAACTGCTTTTCGAAATCGAATTTTTCGTGCGTGTCTCGCAATAGGTTGAAGCGGAAGACGACGATAAAAAATAAAAGAAAGAATAAATAATAAAACTTTTCTTCAACCCCCTTTTTTTTAAGGTTTCTGAGATTCCAGGGTGGAAAAATAAATTGTGGGAAGTACGCGGCATGCGTGTGAAAAGATAAGGTTGGTCTTGCTCTCTTGCTGTGTCAGGAGCACATTTTTGCATCGATCCGAATAGACCTCTACTCTCCGTCTCACATTCCTCCTTTCTATCCGACAAATCATCAACCCCCTTGCACCATCCCCTCCTTTGGTCCGTCCCATCCAGAAGGGTGGACGATTGTTCCTTATCAATTCTTTTCTTTTGTTCTTTTCTGCGTGGTTTCGAATGTCACTTCAGTAGAGAAATGATGAGGTAGTATAACTGTGCTGGGATATTTATTAGGCTCAAAAAATCTTTGTGTAGAAATTTCCCATCTCTTCTTTTTAGTTCCTTTCCAAATTTCTAAAAGAGGCTAAAAATTTACGACTACTTTCAATCATGTTCCGTATAAAATTACTTTCTCGTTCTTTTTTTTTTTGTTCCTTTATAAAATTTACCGTTTCTCTTCTTGTAACTTTACTTTCGAAACAATGACGCAATGCAATGACAGTAGATTATTTTGACACAAAGTTTTTTTTCTTTTAAAAAAAGAGAGTAGGAATTTTAGATTTTTCATGCTACACGTTTTCTTTAATGGTCCTTTGAAAACCTTAATACTTTTGCATTAAATACAAAGAAATTTTTTTTTACGTTTTTCTTTCCATATTTAAACATTTTGTTGTTGTTGTTGTGTAAATAAATAAGCATAATCTCATGTTATTTTTAACAATTTACATGTTTTATTCAAACGTCAAAGCAATTTTCAACTTTCTATTTGTGTGAATTCTACTGAATATATCGATGCTAATTGGTTTGTCCTATTCTAAATTTTGAAAATTTCTGAGCTACTGAATAGGTGTTTTGAACACAGTTAGAATAGATCATATGGATTCTTTTCAATACTGTACCTAAAATAAGAGTCTAGATATCTCTCTCTTTTCAATCTTGAGGAACGTGGAAAGATTCATTTGCAATAGGAAGAAAAACAGATTCTCAGTGAAGAATGTGTGTGTCGTACTATATCTACAAAGTCACAATTTTAAAATATATATATATATATATTATTATCTATTTCTATTCCTTCATAGTACATAAGAACATATGTGTTTTTCTTTCATCTTATGTGTTTTTCTTCCCGCTATGAGGGTTTATTTTTAAATTTTAAATGATATCAAGTAATTTCCCTCGGAAGAAGTGTTCGATATGAGTATTTTTGAACCGTAAAAACCTTTTCGTTCATTTTATTGGGTGAATAATAGTTTAATTTGTAAACAGTTTTTTTTAAAGAAGCTGACTTCTCTATGAGCAATAAATTTTGTTGAAAGTTTATTGTAATTAGAATTTAATAGCTGTAATTATTCGATAAGAGTTAATATGAAGTTTTACTTAAGCCATATTTATAATCGACAGTGTGTAACCTATCTTTATTTTACGATGCAATTTTAAATCTAGGATATTTTAAGTAACCGAACAAATAAATGCATAAATCATTTGTTTTTAATATTGATGCTGGCATTAAATAACTGATAGTATTTTGGTTATACAGAAGGAAGTTATGCGTACTATTCAATCCTTTTGCTGAAAATTTTTCATGTTAACTTTAATATCAGTATATCCAGTAAATTCAAAATTAAATCATATAGCATTTCATAAAAATGCAAAAATGTTGTATTGTTAACCAATCAGCTCTCAAATCTACTAATTTTCACAAAAGAATGAAGCATTAAAATATTTCGAATGTATTTTCGAATATTTCTTAAGCATGTGCATTTGTAATAAAATCATTTCAAACAGTTCACTCCCAATTTCAGTGAAATTGTATATTCAGTAAAATAGTTTTCTGTGGATATTATCTTTACAAAAGAAAGAAGCCAACAAAATGATGGGTGGGAATTTTCTGAAGAGCAGTCAGTAGGGTAAAAAAGTAGGTCTAAAAAGATAGAGAATTACATTAAGAATTACAATACATTAAGAACTTGTGAGACTATTGACGAACTGGAGATTACTTAATTCTCAGATTTTTAGCAAGCATGTTTAAAATGAACCATGAAATACTTTACAGATAAATGAAATCTACGTTTTATTAAACCTATTACTAACGTACACGTTGACCTCCTGAGAAAATTAGTGTAATATGTATCGCACCAGAAACATACAATGTGTGCGTGTTAGTACATCATAAAAACATTATCGAAGAATCAAAAGAGCGGGTTTTGATTGGGTTATCCACGATTAATTTAAAGATACCACGAGTTAAAATGTTACCTGATTGCGAAATGTGAATATTAAGTTAATGAAATGTTTTAAACCTGTCATTCACAATTTCCTATTTAGAAAAGATAATTCAAACAAAATAAAATGATCTGGTAGGAAAAAGATTTTGACAGTGTTGGCAGATAAAAAATATTTTTTTTCGATTATCAACTGAAAAATTGTCTTCCAATCCGTGAAAAAGTTCGAAGGGTTTTAGAAAAAAGATTTCTTATTTAACAGTTGGAAGAGTCTTAAATCAAATACGAATACAGTATTTATGAAATGATGACTAAAGGTGTTGAAGTATCATTGACAAGATAGACAAACGAGTTAAAAGTGTCGTGTCATGGAAGAATGAGTTGAAACAAATTATATAATCGGATAAAAATAAATTTAACCTTGTGTGTGTGTGATGCTTTTAATGACTAGAAATAACTGTTTCCAAGAACTGAAAGAACTCTTGTATCGATAGATTAGAGGAGAATTAATAATGGTTTGAAAAGCCTTCAGTCAAGATAAATTGTGTGATTTATAGCGAATTTCAGAACTTATTGACGATATTAAGCTGTGCTATATGACAGAAATGGACAATTTTTTTGGCTCTCGTGACACATTGTGGGAGCGGAGTATACCGGAGGGCCAAACTTTTTTTTTTAAATTATCGCATTTTTGTAAAATAATAAATACAAGTTAAACACAAGTAATATAAAAAAATTTAAGTCAATTCCTACTTAGGTGAACAAAGAAAATTGCCATCAGCTAAGAAAATGATTGCCGAATGCTTAGCTAAGATTCGTGTTCTATCATATACTTTTTAATCCTTTTTTGATACATAAAATTACTAAATTTTGCCCAAATATTAAACTTATGATCCTTTTAATTTGCAATTTTTTACCGTATAAATTAATCAATTTTGAACTCAAATGGGAGTAATTCCTGTATAATTTAATTTATTATTTTTATTTTAAACCTATTTTAAAAAGCTTAAAGCATAAGAAGCAAAGAACAATAAGATAACAGTAAATCAGAAAGTGTTCCCATATGACTTCAATTTCTTCAACTCAACTTCCTTCAAACTCAACTATAAAGTCCACATCACCATATTATTCTACGTGAGAAATTTTAAGGGGCTAGAAATTCGAACCTATGGTTCTTTTCCAGATTACCATAGCGTAAATTTGAGATAAATATTCAGAGAGGGTGCTATGTTCTTTAAGTAAATAATAATTGTAAATCATTTTCTCATTATCTAGACATTTTGCAACTTTCTTTTTTCTTATATTCTAATCTTAAAGAAACCAGAACAAACGATGATATACATATCTTGTAAGTAAAAATACCAAGAATAGAATGTATTTCTTATATCTGATCAAATAATGACCATTACCACAGTTGCTTTTTAAAAGCTCTTCTCACAGGTATTAAAAGTAATCCTTACGATCAAATACACTGCTCAAAACAATTAAGTGATTAAGTGAGTTTAGTAGGATGCTAGAGGCCTTTGATCAACAAATTTTAACAAAAACGAAACAGGTGATATTTAAAAGGAAGCTATATAGCGTTTATGAAGCTGAGAATAAGGGAATTTTGTTGGTGGCATAGAAAACTACACGTTTCAAATATGGAGTAAGCAAACGATCTGCGGCATTACTTCTTTATAAATGGATTAAAACTAGTCGATATGCACTGAAGGTTTTTTAATGATGAATATAGTGTCTAAACTATATGTCTTAGCCGAATGGTAGCCTGGAGAGCCGTTGGTGGTTAAGATGTGAATCAAATGGCATTCGTTATAGTGGAAGTTCTAGGAATGTCCCAAAGTGTTATTTACAGACTATAGAATTAATTTTCTGAAACTAAAAATGTTCGTAAAAAAAGGTAGCACTTTCGGACGATATTGGTACCAGAGTTTAGAATCAAAACTTTTGAAACCAATTCTACCATGTGGGTTTGTATGCTGTCAAACTTATGGTTTGTGTTTCGTTGACAGAGGACTCCTGTACTTTTCTCAGAAGGTGGGCACAGGAGCATTTCCAATGAGGAAAAGATGAGTGGAGCAATGAACGAATACCACTTCAAAGTACTACTTGACAATACGCAACTTCTCATCCTGCATTTGGACATGGAAGGAAGTGGAGTGAAGGTCTGAGCTAGTATTTCTATCAATGACAAAGACTATTAGTATATATTATTGGGAATGAAGTACTAACGGCTCAGAGTTATAAAGATAAGATATTTAGATTTATTGTTATCTTTAAACAATTAGCAATTGAAAAGGAATTCATTCTTGTGGATGATATAACGCCAAGCCACATTCTACTCAACTAGTGGAGAGTTACCGTTTAGATGTAAGAATCCTTGTAATGGATTCGTTATCATATTTCCCAGATGTGAAAACACCAAAACACATTGAGGACATTCTAAGAAGGGTTTGCTAGTCACTTATTATTCCCCAAAGCAATTCATCAGTTGGAAAGCTTTCTTCTATGGGAGTGGAAGAGAAAACCTTGGTGTTTCTAATTGATAACCTCCTTGATTCTATCTCTCACAGGTGTGTGACATTGCTTTGGTTCAGGAAAAAATACTTCTTATTGCAATTCATTTTTAATCTAGAAATTACATTTTTTATGTAATATGCGTAAAATGTGTCTTTTTTGTTATCCGACAAATAACGTCAATAAAATTTAAGCATTACTTTTTTAATGATTCTTTTTCTTTTCTCATATCTTACAACATCTACACATCGCATATCACTAAGCAAAACCTTTTCTCATCTCTCAGTAATTTATATCTATAAAGTCATAATATCCCCTAATTGTTGGAGCAGCGCATATTCAAGACTTTCATTAATACCAACTTGTTAATATTCTTGAATTCAAGACTTTCAGGCTTCAATTAACCGCTTTGATCAAACATAGTTAAAGAAATTTTAATAAGAAAACTTTTATCTCTCTCTCTCTCTCTCTCTCTCTCTCTCTCTATATATATATATATATATATATATATATATATATATATATATATATATATATAAAATAAAGCAGAAAGTAGAAACAAAGTCAACTTTACTCCCATTTAGTATAATGTTTAAAGTTTTCTTGTTTGTCGGTCGTACGCCATGTGACTAAAGCGTAAAAAATTGTGACAACAATCTTAATTTTGAAATCAATCTTAAATTTGTGATTTTGTTAAAGGTATTTTTGATAGTATAAAGTTAAATTAAATCATAATTTTCCAAATTTCTAGTAGTTCAAACGATATTTTAACAACTCGTGCAGAAATTTTAACCAAAAAAAATATGCTGCTCTTAAAAAACATTTCCTATGCACATGTGCTCCATACTTATTGAATGTTTTTACTTACGCAGATGAATGACATTTACTATTTCTCCTCACCGTGTAGATGTAATAGCGGAAATAACAAGTTATTTCATCTTTTCCAAATCTCTTTGTCACAGAGAAGGATCCAGACTCCATAATTACTTTGGCAATGAAGGACCTTGACAGTTCGCCAGATTAAAGAAAAGCGCCCGTTTTCGCAGCGAACTTGTTTATACTTAATGAGTAATTAAAAGGATTAAATAAGTCGAGACAACAATGCGTCAAAAGAAAAGACAAAGCTGCGAAGAAAACAATGACTCCATCGAGAGATAAGTGTTTAGCGCTTGAGATGGCTTCGGTACAATGCCGGGTTTTAGTTTTGCGTTATTAACTGATCCCTACAGTTCGTTATAGACCTCTGCATGAAAAAAATCAGTATTTAAGTACGATGGGTTTTTAAATACGTTCACTAAAGAGAGATAAGCACATGCCTATATTAAAATATAAAATATGTTTCTCAGAAAGGATACCTGAAATCTTTGATTTGGTGATTTTGGTAACTGCTTTTTGAGTACAATGTGTAATTGGCAGAGGAAATAAAATTTGAAGAATCTTCACGAGATAAATTTTTTTTTTATTTTAGAACATATCCTTAACTTCATCATGCTTGTGTAAAAGTGCTATTGGAATTTACTCTGTTAATGTATTTCTTTCGCAAAAAATCTTTTTATATAAAAAAAGGAAATCTTTTGGAATGTTGGAATGAATTATGAGAATAATAAATAATCTAAACATGAAATTCTTTGTTTTGCTCATTGATTATGTGCTAGTTTTTTTATACTTATTAATTCTGTGACTAATTCTATGTGTTTAAAAGTATAAAAAAAAGTTTAGTTTTCCTTAAAGAAGATAACATGGTTTATATATGTTTTGCTTCCTCTATTTATAATCCAGGTTACAAAAATACCCAATATAGTCAAGGGGGTAATGCTGAAAACTCATTGTATTTTAGAGATGAGAGTTTAAGTAATTCAATTTGGACTGAAGCAAGTGAAATGAATGTGGCTTAGCTTAGCTGACAATCAACGCTGGTTAAGAAGAATCGATGACTCAGTTCTCTTCTCTTAGGCTAACATCAAACTCTAAAAATTTAATTCACGTCTTTTATTTAAGATTGAAATTCAAATAAAGAAAACTTTTCAGTGAAATTAATGATATTTTGATAATATAAAGATGAATCTTAATAATTTAGTTATGAAATATCTTAAATTAAATGATGAAAGAAAGACTTATTATTGAAGATTACGTCTAACTGTTGTTAGTGATATTAATTAGAATGACGAATATTTTTATAATTACATATTTCTCTTTAAAAAAATTACCTTAAATTACTTATTAGAAAGTTTTTCGAAAATAAATAAATAAACTGTACTCCTTTTAAACAAGACATCTTTGCACGGTAGAGCTTCAGCCTTTTCTTCTTGTCTGAAGCTTATTTAGAAAATACAAATAAATAGAGGATTCGAAATTTAAAAGCTTTTTTTAATTCCGATATAATGCAACGGTATATCGTTTCTCTTCAACCTTGTAAATTATTTCCTCAATCCGATAAAAGCTACCATAATTGATTCCTTCCTCTTGAAAAACTTCCTTTTTTCTCCTTCAGAAACAACCCACGTTTTAATCCTGTGGGACTTTTCGATCCTAGAAAAATGTGAAATTCGAAAATCTTTGCTGATACCGACTTCACCGATGTTTTTACTCTTATTCAATACGATATTTTATGTTGTCTCGTCAATAATAACCGCTCGTGAGGCTGAAATCCCGAGTGAGGTCAGAAAAGATATCACTGCTTTCAGAATCTAAGTAATACGGCGTCGTATTTCATCCGTGCTTTAGTTTTATTGGGAAATTTTAGAACGCGGAAAGCTTTTATACTTTGAACTCAATTTAGAAGGAATGCAGGAAATTGCTTGCATGTTTTACTAAGCACGTTTTGATTATCGCAGCGAATCACGTTTTCTTTATCTTTTCGAAGAAAATATTAGTTTTTAAGAAAGAGTATAAAAGCTGTACTTTTTTATTATTGAGATTTTACCAAGTCGGTCGCTTATGAATAACAACCAAGTTAGATTGTATTCAGATAAAAACTGAGGTAGGGGGTAATAAGTATAAAATGAATAAATGAAACATCTCTTACTAACATTGTATATTTAACGCTAAGGACATGCTAAATATCCAATTTCATATTTATAAAGAAATTTAGTTAAGGGTACCAGCACGTACTCTAAAGAGTAAAGCGCCAAAATTAAGATTCTTTGTATGTGGAACATATATCTTTAAAAATTTCCAATAGAGCTTAGATTTTTCTGTGATCTTAATAAAATATTTTAATTATTCTGTACAAGTACAAAAATAAATTTTATTTAAATAAAAAAAGGTTTCTGTTTAATTATAGTTGGATGTAAAATTTTTGAGAACTCATAATACATGCTTATGCTTAGGTACCATTTTTAAAAAAAAGTATCACTTAAATAAATAAAATATTTTTTGCACATATATAAAATAATACACAAAATATAGTGAACCTATTTTTTTATTAAAGTATTAAGATAGTTTCTTTAAAAAAATTATAAAACATTATATAATTTTGATAATTTCTATTTTTCTCCTCTTTTCGCACATAAAACTATTTTTTTTCTTTAAAAAAATACTATGTACCACTTTGACTAAAAAAAGTATCTTCAATATATACACAGGTATCCTGTGTAGAAGTACAAAAAATTTGAAATCATATAAAGCGATAGTTTTTTTAAAGTGTACCTAAAAGAAAAAAATTATGCTTTGGAGAAAAGTGAAAAAAACTAAACGATTGTAAGCGTTTGTTTACATTTTTGCCAATTACTTTTTCATAGTTTAAGGTTATTTTATCAACGAACGTATAAATGTTTTACATTTTTAGACTCAGAAAAATATGCACTTTTTTTTAATACTAAAAAAAAAATCGATTTTTTGCATGTGTTTGATGTCTTGGTTCTCTTAATTTAGCAAAAACTTAAATGTATGTTGTTTTCCGAACCTATTGATCATTTGAAAATAAAGAGTAGGGAGTAGTGAATGAGGGTTTATTAACTTCGTTCTCTTGAAGCAACACGAGGGCTGTTGGCGACGCAACTCGTCTTGTTGAACCATGTTCAAGTGACGAAGATGACATCTGAACGGACATTGCACTCTCCTAACTTTCACAACAAGTCAGCGTGAGAAATTTGAGCACTGACAGATTTAACGAGCATCAGTCTCTCGATACGGTGATATCTTTAGTGGGACGAGGACTTGAGCTGCCAACTCGCCACAAGAACAGAGAGGGATATTGTTATCGATGTGTGCTTAAAAAAATATCTGTAAGATTTGTCATGTTATTTAAAGAAAAGTAAGCTCTCAATTGTTTACATTAGATGCATTTTGGAATATTCCAGCGACTAATCACATTACAAACAGGTAATATAAAAAAAATTAGGTCAATTCATACTTAGGTCAACAAAGGAAATTTTTATTTTAGTTAATTAAATTTAATTAATGAATTGATATTTGAAAAAAAACTGTTTTTACATCAAGTATGATCCTCTACAAGTTTCAAATGAGGGGATGAATAAACAAGTAATATGTAAAAATTTTTTAAGTCAATTCCTACTTAAATCAACAAAGAAATATTGTATTTTAGCTACTTTTTGTTAAATAGTTAAAATTAATATAAAAATGTATATACATATCACAGAAGCACAACATTAAGTTGTAATTATTTTTATTAATTATCATTAAAGTATCGTATTGTCATCCAAAATAATCGTGTTTATTAAATTTCAGTTCAACTGAATGCTTTAAGACGTGAGAAAAAAAAATATTTTCAAATTTTTACTCAAGTCGCCAAAAGGGTCACTAAGTTGCCAATAATGACGCCAACATGGCCGTATTTGTAATTCGTTGAAGAATTAGTTTTAATCAATTGTTTTTTATTAATAATAATAAAATTATTGTATTGTCATACAAAATAATCATGCATATAAAATTTCAGCTCAATCGAGCGCTTTAAAATGTATTTTATTAACGATTGAAAATTCCACCAAGTTAAATAAATAAATATATAGAGAGTGTGAGCTAATAGTAGAAATTGAAGAAAATCAGTATTTGAAACCAAAAAAATTCATTCGAAAAACCTACTGGCGCCATCTGTTGCAGCTAGTTCTAACTTCGTCAGAAATAACGCAGAATGAATTTAAAATTAAAAATAAAATTTGATTAATGAATTAATAATTGAAAAAATGTATTAACATAAAGTGTCATCCACTATAAATTTTTAAAAAAATGTATTTGAACTTGAATGGATGAATAAAAAGTATTTTGTTACGATTGAAAATTTGAACATATATATATATATATATATATATATATATATATACATATATTGGGGGGATAGTGAACTAATAGTAGTAGGAATTGAAAAAAAAACTTAAATAATCATCGTTGGATTAAATGAAATTTTCAGGAGACTCGTAAAATTTGTTATGTTTAAGGTCCATTTTCATTTCTGTAATTGGTATTTTGTACGGCCAATAAAGATAATTTTTTACAGACAGTTTTAAATAATTTTATAATTTTTTACCTCTTCCTACAGTAAAAAATTCCCATTCAAATTCTTCCAGATGATTTCCAAAACAGCATTTTAATAAATATCTAAGCCAAAGCATCAGATATCAATTATTTCATATTTTTTGCTAATAAGCATAAAAGCTGTAAAGTGTTGAGATATTTCCCCCATCTTTCTGGACAATTTATCATTCCTATTCGGATCCCAAATATCTTCACACACACACGCACGCACGCACAGATATACGAGGAGTATTCAGAAAATAAAAATCTTTAGTTGAAAAAAAACACACACAATATTCATTGAAAATAAACAATTCTTTAAGATATCTTGAAGCTTTCTTACTTTCTGTACATGGTTATTTCTTACATTTGAACCTTTGCCGTATTTGTTCGCTAGCTTTAGCATTAGGGCAGGAGGTCACCTCATCCTTTAACTTTTCATCTATTCGAAAACATTTACCCCACCGAAAAATTCTATCTTTTCCCCTAAATAACGGTTTTTCCCTCTGCTTAGGGAAAGGATGATAATCGCTATGAGCAAGGTTTGGATTATCGTCTTTTGTTTGACTGATGTGAACTCAAGATTTAATGCACGAGTGGCTGATGATTATAAAACAGAAATTCAGAAGCACATGAACATATACAACAAAGGTTTAAATGTAAGAAGTGATTATATAGAAAGGTGACTGTAACTTCAAGATTTGTAACAGTATTTTTTCTCCCTGTAAATATTGTGCTTTTGATGATTTTATAATTGAAATAAATGGCAAATTTATTTTTGATGCTACTGCCAGATATCTAAAACATGTCTTCGGCAGGAAAAAAATTAAAATAGGTTTGAAATTAATAGCTTAACCCCTTGACTTCCGGTCAAAAGTTACGCTCCCCAGTGCCACTGTTTTTCACAGATTCGTGTATAAGTAGGTCCTTTGCAAACATTGTCAAGGTCATTTTATTACATTCCATAGCCTTCGGAAAAATTTTACAAAAAGCAACGGAAAGAAAATATAGTACTTCGGAAAGACGCATATATACGTCCGGGCAGTGAACACATTGGTAAAACGAGACTTATATATACGTCCGGGCAGTGAACACGTTGGTAAAGCGAGACGTATATATGCGGCGTTGGCACTTAAGAGGTTAAAACATTGATGTCAATGGAAAATACTAACTCATTACTGTATGGTTTATCAAATTCTGTAACACAAATAATGCCACCCTGATAATATCACACACAAAAACAATGTACAGAATCCTATTCTGATTTTACACACACCGTAAAGAAACTAATTTTTATATTGTATCACAAATTAATGCATGGGTTGATTCTAAATTCGTATGGCACAAAGTTGAAAGAATTATAGGATACTCAAGGCATACATTTGTCGTATGTAATGGGTTTCAGCAATCGTAATACTGAAATGTTAACGTGATAATTGCTAGGAAACTGAAGGAAATCTTTTATTGGAATTTTATAACTAAGGCTTAAGAGTAAGGTGAATGCAGCCTAGAAGTTAAGATCACGAGTTTTATAGCCGGTGATGTACGATTCTTGGGTTCCAATACAGCTTCTTTTAAATTATCGTTCGAAATGAGAGGGAACTGTTGTAAGTAATGTTCAAATGTCCTTTTAAAATCTTATTGATATCTGGAGGGGAAATAAAAATACTGGTCAGATGATGTTGTCATTACTTTTTCAAATTTGCGAGGATCACTGTTGATAATATGGTTTAGTTAGAAATTAGTACAAATGCAACACAAGCAGATAAGAATACTCAATAAAGGGTTTTAAGTCTAATTTGTATTAATGGCAATGACGGATGGGAAATAGAAAATATGTCAAATGATGTGTAAAATAACTATAGATGTGGTGGAATGCACTTTACAAATCCTTCAATTGAATAAACTTGCATATAAAATATATGATAAATGCCAAGAAGTAATATCAAACTCAAGGATTATATCATTTTAATTTTAAAATTCACATTTTAGATGATTGTGTATTATTACAAACTAATTTAAAATGCATCAGTTAAAACTCCGTAGATTTTAAAAAGCAACCATTAAAATATTACTTTTTCGTGAATGTTTCTATGTCTTGTATATGCCACCTGACATTCAAGATATGAAAGAATGCCGTAGAATTGGATGCATTAACTGCTTAATGTAATAATATCTGAATTGAGAATGTAATAATATCAGACTATTGATTTTAATCCTATTTTTCAGCGATTTTTTCATAAAAATATGAATAAATTATAAGTTTACAAAATAAAAAATATATTACTAGTTATTAAATTTCGTATATTCAGAAGTTGGTTATATAGTATCTAGCAACTCATTATCTCTGATTGATTTTAATTTTATAAATTTAAATTGAAAAAGAATTTCAACTGCCATTGAATCAAGCAGGTGATGTCATTTTTAAAGTTATTTTAAAGTTTTAAATATTAATGCATGTATAAAAATTAATTATAAAAATAGTCCTATACAAAGAATAGTTTTAACCACGATAAATATATACACTCAGGAACATTGAAAATAGCGACCCAAGAAGGAAGCTCAGTACAATCGCGAAACTTTGCAAATAAGTACAGCGTAATGTGATATGCAAATGATCCAAGTTTTGTGTCAATACGCATGCTCATACACGCCGAGGTGGCGCTACAATCAGGAAGAGGGTGCTATATAAGCCAGCGCAAATTCGAAGATTCATAAACGTGACGATTACCCGCCGATTGTAGGAAGACTTTGGTAAGCGAAACATGCCAGGTAAACGTGCTAGAAGACATTTCTCACAGTTAAGCAAGTTTGAGAGTGGCCTGATCATCGGGATGAAAATTGCAGGCTGGTCGACGTGCCGTGTTGCTGGCCAGGTGGATCGTTCGGAGTGTGCCGTTAGAAATTGTTGGGAGCAGTGGACACGAGAAGGTACCCACGCGCGGAAAACCGGGTCTGGAGCGACCAGGAAGACCACGAGGAGAGAGGATCGAAGGATCGTGCGGCAAGCACTTGTGGACCCCACAGTGACTCGTTCAACGATACGAGCAGACGTAGGCGTAGCAATTGTTCCACAAACAATTTCCAGACACCTTGCAGAAGCAAATCTTAAATCCAAGCGCCCTTTCCGTCCACTCCCTCTAACACCGGAACATCGGCAACTGCGTCTATAGTGGTGCCAAGCCAGATCAACGTGGAATGTCACAGATTGGCAAAAGGTTGTATTTAGTGATGAATTCCGGTTTGTTTTGGGGACAGATGATTACCGTGTACGGGTGTGGAGGCGCCCTGGTGAGTGGTACAATTCCACCACACTGTTCTACGTCACACTGCCCGCACAGCTGGTGTAATGGTCTGGGAGCCATAACCTATGATAGCCGGTCCACTTTAATTGTGATGCGTGGAACCTAAGGGGCCAACGTTACGTTGATGATATTCTTCGACCCCATGTAGGACCTTTTCTAAACGGTCTCCCAGGAGCAATTTTCCAGCAAGATAATGCTCGTCCGCATACAGCAAGAGTTGCTCAAGACTTCCTACGTCATTTTCAGACTCTTCCATGGCCGGCCCGCTCCCCCGATTTGTCCCCTGTAGTGCACGTGTGGGATCAGCTAAAACGGCAGATACCATCGTGTCACTCTGCCCATGATTTAGAGTTGGCCGTTCAAGATTTGTGCGCCCATCTGCCTCAGGACAACATAAGATGTCTAATCAACTCAATGCCGAACCGTGTGGCGTCATGTATTGCAGCTGGAGGTGGTCCAACGCGCTATTGAAGTTGCCCAGTATTTGTGTCGTTGCACACCCTGTATTCATTTAATTGTCTTGTTTTTGAGATCAAGTGAATCTCTCATCTGTGTCATTATGTGTATTAAATTTCATTTCAATCCGATGCTTTTTTCTTGGGTCGCTATTTTCAGTGTTCCTGAGTGTATATAGCTAAAAAATGAGTTTTACAATGAAAGTTTGAAAAATTAATTCAAATATTAATAACATAAAATAATATATATTTCGTACTTAAAACTATGTAAATTATTTTTCTCTCTGCTGAATACATGGCAACCCTCAACGATATTAATACTTCCAATATATGGTAACTACATTGGCTACCACAATAAATAATTTTCACCAAGTTCACGCATTTGTGCCAAACTTTTAGCCAGAAAAATCGTCTGACAAAAAAAACCACAAGAATAAAAGTTAAAAAACGAAGAAATAGTTTTCAAAATAATTATGAAAGCCTCAGAACTGTCATGAATTTTTTCAATAATTTGATTTTATTTCAATTCTTTCTTAAGTTCCTGATTACGTATAAATAACCAAAATACATCGATGGAATTACAAGATATTGCTTAAAAGGTTTATTAATCAAATATGCATATCCAGTGACATTTGTTATTGTTATGAAACAGTTTCTAAAACTAAATACATTATTGGGAAAAATAGGTACTTGAAAAGTAGTACTAACAAGTAAAATACACAGGAATTACATGCATTGTGACTCAAAATTTTTTTTTCATTGACTAATAATTTATTAAGTTAAATATTCCATATTATTGATGTTATTTTTCTATAAAAATCATTTTGAATCTACTTTATAGTTTTGAAATTTCCCCGCGATATATTTTTTTCTACAAATATTGATTTTCACTGAATAAAAAAACCTTGCCTTAACGTTTACTTTGTTCATTTACTTCATTCAATTCCTCATCTGTTTGCCCTTATTTACAATTAATTTATTCATTTTAATTAATATTTCTGTCTTAAAAGACCAATTAAAATTTGTCCTAAGAAAAATTTTCTAGAAAGTTAATACAAGACATAATTTTCTGTTCTAGTAAAATAAAAAAAAAAATGAAGGAACTTCATACAAAGAAAAATTTCAAAAATATTAAGATGTTAGTATAAAATTGCATAATGATTTCACTGATTTAATTTCGTTTTATTAACAATACGAATGATTGTGCTACTGAAATCCAAAAGAAAATTACTATGACTAATAGATGTCTTAATGGAATACGAAAATATATGAAATCGAATTTAATTAAAAGAGAAAAACTCAGATTTTATTGTGTAGAAGTCTTTTAAAATCAGTATTAACTTATGCACGTGAAACTTGGTCCATGTCACGAACAAATAAGAATATGGTAAGTATCTGGGAAAGGAAGATTTTTTAAGAACTATTTTTTTGGAGGAATCCAAGAAATTAGCACATGACGAAGAAGATCAAATTTAGAACTTTATCACACATATAAAGAATCTGACATCGTTAACTTTACCAAAGTACAACGAATTAAATTGGCAGGCAACGTGGTCAGAGTGGACTAAGACCCCACCACTAAAAAAAGTATTTAATACCCAACGAGCTGGCACACGGAGAAAAGGCAGACCAAATCTAAGATGGATTGATGACGTAGAAAAAGACCTCCTAGTTCTGAGAACTAAAAATTAGAGAACACCAGCAGGAAGAAGGCTGCCCTTTAAAAAGTTTCTTAGGAAGGCAAGGCCCACCCTGGGATGAAAAGCCACTGAGGAAAGAAGTCAGGAATTTTGTTTTTGATGGAGTTTATTAAAGGGATATGAAGAAAAAGAATTATATTGATAAATATAATTCCGCGCCATTGTTTCGTCTTTTCTACTTACCATTTTTCTCCGTGTGTTTAGATTCATCTCTCTATAAAAAATTAATTAACAAAACTAGATTATATTTTTTTATTTCTTACAATAGTTAACAAAATACAAAATTTATAAAATTCCTTACATAGTTTTATTATTTTTTAAACTGTAAGGGTTATAAATGAAACATACTTGCATGCACATAGACATTTGTTTGGTGGGCGACATGAAATTTATTCAGTTAAGTTGATTTTTAAGAAAAAAATGATTTAAATCTTTTAAATAGCATAAAAACTTTTGGAATATATTAAAACGCTTTGAAATTAAATAATCTGATTTATTTTTGTACCTGTTCATAACTCGTCTTTTATTTGCTTATTTTCTCACAAAATAATGACTGCAATTATTTTTTTTCCATTATTAATAAAACTGCTTCCGATAATGTTAATTTTTCTTACAAAAAAATAAGAATATTTAACTTAAAGCAATTTACATCAATATAAAAGGAAAAACAAAGAAAAAAATACGATATAAGAAAATTATATATCTGTACGCATATGATGACGTAACTAAAAGAACTTGAAATTGGTAATTTCTCAAATACCTCTGCACAAGTTAATTAATATTAATTTTCATAATATTACTTGTTTGATATATTTTTTAACAATGTATGCTAAAAATTCAATGTGAATTATAAATCCAAAAAATGAATTCTATTCTAAACTTAAATAATTGTAATACTAAATTCAAAAACGTAAACTCCAAATTTTATGTACATTTTGTGTAAATATTCGTAATCTATAATCAAAATTCATAATTAATTAATTTCCTAGAACTAATTATATTTACTTTAAATCCTTCGCCATTTATAACCCTAACAAAAGATCTAGTAATAATAAAAGATAAGAGAGACAGAAAAAAAATAAACTCCTAAATCGAAAATTCTTTTATAAGATAAAAGAAAAATCAATAATTTTAGTTCAATGGTTTTCGAAAACGAGCTATATCATTCTAATATCGTTCCATCTCGTTTTATTACCATTTCTGGTTTAGGAGCCCTTTTACGACCACCATCCCTTGTACTCCTGAACGAAAAGATGAAGAGAAGAAAACTAATTTATTTATTCCATCGTTTATCATTGACATTAGACGGAAGGGCTATAAAATCCTTATATAAATACAGACCATTTAACCTTGGCACTATCTCCGTGTTCCACTCCACAACAGATTGAATATAGAAACGATGGAATTAAATTAATCCTTTCCCCCTCTGTAGATGAAAGGATGGGAAAACGCTGTAGCAAAGCTTTTGAAAGAGATCGATGTCTTCACTTCAGTTTGTTTGGTGAATGTAAACACTTTTGCCTCACTCACTCTCTTCGTGTTCCGCTGAAGTTTTGTTGTGATATCATCGCTCGACTTGCTTTAGTGGCTGGATTCAATTCGGGATATTCTTTGGTAATGCTGAACAAATATAATGCTTTGTGGAATGAAACACAGGTTGATTCAAAATTAGTGTGACCGATTTTAAGTTATCCGACTACATTCGGAACCATGATTTTGCAAAAGCGTATAAATGGATAATATTTATGATATTTAGTGTCACTTAGATTAGAAAATGTATATAAAGTTGTTTTAAGAATAGTAATACAGTAAAAAAATTATTTAAATACAATATTTTGACAAAAAATGAGCATAGAATGACCCATTTTCAAAATAGTCTCCTTTTGTGAAAAATGCTTCTATCATAATAATAGCTTGCCTGTTTATAGCTCAGACCTCTGTACAGAGGCTCAACTAGAATTTTTGAAATATATAACTTAGAAGTGGGTTTATCCATGTTTTACGACAACAGAGGGGAGAAATTTTAAGAAAAAAAACGCGAAAAATTATTTCAATGGGTTGTAACTTTGAAAATAATGTGAATTTTTCAAAAATCATAGTTGAACCTCTGTACAGAGGTGTGAGCTATATACAGGCAAAATATTATTATAATAGAAGCATTTTTCTCAGAAGGAGAACATTTTGAAAAAGATTATTCTAAGTTAGTTTTTTGCCAAAATATTATATTTAAATAATTTTTTGTCAAAATGTCCATAAAACATTTTTATACATGTATTATAGTCTAAGTGACACTAAATATCATGAAAATTGTCGATTTATGCGCTTTTTTAAAATCACGGTTCCGAACGTCGAAAAACTAAAAAATATGTAACTATTTATGATAAATTTCAATTGCTTGTCTGGCAGTTTAATTTTTGAAATAAAACATTTAAATTACCGATCTATGTAATAAATTATATTTTTGAAATTAGATCCTCAAACCCGAAACGAAATTTTAAAGCTTTTGAATGATGGGTGCTAAAATTCCGCTATAAATAAGGTATTTTTAGAATGGATTACTAACTGAAAAGAAATAAAATTTGGCTGACAATCAAAAGTTCCAGGAAAAAATTAAAGAAAAAATTGAGGAAAAAGAAAAAAAAGTAAATGGAAAGATTTATCGGTGTAGAAAATCCTCTACCTCAAAGAACTTTTGCAAATAAACTACAGAAGTCGACAATTTGTCGTTTGATAAAGAAAGTTGGCTATAACAAAGTGAATAAACAGGCCTATCATCGAATGTCTGCAAAGTTCACAGAAAAATGAAGGAAACGTTCCTGGCCTCTGTATTTAATGTTACTCAAAGGTAAATATAAATCATGGATAACTTCGGATGAAGCACTATTTCATTTGTTATTCACAAATGGCAAAACGAAGATACAATATATTTCACACAAAAAGCACTGAAAAGATGCAGCTGTTTTCCAGAAGGCAAGTTGGCCGTCAGGTGTTTATGGTGTGGATGGCAATGTCCTCTCAAGGCTTAACAGAGCCGTTTTTAATGGATACAAAGGCTAGATTGATACTAAATACTACCAGGATAAAGTTTTGAAGCCCATGATTAAAGAAAGTAAGTGACTTTACCAAGAAAACTTTGTTTTACACCAAGGTTCTGCACCAAGTCATACTGCAAAATCCACGATAAAATGCCTGAAAGATAAAATTTTTTTCCCTTAGGAAACGGCTACCACCATCCCCTGACTGTGTTCCTTGCGATTATTTTTATGGAGTTACTTAAAAAAGCAATTAAATAGATGTAAAATAAGAACATTTCAAGGGCTTCAAAAACCAGTCAAAGAGGAAATTAGAAAGATACTCCCACCCCCTCAATGGTCGAAAAAGCTCTTTCGGCTCGGCCTAAGCGTTTACGTAAAGTGTACTATGCAAAAGTAAACCATATTTAAAATTTCATATAAGTAAATTCAATAAAAATTCATAATTCTCCGAAATTGGTTATATAATTTTTTAAACAACCGGTTAAGTGTTAAATTCTCTATTGACGCGATTTCTAGCAATTTTAATTAGTTAAATGTACAGTGCAAGAAAATATACACTGAATTGAAATTAAAGAAGAAAATTATTAAAGAGCAAGAAAGAAAAAGTAGAAGGGAAAAAATGCTGCAGCTTTAGAAATAATGAATAATAAAATGCTAATAAATGCTAATAATAAAGCTAATAAAATGGCCTATACCAGGGGTGCCCAACCCAAATTGGTTGGTGGGCCACATAAAAATTTACTAAACTGAAGTGGGCCGCACATATCAAAATAAAAAAAAATATTCAAAATATTTTACTACCGTACAGCATTCAAAATATGATATGATCAACATTCAATTATTGATATGATCAAAAAACACTAAGTTTACCTTTTACTGGGTCACAATCATAACAAAGTTGAAAGTCGACCGATTGCACTTGGTGGAAGAATATCTCTTAACATACAAGGTTCTTATCTACAGTAGATTTATGCTGCCATCTGAGGTTACGTAGTATAACAACTATGTGCGTAACACCTTCACATTTTATACTTGTGTTACAGTATGTTTGAATAAAATTGATTTAGATTTTCAAAATTTTTATTTCAAATGCAAAAAAGCAATTAAGTAAAGAACAGCTTTGTAATTAGTACACTGTTTGTCAAAAAAAAGTTTTTTTTCTGCCCGATAGCCAAATGTTTAGTTTCTTATTGTATGATATTAATTATATTGCACCGTGATTAAATATATATCATAAAATGAAAAAGTTACATAATTTCAGAAGGTTAAAATATTAAACATTTTTATTTTGCTGCCGTAATTATCTTACATTTCTACTAGCTGGTCTGACAGTCCTGAGGCAACTCATTAAATCCATCATTGGATTCTTTCATTGCCAAATAAAACAAGAAAAAGACTACTAATCTGAACTTAAAATTATAGACATAAATTATTTCTCTGACAAATAGAACTAAATACACTACTCACTCTCAACGAAGTTCTCGTTGAAAGAGGAATAACACACCCAAGCTCATCTGCTTTCCTTCATCCATCAACACCTGTTATTACAATTGCTTGGAAGTCAAATGAAGGGAAAAAATTATTTCGGTAAAAACTGCACGGGGTGAGGTGGGGGTGGGTCAAAACACGATATTTTCGATTCAACCGTCTGTAGTCCAAATGTCTAAAATAATGTAGACAGAAATTTCAATTGGGCCGCAAAAATTTTCCAAATGGGCCGCAGGTTGGGCAAACCTGGCCTATACAATAAAATCATAAATAAAATTTCAATTTTTTTTAAAAAAATCATGATTTTAGGGTAGTTGGATACCTTAAATATAGAATATTTTCATCGAATGCATTGTTGAGCCCAGAACCACTAAAGACCCGATTGTAGGGAAGCTATGCAGATAAAATATGTCGAGCGCTCAAACATCCTCCCGGTGGTGTGGTGTGGTAGTTAGGAGAAGGGGTGCAAGCTCAGGTATCATTGTCACTTGACCATGGTTCAAAATTGAGTGGTCCGCCGCCAAAAGCCCTCGAATAGCTGCAGATTGTGACGTCATTATTCACATATTCACTTGGGCATTGTTGACAGGAAATGGACAAAGTCCTCAGAAAAGGGGAGTGTGAAAAAAACAACTGGACACAGAACCTTTAATCCTTCTTAGTGTAATATTGCGCCACAGAATATATCCAACAGATATGGGTAAAAACATAAAATAGTTACTGTTTAATTTCAGTGTAATGAGGCAGGGTTTATAATGTCCAGAACGGAGTGGAAAACCAGATTTTTACCAAATTTTTTAACCGATTAGATCACAACAGATGAGATCCCCCAAAAGGGATCTCCATGCATCTCTCCTCTCTTACCTCAGACTAAGTAATGATGTTTTGAATAGTATAATAGGTAAATTAAATATATATAAATTTTTTTTCCTTTTGTTACGGAGAGTCTGATCAATTCGAACCTGGTTAAATTTTTATCAATAATACTAATATGATAAATTTTACCTCCGTATAAATTACCAATGCAATGTAATACATTTTTGGGGGGCTGGGGTGAAGAATTGTGTAGTAAGAATCGAAGAAGCACACGTTTAAAATAAGTAAAATCTAATGAATATCTTTCCAGGCATCGTATTTTTAAAAGTGAAAAAGAGAATTAAATTAAGTTTAAACTTAGAAAACGAGACCATTGGAAAGTATATTGTTGAAATTTCACAAGAATCCCCTCATACATTACGAACGTAATGGTAACCTATATTTTCAAATAGCCATCCCCAAAACGCATTTGCGCTAAAAGAAATTCTACGTGTCTTCTTTTTAATCTGTTTTTTTAATCAATCCGTAATCAAACCCAGCGAACTCTCCCTGCCTAATTTTCACTTTCAACCTTCAGTGAACCGAGACTTGGAGAATTCCTGACACCCCACTTAATAATTACCCACCCGCCACCACCACCAAATTCAAGATCCCAGAGCCCTTCAGGCAGAGAGCTGCCAAACGATGACCCCACACTTCAGAGGGGTGGAAATGGGGAAAGATGCGAAGGACCAAACGATACGGACGCGAATACATAATGGCGATGAATGATGCTGGCATCTTTCCAAAAATTAGAAGAGAGCATCTCTCGCTCTATGAGTAAAGTTACGGTTAAGACTAAGCCCTTTCTCCCCCATCTGGAAACTGTGTCAATATCGATGAAAGCAGGCGAAGGACGCTTTGGATTTGATTTCTAATTGGAATCATAGAATTCATTTCGATGCATGTTATAGCACGTCTGATTCTGATTGGAAAGTACCCTAAATTTTAATGTTTACCATTGTGTTCCAAATAAACTTTTGTAAATTTAGAGGATGCATTGTACTCATCTAGTACGTAAATGAACCCTACTCAAAATTGCTTTGGGAGGTATAGAAAGTTTTATTAAATGCAAGTTTCCGCCTCTTCGTCGGATGTAAGTTTCAGTCTTCATTGTCTCCGCTACAATTATGTGAAAATGCAGTTATACCCATTGGATAATTCATGCATTCAGAAAATTCAGTTATCACGGAATCTAATTTTTAATCAAATATGTTAAGTAAAATTTTCTAAATATGAAACATAGTTTCTTCTTGCACAGAACCTATTAACTCCACACCTCACAGACACTTAAAATTATAAGTGATAGGAAATATACATTTCAGTGTGTTTCTACTATTATGTCAAATTGACACATATTGAACAATGTTATGATTATGCAATAGATCGTTTAACGCCAATAATTATTTCAATTAATGCAAACGTCAATATAATTATTTAAATTTTTCTTTAGTTCATATAAAATATCGAATTAGCATTTTTTAATAATTTTTTTTGTAAAAATGAAATAATTGTGTACGATTTTTAAGAGCATTTTAAGTCAAGAAGTGAATTTATTTCTACCATTAAAAATCAATAATATTTAAGAGGAATGTGGAAAAAAATCATAAAACCCCTTTTAATATTCGCTTCTGTATAGTTTAAAAACTGTTTTATACCATGTGTGTGTATTTATAAGTCACATTTACAACAAAATCAAAAAATAAAAGAAAAGAAAATTGTATAATGTGCCTTGTTTTTAAAATAATCTTATTTTTGGATGTATCGATAACGTAAAATAACAGCTTTCATTGCGGTTTCCAACGCAACACTTTCACATCATCTGCTTAATTTGCTTTCTTTGTTTTTTTGTTGATGTAAAGGACTTGTATCAATGTTTATATGAAGTAATTTGATAATTTCAGTTAAAATGAAGTTAATTTGAAATGTTCTCGTATCTAATTCTCTTCATTTTTTATAAAGAAAAATGCGGCCACTTAGACGTTTTTAACGTTATTTTTAGCCGACATTGGCGGTAATGGTTGCGTAATGGCACACACCAGGTGAAAAATACCCCAAAAAACTTAGGAATAAATGAGTCTCTACAAACAAAGAAAACATGAATAAGAATATCCATATTAGTTTCAGTAATTCGTTCAGATATAAGTGATATTTTAGTTACAAAATTATTTCGATGTACAAGATAATACTTATTAAATTCGACCTATTCAGAACATTCTACAACTGTAACTAAAACACGGAATGATTTGTGAATTTGTAAGCAAACAATTCAAACGCCGCGTTGAAAGATTTCCCAAAATAATAATAATAGAAATTCAGTCAAAATGCTTTAAAAGACATGTAATAAGGAACTTTGAATTATTTTCAAGTATTACGATATTTAAAACTGTAATTTTTGCATTTTGAAGTATCATGGCAGTACAAATAATAAAAAAATGAGGTACGGCAAATGAAGAAAACTTATTAGCATAAGCAGATGGATTAAGCGTTAATTTAGTTACAAAAGGAAGGAGATCAAGCGAGTAGCATTCTTTCAGTTAATGATGATTGCTAGTTTACCGAGTATGCGTTAATCATTTAACTATGTATAAATACCGAGTAAATGCTGCAGCAGCTCTTCGTGCATTTCGGCGTAAAAAAAGGTTGATCCGGGGACCAATGTTTTGAAAGTGTGAGACACATGATATCTCAATACGAAGAAACTGGGTCGTCATGCATTCAATGTGGTAGAGGGTGGAATCCTATCAGAGAAGGGCTGCGGTAGCCTAGTGGTCAAGGTATCAGATCATGGCAAGCATGTCATGAGTTTGGCCCAGTACCACTAAAGACCCGCCGTGTAGGGCAGCGATGCACGTTAAATCTGTCGAGAGCTGAAACTTCCTCCCGATGGTGTGGTAGTTAGGGGAGGGGGATGCCAGCTCAGGTGTCGTCCACGTCACTTGACCATGGTTCAAAATTACGTGGTCCGTTGCCAGAAGCCCTCGTGTAGCTGAACAGTGCGACGTTAATATTCCCTCACTCACCTGTTAGAGAATAAGACATTTAAGAAGTGGCAATGGTCATTGACGGTTTTATCAAAGTCATTGCAGCACGCACAGCTTCAAGAATATTAGACATATCGTTTGGCATAGTGTTGAAAGACACTGAAAAAAAATGGCACATTTTTTCCGTTTATGATCAGCCTCAAACAGCAAATGCTTGTTACTGACGTTGATCATCGCTTATCTTTTTCACTGACTTTTCTTGTCTTTTCTAGACACAGAAGGCAACTCCATGGAACATTTTCTTGGGGGAGAAAAACATTTTTATCTCAACTCAATGTTAAACACCGAGAATTATGAAATTCAGACCATGGAAAATCATCAAACCTTACACACAAGTTCAATAACCTCGCTTAAATTTACCGTGTGGCATGGGAACACTTTTAACCATTTCCTCTTCGAAGAAAAGGACGTTACTGGCCCTATAACATACTTTGTAATGACCCTCAGATATCATTAGTTGCGTATTATTCCAATTTGTGCAGCAGCAAGCCCTTGTGATTACCACTTAATGTAGGATGGTGTACCTTTACATAATGGACTCTGTAAGCAGAAATTTTTGCGGAAACATTTTACCAATGACAGGATGTTTAGACGTTTATTTCCCAGTTCTCTCGATTTCAACTGAATGGGAAGTTTTAATTATGGTACAATTTAAAGGGCGTGGAAGATTGAGAGGTTGTTGCAACTTATGCAGACACGAAGCACCGTATAATGATGCATGGCAAAACATCAGCGATCAGTCGTTCGACACACTGTTTTTGTCTCAACATGTTTCACACCTTAGTAGAGGAGCAAAAATTGGACGAAATGCTTCACATCACTGAGCAAATTCTGTAAGCAATAATTGATATTTATGTTGGAATGTATAGCTTGTGTGTTTGTAAAAAGAGTGTTTTTTTCCAGGTATAGAAGTTTAAGTTGGCATTACTTTCCAAGATGGCGACCGATTTAACAGCTGTCAAGTGATTTATTCTCAGTTTGGTTTGGCAATTCATCAATTCATCAAGCAAGGCGTAGATTCGTCGAATGGGCCCAAAACGAGATTGCCGTTGTTCCCGATTTTCATCAGCGAATTTTGTTTAGCGATGAAGCGCACTTCTCGTTGAATGGCTACGTCAACAAACAAAACTGCCGCATTTGGAGTGAAGCTAATCCCCAAGTTTATGTCTAAACACCGTTACATCCAGAAAAACTGACTGTTTGGTGCGCTTTATGGGATGGTGGAATCCTTCTTCAAAAACGATGAAGGCCACAACGTTACAGTCAATGGGATCGGTATAGAGCCATGATTACTAACTTTTTCATTCCTGAATTGAACAATCATGATGTCCAGAAGCTGTGGTTCCAACAAGACGGCGCAACATGTCCCACAGCTCGTGCCACAATCGATTTATTGAAAGACACGTTTGGTGACCGCCTAATTTCACGTTTTGGGCCTGTGAATTGGCCTCCAAGATCTTGTGATTTAACACCGCTAGACTATTTTCTGTGAGGCTATGTAAAGTCATTGGTCTATGTGGATAAGCCACAAACGCTTGACCATTTGGAAGACAACATTCGCCGTGTTATTGCCGATATACGGCCACAGATGTTGGAAAAAGTCATCGAAAATTGGATGTCCAGATTGGACTACATCCGAGCCAGCCGTGGCAGTCCTATGCCAGAAATCCTATTTAAAATGTAATGCCACAAGATTATCTTACGAATAAAAAAAATTCATGTCAATCGAATAATACATCGTTGTTTTATTGCAATTTAAAGTTCTATACCTCTAAAAAACACTCTTTATTAGGATGCAATGCTTCTCATAGCTTAAATTATTCAAACCTAATTTGTGGAAGCTGTATCTGCGTATCCTTTGAAATGTCAATCTTTTAATTCGCAACAAACTCAAGCCGTCGTATTCTGTAAGCCAAAGCATAAATTAAACTTTATTATCTCTATTAATAGAGTCTGATGACTTCTATTAATAAACCTCTATTGACCACAGTAAAATAATTATTATGAAATGTGTTTATTTTCAAGAACATTTCATAATTTGTTATTTTGAATACATATATCTGTGTGTGTAACATTTTAAATTATATTTTAATTTATACTTATTTATTTATTTATAGAATTTAGTCTGAAATATAAGTAGAATTATTATCTGATATATTATTTTAAAAGATTATGATTTTCTCCTTGAAATACCAAACGCTTCAATTAATAGCTACTTTATCGTTTCGCATTACAAATATATATAGATAAATATTGGGGTTAATCTAAACACTCTTCGTCTGTACATAAAGCTCTGGGATATTAACGTAAATACGTAAAAAAACGACTTTTTTAAATGGGAATAGTAAAGTTTTGACGTTTTATTTAGTTAAATTATTTTCGAGGCGCTTATAGCAAAGAATAGTTATTTTCAAACAACCATTACCTGCCTTGCCATTGACAATCAGCCATTGTCACCTTTTTCGAGAACGTGTGGCGAATAAGAATTGTTCAAACTCTCAAAGAATAAAAATGTACGCTTCCCTTAGTGAATCCAGATCTTTTCTGAGCAACTTCAACTGCATTTATGTATTTGTATTTGAAAGCTTCGAATGATTCAATCCTACTTTACACTGACATCCTGCGGAAAATAATTGCTTATAGCATTTGATCAATTGATCTTATGTAGAAATAATACTTAAGGTCTCAACATTTCAGCAATATCTGGTACATTCGGCGCTGATGGGTATATTTCTTGTGGCAGAAAACTTCACTTTAATATACAATTTTCCTTTAAGATGCTTCATTCAAACTCATATTTGGTCATATTGGTAAATTTCATTATCCAATTTTGTTATTTGAGCATTTAACCCCTTAAGCGGTCATTTTTTCTGCCCAAGATGTTCCAAAAAAAGACACCTTTTTTAATTGCTTGTAACTAAGCATATAACTTAACGGAATGCGAAAATGGAAGGATTTTATTTTAATTTTTCACTGTTAAAGTTTTTACACTACTTTTTTTTTTATTTCATTTTAGTGAAACACAAAATCCCCTAAATGTTTTCTTTTTATAACGGCACTCTGCATGCTATGAAGAATATTTCATGTATTTTAAAGGAATTTCTCTCTTACTATACAACACCAACAACGTTTGCGAACATGACTACTCCTTTGCTGTGTTACAACTTTTCCGTGATAATTATTTCCCCGTAATTTATGTTTTAATCGCTTACATTAGGAGAAAAATGTTCATGAAAAACAAGCATATAAATAGTAAAAGTCAATAATAAAATGCAGAAGAAAAGCTATAAAAATATTCATAAAACACGCAATTAAAATTATAAAAGGAAGAATAAGCTGCATCTATTACTGATGTTGGGAATTGAATTTTATATTTGTCTTCTAGGCAACCCTGGAGAAATCGAGTTATTACAATTATATATTCCAATTCAGAAGATGATTTCGTTCCTTAATTGTTTTTTGAAAAATAAAAGCTAAAAGTCACAAAACATAAACTATGGCATACACAATAATTATCTGCAAATACAAAAGACTTTAAGCAAAGTGACAAGTAAGCAATTACGTAGACCCACCGTGTAGAGGGGTTAATGCAAGCTGAATTTCCCGTGTCTCAAATTCCTCACGCTGGTGTGGTAAAAAATTTAGAATTGATTAACTGTTCAGGTGTCATCCTTGTCGCTTGACCGCGGTTTAAAACTGCGAGATTCGTTGCCAATAGTCCGATTTTAATAAACGCTAAATCAATCAAACTTGAGAAGGAAGCAAATAATTTGTTGTTCTTATGTTTCTTTTATATATGCATACAAAAGAATAATATGAATCATTTAAACATATTGGCTTTTCGTAATAAATTTACCTTAATATTTTTTTAATTAAAGAATAATTTACAATTTTGCTAATAATAAAAATAATCATCTAACTATCTAAATACATTTGAGATATAATAAGAAAACAAGTAATATATATATAAAAAATTGAAGTCAATTCCTACTTAGGTCAACAAAGAAATATTTTATTTTATTTACTTTTTATTAAATAATTACAATTAATATAAATATGTATATACATATGACAGAATCACAATATTAAGTGATAAAGTATGAAGTGATTTTTCTTGCTATATATGTGTGATCTTGAACTATTATTTTTGTTTTGTTACTATTTATTCATTCATAAATCCCATTCTCAGAAATTAGGCCACCCCAGGTAGGAATTGAACCCACGATTTTCGGATTAGAAGTCCAACGCATTATCCATTGTGCTACAGGGACACGACGAGCGACTTTCCTTTTTATATAGGGCATTGGGCTATTATTTTTGTTCATTAATTAAGTTTAAATAACGAATTAATATTTGAAAAACTGTATTATCATCAAATGTCCTCCACTAGTTTAATAAGTTTATATATATATATATATATATAGGGAGATTCTGAACTAATATTAGGAATTAAAAAAAGAATGATATTTACACTATATTTCTAACACACAAGTTAAGATTTTTCCAAGAAAGTAAGAAATTATTCAAGAAACTATTCCGAAATGAGTTAGACCTTTCATATTAATAAAAATAGAATCAGTAATCTTATAAAAAAACAGCTGCAAGTGTCGTGGAATCTATTAAAAAGAAAACGTAGAACAAATTACAGCACATGAAAAAAAAACGAATTTTATATGCTTGCTTGTTTCGCAAAATGCTATAAAAAGGGGGATTAAGCTTTCTATGAAAAAGCACACTCTCCTAACAAAACAAATAAACAAAAGCTTCAAAGATATCTCCTATTTCCCTTGAGATTAGCAAAATAAACTTTATGCGCTTTTTCGCAAAATGAGAAATGAGTTGTGAAATAAAATTTTACGTACTTACATCTCATTTTTAGCATCTTCATTTTGAGGCAATTTCCCCAAAAGAATCAGAAAGCAAAGCAAATATTTTTATTACAAAGATTTCTATCATAAGTAATAATTTAAATGCTCTAAAATATACTATCGAAATTTTACAAATTTTTTAACTACAATTTACACCAATTTTGAACTTCGTCTTTAGAGAGAATTAGTTCAACGAAAAGTGTTTTGTAAACTTTAGGGGGGGGGATTTACTTTAAATTGGTTAAAAAATGAAAAATTTAATTATTCTAAAAAGTGATGTATTTAATTTAATTAAAATAATGAATCAGGATCAAAAAATGTTTTTCTCAGAAAACGAAATATTTTTCAGTGGTATATTTTTAGATCTTTTTTTTTTTAATTACAAAATTATTTTTAATATACTCGCATACATTTATCTATTTAGCTAAAAGATATAAAAACTACCACAAAACTAATGAATCAATATAAATATTTTTTTAATTTTTAGCACATTAATTATGAATTAATTCCAATGCTTTCTCACAGCCTTTTAGAAAATTACATAATTTACTTTCACTGCGAATAATGTATTTAAACAGAAAAAACACATCTACAGAATTTCAAAAACGCATACATATGCTTCATTTGTTACCCAACACACTGAACATATATATGTACCTACACATGTGTATTTTAAAACTAATTATAAAAAATTGGATAAAATTAAACAGAAAAAATGTTACAACCAAGAATAAGCTATTGGAATATGAAGATATTTTCGGAAACATTTCATATTCGTGCAAAAAATTCTATTTGTAATCTAAAATTTGTCTTAAATTTTTTTTTTGACCGATTAAAGGAAAAATAATACCAAAAAAATGTTTTTAGCCTGTTGATTGAGAAATTTATTAATCTGCTTTTATTTTTAAAATAAACAAAAAATCCCCCAAAACAAAGTTAAATTAAACGTTATTTTTTTAAGTTACATTAATAATACCCTTTTTGTCATGTATTCTTCAATATATTTAAAGTATTTTCCTTTTTAGCATAGTTCCCTTGTTGGCGTACATAAGAGAAAAATAAGTTAATTTGTTATTTTTGAGAATGCCTTAATAAAATATAGGAAAGATAAAATTTTCCTACCCAGGTATTTTCAGTGAAGTTTGTAAAGAGAGTGTTATTTTATGCTGATTTTCTTTCAAAGGTGTTTTTGTCGCCTAAATATTTCAATACGTGCATCATCTTGATATTAAAATAAATTCAGTACGAGTTTTGAGCCAAGTATGTTCTAAAATTGAATAAACAGTAAATATAATATAAGTTTTATAGATTACTTCTCGTATAATAATGCTACATGTTTTTAAAAAAGTCATGCAAGGGTTAGAAAATGATTTCAATAAAGAAGTATTAGTTTTGCAATATTTGAAACTATATATTTACTACTAATATTCGCATTGAAAATTCATATAAATGGATTAAAAGATTTACTTTACAAAAAAGAAAAATCCCCATTTTGTTTTTGGAAGTGTGACTCCAAGAGCCTACCTCTTATAGTCTAGTACTGTTTCTTTGTCTCATTAACTCTTAACTGAGAAATGTATATTATATATATTTCTAATACCATAATATAACCTTTTAATTCTTAAAACTTTAGATTTTTTTCTGTATAAATTCACCATTTTTCCCACTGTTCATTTTAGTCATTGGTTATTTTAAACCATTCTAAAAGTACATACTAACTTTGATTTCTGATTAAGATCATTTTAATAATCGAAATTCACTGTCAAAACATGGGGTACAATTCGATAGTTTAGATATATTATCATAATAATTGGAAAATATCTAAATACCTTGAAAAATTATTTCTCATTATTAAATTAAATTAACATTTCACTCCCCGAATCTTAGGTAGTGTCTCTTATACCCCTACATATATGAATGTGTTAATAATTTTGTATATGGTAGGAATTTTAAAATAATTTTTTTTCGTAAAAAACATCTTTTTTCGTGTTTGCATTTCGTTGTTTCAAAATACAATTCAGAAAAATTTATTTTGACTTGCGGATATCAATTTAATAAAGACTCATACTATTTTTCGAAACATAATTTTTTTTAATATTTACATAACTTGAGAGGGTTCACCCTCATGTGATGGATTCAAAAAAATCAAATAATATATATTTTTTTCATTTAAAATGTTTAGAATACGGTGGTAAAATGATTTTTAAAATTCGATGTCGTTATGAGGAAGTAAGCGGTAGAAGAGCAGGTGTTAGTAGCGCTAAGTTAAGAGTTTCATTGTTTTTTAATCGGACTTGAAATTTTAAACGCGTTTTTCTCAAAACTGTGTTTTTCAAATTTTCCTTCGTTATATCTCAAAAACGATTTGACCGAATGACTTCAAATTTATAGGGTAGACTCAGCAAGTATATACGCACTAAATGGACTATGATCATTAGAAAATTCAAAATATTTCTATTTTTTATAACAAAATATAACCAAAAAAACCTTGAAATTCGAAATTCTTTCTTCAGAGGTCTACCAAAAATTCATTTTTTGATATTTTCAATTGAGTATAGTCTAGTCTGTGCATTTAAGCTTATATATTAAAACACTGTTAATTTTTTTTATTTCAAATGAGCCAATCAGCCAGAATTGCGGAGGAAGTGAGCGTCCATTTTTTCGAGGTGGGTGTGTTCAAAGCGCTATAACTCCCGTTCTATTGAATATTTTTGGCTAAACACATTTATATATATACTCTTAAAATACATATAAAGAAATGATAAAAAAACTCAGGGTTCTATATTTTTTCTGGTCACCAAAAAAAATTCCCTAAGAATGATTAAAAAGCAGGCTGTCACATGGTTGTACAAACCTTAAATAATTAAAAAAAAATTTCTGAGACTGCGATGTAAACAAAATATCTTGTTAACCCTTTAACGATTACATAATTTTCAAGAAACCATGAAAAAAAGTTCCTTTTTTATTCGAGAAAACTTTGTAAAAATAAGTACGTAGTTTAAAATAAACCGCTTAAAAAGAAGCCTTCTCTAATTACTTAATATATATACATAGACAGGTACTACCATCAGATAAGTAAAATAGGAAATAAATTTTTTTTCTGAAATATAAAAACAATTTAATGGGGAATTATTTTTGAACACTCCAGACGGGAAAGATCACAGACACCAGAAACTGAGGGCAAAACATCAGCTGTCATTTTGACGGGAGCGAGAAGGTAGGGGTAAAGATTAAATGTCTGTAAATTTGCTTATCATCTTTTTTTTTCTCCACAGAAACTTAAAATTAACCCTAAGTATGATCGAATCAAAAAAGTTTTTAGCATTAATTATCTATCGTTTTCTTCATGCTACTATTTCTTTCCCGCGGACTTCTTTTTCACGACATTTTCAAGGCAAACGTATTTTTCTTTCAACTGGTTGAATCCTACTTTAGCCTACATCTTTATTTATTGCCAATTTGGCGAATTTCTTTTTAATCTGAATTCGAAACAATTTCCCTGAGAAACAAGATGCCTGTTCTTCAAGTTTTAGAAACTGTATGTAATACTTACGTATTACAGCGTCGATCAATATCGCCAAATCGTAAGTCTTCGCCAAGTGCTATTATTGTGCAATTTGAGCGAACAAAATCGTTGTGTTTGTTCTTCATGAAAATTTTTTTCCACTTTTATCTCGATATCGCGACATTAGTACTTGCGTACTATCGCAACAATGCCAACTTTCAAGATAACTCGCCATGTTGGTAAGCCTGGTTTGTCATGTGTCGTACGCACTGAATTGGCAACCATGTGCTTCATTTCATATAATGTCGCCTATACGGTTACGATGATACGTAAGTACCCCGATATTTATCAACATCTTTTCGTTTGATGAATTAGTCGATGATTTAATGTGTAGGTACCCCGTTTGTTTATTACCTTGAAATTAAAACTATCAAAACCAATTAGATTTTTATAAATAGATTGTAATGTGCATTCACATCCCTTAAGAGCTGTTCGATTGCTGATTTTTCAATTCCTACTATTAGCTCACACTCTCTATATTTATTTATCTTGGTGGAATTTTCAATAGTTAATAAAATACATTTTAAATCGCTCAATTGAGCTGAAATTTTATATACATGATTATTATGGATGACAATAGAATAATTTAATTATGATTAATAAAAATTAATTGATTAAAACTAATTATTTAAAGAAGTACAAATACAACCACGTTGGCATCATTTTTAGCAGCTTATCAACCATTTTGGCGACTTGTGTCAAAACTTGAAAAGGTTTTTTTTCTCATGTTTAAAAGCATTCAGTTGAACTGAAATTTTATATACACGATTGTTTTGGATGACAATACGATACTTTAATGATAATGAATAAAAATTAATTACCACTTAATATTGTGATTCTGTCCTATGTATATACATATTTATATTAATTGTAACTATTTAATAAAAATTAGATAAAATGAAATTTTTCTTTGTTGATCTAAATAGGAATTAACGTAAATTTTTTTTGTATTACTTGTGTTAATTTCAATTAATAGATAAGGATTATACTAGAGTTAATTTCTTATTTTCATAACTTCCCCAATATGTTGTTTGGGAATTTCAAAACCCAATTGGATTTAATATGAAGTAGCTATTAATTTTCTATACAAAAAGGTATCTGAATTAAATTAAACTTAAAGATAACTAGAGTGGCTCAAATCATTAATATTTCTACCACAGCTCTACTCGAATATCATCTACAAATGCCTTAACTATAAGTTATAATAGTTTCTATAGTTCTTTAGTAAAGGAAAATATACTTAAATTAATTCATTTGTTGTTATTCAAAAGATTATTTTTTTAGAAGTAAACGATCAATTCCCGCTTCAATCTGAATTGTTTTTTGATAAAATTTTGCCTTTGAACCATTTTTGCATTTTATTTTATTTATTTACATTAAAAGATATATTTTTTTCCCGAAAAAATTGTTTTAAAGAAAAAAAAACACGAAAAGCCAAACAGGAGAAAAAGATTTTAGATGTGCTACCAAGACACACACACACACGAGACAAGAGTTTTTTTTTAATATTAAAAGAATTCTTGGATAATTTAATCAAGGTAAAAAAATTAACTTTATGAAGGGATCTTTATAATTTCGCATCTCTTCACAGTCTAAAGAAATCTAATTCAAATTTGCCTGCAGGAAAATTTCACGGAATAGCTCT